>JAPQRQ010000013.1:12165001-12182291 GCA_037367365.1 Apogon talboti | reverse complement strand
CCAGGTGTGCTGAAAGAGGGAAATATCTAAAACATGCAGGACACCGGCCCTCGAGGACCGACTTTGGACACCCCTGGTCTAGCAGGATATGATATCTATATATTTCTGTTTCCCATGGGGGCAGGTTTGTAAGAGCTGTCTTAAGTATAGTGTATTCATGAGGGTCTTCTCTGGTGAAATTGGGAAAGGTGGGTTCCTGAACATGTGATTTATACCCCATGGGGGGGGGGGCACCATATCATGGTGGAGTATAGGTTACAGCCATAGTGTGGAAGGAACGCTACTGTATTGGGTATGGGCCTGGGGCTGCATAACTGTGGCTGACCAGTGTAAAGGACCAGAAGACAATTGGGGGTGAGGGTACACTGCAGGCCACTGATGGGGGTGAGCTACTTGGGGCACCTGTAATGGTAAAGGGGCTGCAGGTGCTTGAAGTGGAAGAGGCACTGGGGGAACCTGCAGAGGAGATGACACTGGAGGTGCCTGCATAGGAGGAAGAACTGAAAAAGCTTGAGGAGGAGGTGCTGGGGGGGCCCTGAGAGGAGGAGGCACTGGGGGGCCCTGGAGAGGAGGAGGTGCTGGGGGACCCTGAGAGGAGGAGGCACTGGGGGACCCTGAGAGGAGGAGGTGCTGGGGGACCCTGAGAGGAGGAGGTGCTGGGGGAGCCTGGACTGAAGCCAGTATGACAGGGGCATGTGGTGGAGCTGGTGCTACAGTCATCTGGGTTGGAGCAGAAATGGGAAGCATATCTAATGGAGGTTGGGAGGGTAGTGCGTGGAGGACAGGCTCGGAACATGACTTAGGCTGGGTCCCACCCCTCCTCATCCAGGAAGTGGAGTTTTCAACACATATGTTTTGGAAACATTTCTGTCAGTAAGACATAATTTAGTGCAAATTATGCATTCATACATTGATTAAAATTGACTTTTTTACTACACGAAAAAGTAGGCACATAAGTTTGAGATGTAACGATTAGAGATTTTGGTGCTACAATTGTCAGAGAAAAAAATCGCAGCTTCACAATTACTACAATTATTTTTCGCAAATTCATTTCACAACAGTACTTATACGGGCTGTCACTTTTTATTCGAACTTTGAATATTCGTTCAAGCATGAGGTGAAAAGTTTGAATTCAAAGCAAAGCAAGCATCCTGCTAATCCTCTATCTCATTACTCTAATTACATTTGGTTTTACTGTTGTGAGAGGCTAAAATGTCCACTAGTGTTTTTACCATACAAACATCGAAGTAAACAAGTAACTTAGTGCGGCATTGGTTATTTCAGCCGGTTGCTACGATACCTCAAATTGGATCAGTCATAAAAGTTTATACACAAGATCAGTGTCGATTAAAAGCACAACACTGCATTTATTCCACAAAGAAACGAGTATCTGTTGTCAATAAAGTCTGCAAATTGCTGGTATGGCCTCTCTCAGTGCATGCGAGATGTGACGAGCAGCGAGACAGCAGCAAAGTCCCAAAAGTCAAAGGCGCTTAGGGTGTAAATAAAGCTCAGCATGACAGCAGACAAAACATTGCCTATGGAGTTTCATCTCAGCTCTGAGATGCACACATAACCCCGAGGACACAACTTCTTCTCTGTCACCCAGGGACCAACTAGACAGTGGCAGTCACACGGGTGAAACTTGAGAGTTTATCTGTGAACTTGTCAAGAGGTTGACATAGAGTGTGTCTGCTCCTGCCTGCTTTTTTTTAGGCCCGATGGAAGCGACAAATTTCTTGCAAGGTTTAAAGAAAAAAAAAAGAAAAAGAAAGAAAGAAAAAGGGTGTCTTTGAATGCCCCAACTCCACTGAAACTCAGTCAAAGGGCAGAATTCAGGTTTTCTCCAAAATAAGTTACAGCTCCTCTAGGAAAAAGCGGGAATCACTATCACTGCTCTTTTCCTTTTGATATTTTCACATCCAAACTTTAAAGGTACAGCCAAGTGTAGAAATGCAACAGGAAGAAATAATCGGTTGTCTGACTGTGTGACTGATGGATTAGTTGAATGACTTACTGGTAAACTCATTATCTGATTCATCTTAATGAATGATGGGACACTTGGTTTGTTAATTGACCCACAATCCTCTAATTAACACTAATACCTGAGAGCCTCTGTTATAGACTTCCAACTTCTGCTTCGAAGAAATGCTCCAGGCTTGACTGAGGAGTATCTGAAATGAGAACAAACATTTTTCTCATCCTTAATGCACCTCAAGCCCCTCATGCAAACGAGGGATGTTTCTGAAGTTTCCCTGACTTTCACAGTTTTTTTTTTCTTTTACAAGCTTCTAAATACCCCTGAGCAGATGTGCCCATCTGCGGTTTGTTTCATTTCATACACCATGAAAAACAGCCTACTTGAGCTCAAGACACACAAGCATTTGTTTTTGTCATCTTTTTTGGCTTTAAATGTCTAATTGTTCACAATAAAAAAAGCAAAAGAAAAATTTGTAATATTAATCTTAACCCATAAAGACCCAGTGCTACGTTTGTGGCTGTTCACAAATGTTTTTTTTTTTCTCTTTATTTAACCTTTCTTAAGTGATTTATCACCATTTATTATCATATTATTCTCCGATTTAGCTTTTTTTTCAGTGAAAATCAGGAATTTTCCCATATTGAATTTAATGATCATGTAAATTTTCATAAAATGCTCAGATTAAAGTTGAGGGTTATTATATCAGAAATGGATAAACCTGAAGAAAAAGTGACTTTTCAGCAAAGATATCATTAACTGAACATAAACCAAGTGTCTCCATCCACTGTCATTGATCCAACTCCATGGGTTTTACTGATGAATCAATGTTGTAGAAGATAACAGTGTTTCCATGGTAACTACGGAGCCTCTGAACGTCCAAATGGGTCATATCTGATGACCATGAAAAGATGATAATTTGTATTTTACACCAATTATTTACATGTATTGATAGGATTAGTGGATCAGAAGTTATTAAACATTTTAGATCAGTAGGTGGTTTTGGTCATCAGTGGATGTTTGGGTCTTTATGGGTTAATCAAGATCACTTTGTTTCGGTGTTACTGAAATCTAACATATTGAAAAGACTTTTTAACTACAGCAGTATCCATAGAGGAATATTTTCAGCATTCATTTGTTGCAAATTTAGGTTTTACTGTGAGTTAAAGTGTAATTTTACTCACTTTATGATTCCAACTCCATGGTGTAAAATACAGTTTTTCATCTTTTCATGGTCATCAGATATGACCCATTTGGACGTTCAGAGGCTCTGTAGTGAACGTGGAAACACTGTTATCTTCTACAACATTGATTCATCAGTAAAATCCATGGAGTTGGATCAATGACAGTGGATGGAGATGCATATTTTTGTGTTCAGTTATTGATATCTTTGCTCGCTTTTAATAGTTTTCCCTGTTTTTTAACATGATAATCGTCAACATTAATCTGAGCTTTCATGAACATTTACATGATCAGGAAATTAAATTCAGGAAAATACATGATTTTCACTGAAAAAATGCAAAATATAGAGAATAATATGATAACAAATGGTACTAAATCATTTAAGAAAGGTTAAATCTAGAGGAAAATTCATTTCTGAACTTCCATAAAAGTAGCACTGGGACATTATGGGTTAAGAAAAGAGAGGAGGAAGTAGTGAGTTGTTTGCACATACAAAAAGCATATTTTTCCATATTTATTGATTTTAATGTGCATTATCACCAGCAATAAAGTGTTTAATCACAATTGAGCCATACAGTTTTACTGTTTAATATGAATTCAAGAAAGGTTCATTATGTTCATTTTAATGGAATAAGCTAAGAAACAACAACTAACTCAACTAAGAGGAGATTAGAGGAAATTTCAGTCCAACTTCATTAAATCCAAAACCAGCTGTGCAACTGTTCTTCAGTACAACACGTTTCATTCACCAAATGTTTCTTTTGTAAATTGGCAGGCCAAGACCGTCTTAGGTTTTCTTACACACATAGTCAGTTCAGTTATTTCTGTTTTTCTAGTGAATACAAAAATAACAATGTCCCTAGATAAAAAAAGCAACTTATAATGCCAAGTATTTACAGTTGTTCAGTGGCTGACAGGTTGAATCCATTCTAAACACATCAGCTAATTTGGTGCTGTTATAATTTCTTAATGGTGCACTAGAGAAAATCCACATAGAAAAGTATAAATACAGTGAATTTGTCTGTAACATATTCATTCCTAAACTAAATTCCCTATTCTCCTTAAAAAAGCTTGCTGCTCTTTGAGAAAACAGATTGAAACAGAGGACAAAAATGGCTTCAGGTCTGGTTGTTCATTTAGGCCTCTAGTGCTAAGTACCTAATTTAGAAATCCAAAATGCACATCTTAATGAGCACTTTTTCTATATCTCCCCCTTTTTTTTTGACAAAAATACCAGCTCGAATAGAGATACCCATTAAAATAGAGGCCTCAGTCTGTGCTATAACAAAGTCTGACTTTCCTATACGCTTTTTCATGCTGGCAACTGAAAACTGGATCGTGCAGTGCCATGTCCAAATATAAACTCTGAGTTCTTGCTGGAGGCAATTCATTGGACTTGAGAGTTTGCTACTTTTGTGTTCCACTGCACATGCTCAAGACCTCCTGAACTAATTAATTAAAAATCAAACTTGAAATCCTCCCCACGTTGTCAAGCTCCCAAAATTCCAATCCTCAGCGAAACACTACAACGAGTTTTTCCACCAGAATCTTTACAAGAGATTGTGACCTTACATTTATTTTAGTGGCACAAGTTGGCCAGTGTCACATTATTTGCTGTCTGTGTAAGGCAAGTATAAGGCAACACTTGTCCCTCCTTTAACCACTTTATGGATTCCTGGTTTGGGAAAGTGTTTTTGAAGCCCCTGCAGCTCTGCAAATTTACACTGCGCAAAAGAATAACAAGCCTTGGTGAATGCTTGGCTGAGTTGGCAGGAGCAGGAGACAGGGGAATCATCTAAGAGGAAGAGAGCCCTGGGGTATTGAGGAGAAAGAGGCGAGCGAATACGTTTCCTCTGCAAAACCAATTAGCAAATGACTCCCCGCACCCTTCTCTTGAAAGCTGAAAAGAGGGAACAGAGAGATATAAAGCGAATGAGAAATGGTAACACAGCAACACTGTATATGTGTAGGTGGGCGGTGATAGACAGATTTTGAGTGTGCACTGTGTATGCTGCCTTGTTACAGTGTGTACGGGATCTATGTGCATGCTCCAGACTGAGATTGTATTACCCATAAGACAGTGATATACGTCCATGACATTTAAAAAAAGAACTTGCTCCTGTCCTGTGAAAAAAATAAAACAAATCAGCCTCTTGTTTTGATAGTTCCACATGTTACATTTGGCTTATGGTTAAAATGTTGGCCAAGCATGAAATAATTCTTTTGTGAAATGCTGGATTTTAGTGTCACACAGTCACCATCTGGAAACCTAAAATATGTAGAAAAAAAAAAAAGGAAAATCTGGAGAAAGAAGCATGATTTTGAAAGGTTTGGTTTGCTGCTCATTGGACGCCGCTGTTCAAAGGTAGTTGTATAGTTAAAAAAATAAGTTAATTTTATAGTGGTAGAAATTCCCTTAAGACCTATGAGGGAGTGTAACCATGCTAGTCTTTACCTGACATACACTGATGATTCCACCGCTTCGGTGAGCTTAGCAGCTCCTGCAGGCTTTCAGAGTCAGTCTGTCAAGTCAAACTGTCTCCTGGATGGATAACATGGCTGTGACGGTTTGACTCTAAATCAGATGACTGACAGGCACAGCGGCAATCAAAAATGGATAGGAAGTACCTCTGAGTCTGTACCTTGGCGAAGAACAGACGCTGCATCCTGCAAGCCAGTCAAGGTTTCCATATGAGGTACAGGCGCTGAAAATTCTCACACACATCTATCTATTCCTCTAGTTATCAAGCATATGGTGATGGTGGTGGATGTCTCTGGGCCTTTGGATAATTTACGCAACAGGTACTGTCATCCAAGCCTGCTGATTGGTCAAAGAAGTATTTCAACCCTGTTGATAATTCCCAGAGCAGGGCTGTCTATGTTTTATTGATTGCTACACCAACTGTTGCAGCAACAAGGGAGCTAGTTAGTGAGCATCCCAGCTCTCTCCTGTTCCTGTCTATGTAATATCACTTTGATGGAAACAGTGTTTAGACAGAATAAGTGCTGCACAAAGCAGAATCTTAGAATGTGAAGGAGAAGATAAGGGCTTGTTTTGCGAAACATTTTATTTTCTAATTGATTATTGCTATTGTTGTGCTGTTTTCATTTCTTGGAGGCAATGTCCCATCAAACCATAATGATAAAGACATTGAAAGCTGAGCCAACATACCTGAAAGGTGAAGTGGTTATTTCACAGTGCCTTTCATGCAATGTGCACTTGCAATCTGTGTGAAATTAATGTCTGATTTAGTAAGGCAGCAGCTACTGTAATTTCGCAGTCAGCGACTGGGGCTGCCTACTAATCGTATTTTGTGAGTGAAGGAGAGCCTAATGCACACTGTGGTAGAATTTCTCAAGGGTGGAACTATTAACAGTCTTAGGAAAGAAAGGAAAAATCAGTGATGCTGAAATGTAGTAAGTAAGGAGATAGTGAAAATGTTTACATGCTTGCAATTCATTTTAGCCCGAGGACAGAAAATGAAGTAAAAACGATAGAAGGATATGCCGAGAGACACAAAAGAAAACTGTGTTTATGGTAATAAACAAGTATCTGCACTTAGACGTAGACCACTGCAGGAGCTGAGTCATGCAGAGTAAATGTCTTATGGCACCTATATGCTAAAGCACAGGAAGGTAACTGTGCACTAAAGCACTGGTAGTGTAGCTAATTAAATCTAACATCTTTTACCTCAGATTTGAAGTGTCATTTTTTAGCTGATATTTTCAGTTTTTGCACCACATGTGTGCAGCTTCCTACGTACTTTTATCACTGGCACTTATATTGTACATTAGCTAATTACATTTTAAAGGAGAGTCTCCAACAGCACTACTTCCTGCAGCTCTGAGACATTTCCATGCAGAACTGACCCTGAAAAACTGTATTAATATTAATGAATTCAATGCTGAATCAACCCACACTGACTAAGTCGGCACCTATTATTTGCCTACATTAATATGCACGCTGGAAAAAAAGAACGCTTAAGTAATTAAGACCTACTTGTAGTGACAGACTGCTCCTCTATACATCAGAGCAAGCAATTTGAGTATCACGGTGCAGTCTGTGTTTCCACACATGAGGACAGGTGCCAGAATCGGATCATATGGAAGTGTGCCTGTTATTTACAGCTATAACACTACTTGTATCACACCCATTCAAGTAAACAAGGTTCACTGGATAGAATTCCTGTTCACTGTTCTTGCCAAGAAACACTTGGTTATGTTTTTGAGAATACCAAGTACTTGGATATACAGATGAATATCTATCAGCAATGAAATGTTAGTTTTACTAATGAACAGATTTTGTTTGCCAGGAGTTGGAAAGTTGGAAAGTTACCTGGCGAAGCTGCTGGTTTGATACTGCACTATGTACTGACAATGTATGCATATTGTTAAATTATCCAAATCCTGTTCATTTCAAAGTTCATTTTCTGTTGTATATATTTTGTGTGTTGTAGAACTTCATAATTTTGTAGTGTCATCATGCAAATATTTCACAGTGACCTTACTGTGTTTTAGGGCTGTAGAAAATCTAGTGGTACCACATGTTGTCAGATGGATAGAGAGGTTAAAACAGAAGAATTTAAGTGGCATGAAACAATCCCAGGTTATGTTTTCTTTTGGACTGAGAGAAGAGAGGTGCAGATGGAAGGTGTGTATTTTTGGAGTTTTTCCAATTATTTCTAGAAATAAGGGAAAGAAAAAAGGGTTAAGACATTAAGAAATACGAGTTGTTTGTCTCCATATGTCAGCCCTGCAATGAATTAGCATCCTTTGCTGGATGTCAGCTGGGATAAGCTCCAGCACCCCAACACCCCTCCCCAGGATTAAGCGGTTTTAGAAAATGAATGAATGTGCAACAGATAATAGTATGGGATGAATAAAATCAGACTTATCAGGCACAGTTGAAAGTGCACTAAAGAAATTAAAACTGTAAGAATATGGGATTTTACAGCCTCAAATTAATCATCCAAATTCCTGTGATCGCTAGTGTTTTTCAGCTATTCTTATGATATGAAGTTTGAAATAACACATTTAAGAATGAATATAGAATAATCACAAAGGAAATATATCCAAATCCAAATAAATCAACTCTTCCCATAGTTCATTGACACTGTACAGGAAACTTTTTTTTGTGATATCTTGTACATTTTTTGATTCCAAATGAAAATATAATACACTTCAGAAAAAGAGGAACTATGTCAACTAATATGTCATACAATCATATGATATACTGTACATATATGTAATCACTCAGCTCTAGTTCCAAATAAGTATAATTTGGAATGATGTCTTTTAAACTGACTGTGAGTGCCTGACAAACATAATTTAACCAAATAAAAGAACAAATCCTGGCCCACGAAAGTGCCGTGGTATTTTCAATACTACCAAGGCCATGACAATTACATATCCACTTAGAAGACAATAATTTCTAATATGCATTAAAATAAACAGTAATTATGAGGAAAAAAAAGAAGTGTTGCACATTCCAATGTTAGTTGAACTGCAAAAAGATCCAAACATGAAAAAAAGAGCAAGTAAATTTCTGCATGATGACTCTTTTTCACTCTAAACAAACACGTAGCCTTACATTCAGCCTCTTATTGAAACAGGTCTGTTTACATTATCAGGTACCAGTGATTAGTCTGTCATGTCACTGCCATATGGAGATGCTCTGACATTTGCTGCTGTCAGATACACATATGCATTGATGCGCAGCAGTAATGTCATAGACACATCCTTAATTCCAATTTAACCTGCAGGAGAAGCATTAGAAATACTATGTGACAAATGGTAGCATTTGTGGACGCTGCCCCACTTTTTAATCAAGAAATTTGGAAACAGGAATGCTGTTTGATTCAGAGAAAAAATGCTACTACCATGCTACTGAGAAATGTAATTAAACTAGTACCACCAGCCAACAGTGGCCATATATCAGCCACCCAGGGTCCAAAATTAACACCCACCAAGTGCCAAATTAAGCTAAATGTTGGGTTTGGCAGATAAGTAAATTAGCATCACCTGCCACAAGCTTATAAATAATATATGCTAGAATCTGGCGTTTTCACATCCAAACAAAATGGAGGTAAACATACAGAGAATGAAGTTATTCATTCTATATGGATGATTAAAAAAAAAAAAAAGAAAAAAAATTCTAGGATTTTTTTTGTAGTAGTATGCACTTTCAGAAGGATCTTAATAACCAACTAAAGATGGGTTGCACAACTAATTTTAGTTAATTAAATGCATCTCTATGGCTGGTCTAATTAGTTTTGTCTGACAAATTTTCTGAGTTTATTTAACACTGACGTATGAGGCAAAATGTTGATAATCATAATTTTTTTTTACAACAGATTTAGTAAGGCAGTGTAAATTAGCAAACCACAACCCAGAAAACCCATTGGAGGGAGTGGCCAGTTTTAGCAGGTAACCTGTTAGCGGTTAGTTTGTTTAGTAATTAGTGCAGAACTAAACGGCTCACAGACAGACTCGATGAATAGGGAAGGGAATCGAGATCTTTTTGAGAATAATTCCTAGCTCAATTCGTTGGAATCGTTTGCCTGCCTGATTAATGATTCTGCTTATTGATTCCGCCTTCTTTGCACATGAGTGATGACGTCACACGTATGCTGCATTGTTTTGGTTTAGAACATAGCCAAACGCTCCAAAGTATGGCTATATTTCATGCAAAAAGATGACACCAGGGCTCCTTGGAACACTTGCAAAGCTTCCATTTCTTCAAAGGGGGAAATACCTCCAATATGATAAAACATCTGTCCACAGCAGGCAATTCATTTGCAGTGTTTGATACACTACTTAGCGATGGTTGTGAATCTAGCCCCCTCAAATAAAGGTTTCCGAAGGTAGGGAAAAGGAAAATGAGGTGCACAATAGTGGGAGACATACAGGAATTAGTAAAGCGTCTGAAGTTTCACTTTGTACGGTCGTATGGTGTGACCCTCCCCTGTCGCTGCATGTGCCCTCTTAACATTCCTGATTGCCACCTGACTATTTGGAACCGGGCCCGGCGTCATCTGTTATTATTATTTGTGCATACTGTATATGTTATATTTTCTGTGCAGAGATGAAAATATAAAAGACAGTTAATGCAAACAAACCCGGTTTTATGCATACGATTCTCTCTGTGAACAACACAGACCAAGAAGATGCAGCAGAAGAAGATAATTTCTGCAGTAGAACTGGAGGTTTTAGAGGAATGTTATATAATCTATATGTTATATGTTTATAAAGACATATCAGGGTCACAATTGCAATTGAGGTGAATACAGGGGGGGGGTGGGGGGTCATTCCACAGGGGAAGATTTAAGATGGCATGGCACATGACAAAGGGACATTTGTAACTGTCATAGCGCTGATTTTGGACTTCTATAATTGATAACACACTGTGGTCAAACCTGAGTAGCAGATACATTTATTCTATGTGTTTTGTAGGCTATTGTTAACCAGGAAAACCCCTTTGAAATGGAAATGTTACTAAGATTTCTTGCATTCTGAGTTTCCGTAAAAGTAAAACCTCTCCTTGATAAACTCCTGATGATTTGGTAATGCGATGTTAGTGGCTCTTTCCGATAATCTCAGGATAACCAGGAACAATGCACATGAAATCATGGACTGATCTGCACTGATAATGCCTTCATCTGTCATTCCAAAGTAAAAAAAAAAAAAAATCTCTCCTCCCACCTGTTTTCTGTGCGCTTCCTTCTGATCAAAATTTGTCCCAAAAAAAAGATATGTTTTTTTGGATTAAATAATGGCACAACTTCAAACCTTAATAAATAATGATTCAGTTCAATACTCGCCTTCCCAAAAATGTATCCTTTGAAATGGAAACTCCTACAAATGCATTTGTAATTAGGTCAGGCACAAAAGTAACAGCCCACGCCTTTCCAATGCTAACTTTGTGCTGCACCCAATTAGTAAACGCTGACAGCAGTTTTTCAAATGAATCACAAAAACTGATGTTCATCTTGGCAGCACTAAAGAAAATACAGTTCAGTATTCTTGTATTGACCTTAAGTATTGAGCTGGTAACCTGCTGTCCACTAGCGGCAACAAGGTGCTTTTAAGTGGGCACTTAACCCTCCACTAGCTCCAGTGGAACAGCTCAGTGACCCTCAGTACAACCACAAGCTTGTACTGAGGGTCCCCAGTGAAAATCTGTGCAAGTGAATAAGAGGGAAGCAGGGTATTTGAAGGGAAAAGGACTTTATTCTGCAGCACACAAGCCGCTTCCCTGAAAAATGTAGTTTGGATGAATTTAATTTAGCTGTTTTTTACAGATAATAAAATAATAGCTGCATATCGTGGCACAGTCAGGTTGAGAAAGTAGGTTACGGCTTCAAATTATACACATGGAATGAAGCCATATCATTTCCCTTTGTCTGATTTAAGCTTTGATATCATCATCTCACTCTGACCTATATTGAGAGTTCATCATTTCCCAGCTGTGCTACATCATCTTTTTTCTTTTTTTTTCCCTCCTCCCTTGCTGTGTTATTTTTTGCTTTTCCAGAGGACACCGATGATTCATACTCTAATTCACCAGTTTGGGGTATTTGTGTGGAAAATGCAAAGGAGGGAATAGCAAGAGACAAATGAAAGCAGAAGAGATAGAGAAACAGAAGCAGAGAGAGGGAAAAGAGATAAGAGGGAGAGATTGTGAGCCAAGGAAGGAGACTTATAAGCTATTTTTAGTCTCCAGCTGTGTGAGTCATTCGGAAACAGTGTTAAGAAGACCCACTGGTAGATTTTAGCAGGGAGAAGGGAAGTGCAACACATCGCAAGTGACACACATCAGACTTTGGAGATTGTTTTGTGTATAAATGAACGTGTGTTAAATATATACGGCAGACTAGCA
Source organism: Apogon talboti (assembly GCA_037367365.1). Lineage (NCBI taxonomy): Eukaryota > Metazoa > Chordata > Actinopteri > Kurtiformes > Apogonidae > Apogon > Apogon talboti. The sequence goes on along the minus strand of JAPQRQ010000013.1, from coordinate 12,170,253 downwards.
TAATGCAGAAAGAGCGTGGATTAGCATAAAGCTCCATGGAAAATTATTGTTAATTGAGCGAGCCTTGATCTCATGTTCTAAACTGTATCGACTAGGACGCAGTTTGCAGCTTTTCTTTCCCTGCTGTTAATGCACTCAGAAACACAAATATCTCCTATATGAAAGATGCAGTGCTTATGCAAAGTCCACATGTTAGATTTGATCCACTTAGCACTCTTTCACATGAAAATACTGATGTTTTCAAGTGTGCCATCTTTTGGCATGAAGCAACAATTTAATATCTTCAGGTTACGTAAAATCAGGTCAGCGAGTACACACGTCTTAGTGGCAGGAACAGACAGTCTGGGCTAAGGAGGCTATACAGCCAGTCCCGCACATGCACTGTAAGACCTAAATACACATGCAAAACTGGGTGAAGGTCTCTTGGCAGATAAGAACAGCCTAGAGAGGAAAGTGAGCTGGAGAAGTTTTGCCGTTTGGAGAAGATATAGTCGAGAGAGGCTGAAGGGGAGATACCAAATGCGACGCAGAGAATATTCTCACTGCTTTACTTCGGGCAGAAAGTTATCTTTGTAAAGCTTATAGGTCAGAGTTGTGTTAGTTTTAACTTTCCACTAAGGACTGAAGTAGTGTATAATTGTCTTTCCTTTTTGATTCTGAGGCTTCTCCATAAATAATGTTTGTCAATGACACAAAATAGGAGAGTCTTTGTAAGTATCTGCAAGAAAAAAACAAGAGAAAAAGGTTTCAACTGTGCTACTAATAAGCAGCCAGGTTCAGAGTAGGCCTGGGAAATACATGGAATCTATTCAATGTAGCCATACGACATGAGATGTAAAGTAAAAAAATTCACTGTGGTATTTCATTTATCTTTTTTTTTTCTCTCTCTCTTCCTGTCAATTGATACACAGAGTCATTTTAAATGGACTCCCTACCTGGGAATTGGTGTAGGTATTTTACAGAGAGATTGCATCATGGGTTGCTTGTAGCGTTCAGGTTGCTTGGCTAGCAATTTTATCTAAGTCCACCAGCACTAAAAGTGTTCAGTGAGTTCACTTTAATCAGCAGGAGCTTATGTAACATGTTTTACTGACACTTTAAAGTTGGCGATATTGTGACATATTGGATGACTTTGGCTTAACTCATGAAGACCCAGCGCTACTTTTGTGCCAGTTCCCATATGATTTTTTCTCTATATTTAACCTTTCTTAAGTGATTATCACCACTGATTGTTATATATAACCTTCTTATTTTGTGTAAATCATGTATTTTCTTACATTTAATTACTGATCATGTAAATGTTCATAAAAGCTCAGATTAAAGTTGAGGGTTATTATATCAGAAACAGAGAAAATTGAAAAAAAAAAGTCATCTTTCCAACAAAGATATTGATAACTGAACATAAAAACAAGTGTCTCCACCCACTGTCATTGATCCAACTCCATGGGTTTTACTGGTAAATCAATGTTGTAGAAGATAACAGTGTTTCCATGTTCACTACGGAGCCTCTGAACGTCCAAATGGGTCATATCTGATGACCATGAAAAGATGAAAAACTGTATTTTACACCAATTATTTACATGTATTGATACGATTAGTGGATCAACAGGTGTTAAACAGTTTACATCAGTAGATGGTTTTGGTCACCAGTGGTCTTTATGGGTTAAAATTGAAAATCTGACCAACCTAAGAAAAAGAAAAAAACAGAGCAAACTATATCAAGAGATGTTTTTATTGTCCCTGAAAACTCCTTCAGAATACAGAGATATTCACGTCTGTTAATGATGGTCGTTGGGATAGTCACACATTCTTGACTATATCCAAATAATCAGGATCTGTGTTACATGTGTGGTTTCATTGTGGAGGAGGTGCTAGTGACAGTAAACAGAGAATGTAAACATGCAATGGCATCTGGAACAGTGTGTATGATACTGGCTGGTCCAGACAGGCTTAAAAACTGAAATACTGTGAGCCTGTTTTTGGGTCACACAAAGAAAAGAAATAATAAAAATAAAGGTTCTTTGCTGTTTACAGTTGTGGTTGGCAGAGGGTCCAAAAAAGAAAAATCAAACATGCTCGTCTTCCTGACAGGATGGCACGAGGCTGTGGCTCTAGGTGTAGAGATAAAAGAAACATGAGACAAAACAATTGAATGTTGTCCCCATTTGGTCATGCCAACATGAACCAATGCCCCATGTCTGCTCGTATAGCCCATGGTTAGGCTGATATCACCTCATCATATCAGTGGAAGTACTGAGCTGATAGTGGAACAAGATTACTAGTCAGTAGATCGCTATGGGAAATAGACCTGTTCTTACATTAGGAGCTGTTGAGACTTACAGAATGATGCATGTGGGTAATGGGCTGATAGAGCTTTCATTAGGACCCTGATTTTTAGTTTTAATATCACTTGCTTTTCCAGATTTTGTTGCCTAGAGACAATATTCAAGATCATCTATTCATCTATTTTATCTAATCTTTCTATTTTTTTGGATGTTGTTACAATTTTTTCAGTTTATATACTTGCCCAATATATACAGTAGTTGCATGAGCTTTGCCGATCATTGCATTCTGTTTTTATTTACATTTTACACTGCATCTTAACTTTTTGGAATTTGGGTTGTACATCTAGGTTTGACCACTGAAATACCCTATTTGGTTTACCTAAAACAGCCTCTGGTCCTTTGCACATGGTTCAGAATGCAGCAGCTGTGCTTTGGGCACCATTACAGTGTGGAAAAAGCGCTATATAAGTGCAGTCCATTTAGCTGCAGACAGCTGACAAGAATCATATACAGAGTACACATAACAGCTATTTTAAAGCACCATTACCTACTGTTGTTAGAAAAAAAACTACCCATGTTCTTACTATTAATGTTTTTACTCTGGATTTTACTCTCTTTACCCTTTTAAGGAATGGAATTACTCCCATCCTTTAAATTAATTTGTTGTATGAATTGTATTTACTATTTATTTTCACCTTGGAAGGAACGGTGCAATATATAGATTGGATGTAAGGCACAATTGTGATTATGCTGACTCCAAAATTTTGTGACTGAGCGTGTTTTGTTACTGTATGTGTCCGAATGTGAATGCAGCAATGTGTAGCACTGTTGTCCAAAACAAATTTCCCATATGGGATAATAAAGTTTATCCTGATGCTGAGAATTAATTAAGATTCTTCTAATTGTTTTTAAGTCACTAAGTTGCCTGACATAGCTACATGTTTGAGTTTTGAATGTTGGCTTGATATTGCTTTGTAAAGCACTTTGGGTTGTATTTTGAAGGTGTTATAAAAAAAAAGGAGTCTCGAGGTCAACACGAACAAATAAAAACCAACTCTGAACTACAAGTAACTCCCTGATAAGCACAATGGTCACTTCTAGAAATGACCATTCACTTATATAATCCAGTGGTTTTAACATTGTGTAGATCACTCATCTTCAGTGATATGATGTGGTTTTAGTCATTTAGTCCTGTTTTTTTCAGCAAAACTTTCATTTATAGAAACTTACAAGCCACCTGGAACAATAAAAGCTGTGTTCTACAATGAATGTTTTCTCTCCACTGAAATACTGGCAGGTTTTTATCTCGATATGGCTATGGAAGTATTGCATTAGTATAAAAGCACATTACAATGTTTTTAATATCACAACGTACAGATCAACATGAAGTTTCATGTTAAATAGGCTCATTTCTATGAATTAAACGGATGTAATTAGAAATAAAGGAGTGCCTGTATTACACATCTCCATCAAATAAAGGCCTGGTAGGTCAATAAAAGGTCAGTAAAGACAATAAAGGGCCACTATTTCAGGAATTAAAGTGTAAGTTGATAAGAAAGACTATTAGAAAATTCCAATTCAATTCCGTGATAATTCATCTAATACATGTTAAGTTTATTCAGTGTGGACTAAGGCAGAGGCAGACGAGCATAAACAATCAACCTACATATGATTTAAATGTCTGTCTTGATGTTCTGTATAAAAATAACCAGCCTACATCTGCTTTTGGAAACACACTCAGGTACTCTGCAGTTTCTGGGGAAAATCCTCTGGCACATGAGTGAGGCATTTCATTTATGTGAACAGAAATAGTTTCTAGAAACAAGCAGCTGCCAACATGGCTCATTGTTAAAGCCAAAATAGATGTGTGTACAGATGAAGTTATAAATACAGCCGCTAGAGATTCAAGACAACCCTGACTGGGATGATGCCCAGTTTCTTTCTAGAAATACACAATTAATATTTTAACAGCTTTCAACATCTGACTAACTGAACTTCATCTAACGTGCATCTTGGCAGTAGGTTTTCATCAAATTATTTTGCTGTTTAGAAGATGTTTCTATACATGCTTGTTTGATAGTTATTTAAGTAACATTTGACTAACGCTGAATGTTGCAGTACATCAACATTCCCTTTGTCATGGCTCTGCTTTCAGAAGAACAAGATGATAACAGCTCTTAAGGAAAAAAAAAAGTCATACAGGGAAGCTGATGTGAGAAACAATGCAGGTAGACAAGTAAGATTACAGTTATGTACAGCAATGGGAGAAAAGTGCATGCAAACTGGTATAATTTTGTTTGAAAGACAGTTAAATGTACACATTTGTGCCATATCTGTGGCTTTTTCAACAGCTGTTATAAAGAAGACGGATTGATAAACTCTTAATTGTGTGATTTCCTTTAATTAAAGCTGTGCAGTTATGAATGCTATCTTATTTGATATAAAAGCCCTGAGAGGACAGTGTCAGACAGGCGTTATTAATTCCTTCTTCACAGTTGATCTGTTCTTATTTTGATATGACTTTGCATCATTAATGTTCAGAAGGTTTTACAGAAAAGCAGTGAATTGATTCTCATGTCGTTTTACTTGAAATGTTTTTTCCACAGTGGTTCTATTATGCATGACACACTTGTTTGGTTATCCACAGTAAAATGCTTTCACTTGTCACATAGTCATGTCTGCATGATGTTTTTTTTCAGACATATAACTTTATTTTGATCTACATTTCCCAGTTTTATATGCAGGAATCATCCCTTCCCCCTGCAGAGGTTTTGGCAAACCATAAGAGGCTATACACGGTGGGAATGATTAAGGCGCTGTTTGAAAGCTCAGCCCATTTGAACTCTGTTCCCCGCCGTTCCTTTTCTGAATCATCATCTTATGAGCACAGCTAACGTTCCTTATCTCCCTTACACCTGCCCTCGTTTCTGCTAGCCCCCCCCCCCCCCCCCCCCCCCCCCCCCCCAC
>JAPQRQ010000013.1:12106268-12123866 GCA_037367365.1 Apogon talboti | reverse complement strand
TATATACACACACACTAGAAAAATTCATAAAACTGCTGCCTTATTGTGTTCATTTGCTTGTTGGTGTGAATCTGAAATAACCTATTGAAACACCACAGTGACAAAACAACACAGGCTGCAGAATTATTCTTTTTGTTTTGGAAGGTGTAAGGGGTTTTAGGCCTTTAGTTCATCCATTCTTTTTCATGTGTTTTGTACCAGTACAAAAACTCAAACAAAAGTTTTAGGGTCTCATACAGTATACTTCTGCATAAGTGGCTTATGATTCTCTGCCATACAGATGTCCTTGAATACTCCTATCACACATCCACACCTGCACACAGTCAGCCCACTCAGTCTTTTTCTGACTTCATAGTTGCTTTTAGAATAATGCCGTGGGAGGAGCTAGAATCAGAACAAATATAAAGAGACCCAGGGAAGCAAAAGCTTCTTTACAATAAATAATTATCTTGAATGAAAACAGCATAATTTAATATTTTTTTTTAATTTGAGCAAAGCTGTGAAACTCTTGTCCCCTGCAGAGGACAAAAATAAATTGCTGGGTATCAAGAAGTTAAGCGTCTTCTGTAATTGGAGTGAAATCTAAAATGTCAAAAACTATATGAGTATGTTTTTAAAGTTTGCCTATAGGCTTTGTAATGTCACTGAATTGGTAACACCTTGAACCTACGCTACTTTTAAAGGTTTATGTGGGTGGGTTTATGCAGATGTTGTCTGCACTATGGTGAATCTGGAGTACTGACTCCCTGGTCATTATGAGACAGGTTTCTACTTTGCTGATCCTGAATTTGTGCCTTAATATCACTAAGCTGCTTTGGTGATCCAACATTACACTGGCACTCTGCAACAGGCTGCGACACCATGTGACACTGCAACATGTGACTTGCCTCCTCGCTCGTGTTTGTTGTGCTGACACAGCACTGATTCCTTGCAGCATTAGGTGCAGAAGGAAAGGGCAGCTGGTATGGGTCTCGTAGACCAGTCTGCTACGATCACTTTGGGCCAGCTGGCTGTTTGTATTTGCATCCCTAATTTATAACCAGAAAACCCTTTTCTGTATAGAAATGCTGGTGCTGTGACCCCATTACTATGCCTCAACATGTGTCAGTTGAAATATGATGTGGAACATGACAGAGGCAACATGTAGCCACTAACTTGTACAAAGAGAAACAGACAGTTTTATCCACTGTGTTGCAGCTTACATTTGCTTTTTATGCTTCAGTTGCAAGACTCTGTTCTTCTAGAGTTTGCTGATATTATATGCCTCTATATGTCTCTACCATATGTTGAAGTGTGTGTAAACCGCTGGGCTTGTGATGTGTTTATTGTCTCTTTTTATGTCCTCTGTATCACTTCCGTTGGATTTACTCAGCCTTTGAGTTCCAGAGCATAAACAACCTGAAGCACTGTACAGTGCATGCAAGTCTTTGAAGCAGGCTTTGAACAGCCTGTGCAGCTCACTGGGTAGGGCAAAAACACCCACAAACATGTTAAGGGAAATGAGCTTATCTGCTAGTACCGCCCATATTTAACTAGTGTGTCTTAAGTACAATATATACAGATGGCACTGACTTTCTCTGACCTAACAAATCGAAATTCATATCACCATCTGGTCCTCTTTGTCTATCATTAACATTAATTAAAATGAAATCACCACATAAAATGTGGATTTTAAAACCTATTCATGAATAACTAATCCAGTGCAGCAGGTTAGTCAGTCTTGGCTTCAGCACTACTCTGGCCAGTGTGCCTTGTCTTAAAAAACACAGTCTCACTAGTTCATCCCATTCCTTTCAAACACCTTTCATTAATAATGAATCCATTAAGACTTCTTGTTAGTGAGTGATGAGAATGGCAATGAAGCAAAATGCAAATTTCTTCCATTTTCTACTTTAAATAAATGTCATATTCCTTAATTTAACTTTGAATTTGCCTCATGAGATAAATGCCTTTTGTAAGATGGCCTGCATTCTGATGGGAATTGAAACAATTTATTAGATTTCATTCAAGCACACCTCAAAGATGAAGCCATCTGCCCTCAAGTCTTATTACAGAAATAAGTAAACCAAAGACAGGTTTTCCTGGGACTACAGTCAAGGACTTCTCACAAAGACAACAATTGGTCTGATCAGACTTTGTTGCACTTTTATCTTTGCCGCACTTTTATCTTTGCCTTGAAAGATGCTAGAAGTTTAGGTTCTCTGGTGGATTTACAGTAATGTACTATATTTATTTCCCTCAGTGACAGAGATTAAAGAAAAAAAAAAATCCAAGTCAGTGGAAAAAACACTGTGATTAGACACTGAAAGGAAGACACACAGATGACCCAACCTGTCAGCATCTGCTCAGTATACAGATGCCACAATGGAGCAGTTATAAATTAGCAGGCTCAGGTATTAATCCAGCAGACAGCACTTTGGGATTGACTGTTTGGCAGCAAATGTTTTGGCCCAAATCAGAGGTTGTATTGAAATAGCTGACGCCAGGGGAGAAGGAAGAAGAGAGTAAAAGACATAAAGTGAGGGTGCGAAGGAGGGAGGAATGTAATTGTCCTAGGCATCAGATCAGAGGGTGTGTGGAAACGGCTGACTGCTGGTATTTCCAGCTAATGAGACTCTTGGCTGTTGGTGGTCAAAGCTATATGTATGTAATTGCTGTGTTAACACACACACACACGAGGAAACCCGTAACAGTGTATCTCCAGATAATTGGCATTTGAGGTAATATTTCAAGTAGGAAAAGTATCAAAAAGTGTCATTTCCCCTCAAAAGCTTCACTTCTTATTTTTTGTCCACTGTTAAGCTTCCCTTTACATACTGATGCTCCACAGAGACTCATCCCCCACAGCTAGTTCTGCCCTGTTCTTTGGGGTTTGTCAAAGTTCTTGGCTGTAATTAAACCAGGGACCGGTGTGTCACCAGTCAGCCATATTTAAAAATATGACTAAATCCAGACTGTATAACAGGTGGCACTGTGCTCATGTTGTCACCAATCTAATTCTGGCAAATGTAGGAAATCACAAAGTGAAGACTGTGGCGCATATTGAGGTTAAGTGGCTGCATCACTGTACATCTGCATTTTATCACGCATTGATGATATACAACAACAAACGCAGCTGCCAATTAGGGAGCTTCCTGATGTGGATGTATGTAGCAGCACAATTATGAAGCAAAGCAATACTGACAGTAATACACAGATAGGCTGAAAGCTATAACTATACAGTACATTATAGTATTACTCATAAATCCTATATAGTGTCAATTACCAGATTTCTTACTTTCATCTTTAATTTCTGTTTCATGTGTCTCAATAGATTTAAACTGCAATATTATAGGAGATTTACTGTAATGTTTTCAGCTTTACTCCATAAATTAAATCTCTAATCTCAAACAGGTGCGAAACACAAAGAGCGTATGAGGACGACAGAGAAAATGTATTTTATCATCACATGGAGTCTCTCAACAGATGGCCTAAACAGTTAACAATCCCTTGTCTTCTTTGTCAAAAGTCCTTTGGCTGTAACCTGCTTTATAGTGGCTGATGACATCAAACAGCACGATATTCACATCTGACCTTATTTTGCAAGACAGGATGACAGTTTACTTGAGCACAGCTGTGTATCGCCATCAGGTATAAGCCATTTGGGCTTATCCAGGTTTCCAAGGATTTTCATTTGGGCCGCATTGCCCACATGAAAGGGAATTTTGTCAGAGGGGCTCCATGAATTATGCAATGGCAGAGTGGATTTGCAGGTCTTGCTGAAATTAATATGATACTGAATAAAGAAACTAGATGAAACTGGTGGTTTTAAGAAGGAGGAAAAAATCTGTATTTGAATTTAGAGAGGACGCTTTGAAGGAAGTGTTTGTTTGTACAAAGGACAGGTGAGGACAAACAATGAGAGAGCTTTCACACTCTCCTACTTCTACTGTACTCTATATTTATCCATGGATATATACAGCTTTGGGAAGAATTATTAGACCACCTGTGAGTTTCTGTGAAAATTCAACATAACAGCCCTTAGCATCACCTTTTGATATAGTGTTCTTGGAATATTAAATGTCTCTTGATTGCTTTTCAACATCAGGTGTTCTTTTTCTTTGTTTTCGTCTTCTTTATTGTTTATTTAGTCAAGATTATCTCACCTGGTATGATAATGATGAGCTTTGTTCTCAACTTAGGATGTTAAGTAAAGTGGTCATTTTAATAAAACCACCTTTTAAGTGAAAGCGCAAATGTGATGCTGTCTCCATGTTGACAGGGATGTCCAGCCAGCTTTTTTGCATTTAATAAAGAGAAACGGCTTCCCCATAGTCTGATGTGGACAGTAGGTGGCTTGTAAAATAGTAGTATATGAAACCAATTAGCAGTTTAAATTACTGACTGAGATGCATTAACTAAGTGTTGGAGGTTAATTTATTTTTCTATTGCTGAACTCTTTCAGCTGAGTCACCATTTAGGGGCAGATGAGTTGTGGTTCTTGTGTGAGATTAACACATTCAGTCTTTTTGGAATTGAGAACTAATTTTAGATTAAACAGAGTGGTGTGCAGATGACTGTAAGCAGTGTGTAGCTGTGATGAGTCTTTGTTGAAGCCAATAATGTAGTGTGTAATGTAAGAACACATCACCTGAAGTGGATGAGTCTAAACATCGTTTCCATAAGGTCTCTTTGGTCTCTGATGCTGATAATACTGAGGCCAGCAAGGATACAGTGGACTTTAGAAGAGCGAGCACCACAGTGACAGAGTCAAATGGAATTAACACTGACTCAGAATTGAAATGGAAAAATAGGTTTGATGGAGTTTATCAGTTTCAAGCCAATAATGTAATAACAGCCGATAACGTAATAAATTTGCCCTTTTTGAAATGTAATAGGCCAATAATGTAATAACTGGCCAGTAACGTAATAAAAGTCCTGAACCGATAACGTAATAACTTTTGGCTAATAACATAATAAATTATTACGTTATTAGCCAAAAGTTATTACGTTATTGGCCTATTACATTTCAAAAAGGGCAAATTTTTTACGTTATTGGCTGTTATTACGTTATCGGCTGTTATTCCATTATTGGCTTCAACAGTCCTATTTTGCAGTGAGACCAGTGACATACAGGACTGTGACACTGGAAGTTGGAGAGTAAATACTCTATGTTATTAATTTATGTTACTTCAAGGTGTTTCCTGACACTAGACGCAGCACCTAGGTGTATTTGTATAGGCTGAGGAAACAGAAACATCACTGCTGGTCTTTTTTCCCTGCCACTTTGGACAGGAAAAATACCATATTTGCCCAAACAGACTGTATTTTTTTTTTCTTTTTCTAAAAATACACTTTTCAAAAGAGGTGGTCATCTATTATTTGTGAAACTGAAATTGCTCGTTGACTTCACTGCATTTCTTTGAGGTATTTTCTAAGCATTGTGATAATATAGATCTGAAATTATGCAAAATACTCTTCACAGAACATAAGGAAAAGCAGTCGCAGCACATAAACCCTCCACAACACCCTGTTATCTTGCTATTCAGAACTGGGTATTTGTGTTTTCATTAATATAAATATATCTTATTCCTTTTTTTTATGTAATATCCCTCTAATTTGCACGCAAGTCAAGGGAACACTGCTTTGTCACAATGGTGTAATACTCATTTCCAAAGCTGTACATCCTTTACAGACTCATATAGAGGACAACTGTAAGACAAACTGTAATCTTATCACCTGTATATTCAATTTGTTATGCTATACAGATGGTACACATTTATGTGAAGATATCGTAAGATATCAGCAGGCCTACAAGTCACTGGCTGGTGTAATATATTCCTTCAACACCTATCACAAAAGCAACACAAACACCCTGCATATGCTTATAAAAATCATTTTTATTTATAGATGGGCGTTAGATTGACAGATGACGGCATTCCAGAGATTCAGGGAATAAGAAAGTTTTGCTTATGGCTGACTCATATTAAACCATGCTAAAAATAACAGGCAGAAACTGAATGGAAGCAACCATTTTTGGGAAAAAAAAATATAGTGGCTCTGCGTTTATGGGATAATGGCCCATGAAATTTATTTTTTTCCACGCACTATTTTTGTTAATCCAAGAGGGCAGCTGTTGCCAAATCTCTGTCATAATCTATGTCCTTGTCTTCCTCTGGACACCGTTGACCCTACAGTTAAGCACTGCACTGTTTTGTAATGAGATAGTCCATCTGACAGACAGGCACACAGGCAGACAGATGGACTGAGAGGTGCATGTCCACGGTATCAATGTTCACCCAGTCTCATCAGAACGGGCTGTCGGCAATTAGCTACAAACTGTAGGTGTTAATATGTGCTATAGTCCTATACCAGGGTGGCAAAGTGCTGCATGAATACTAATCCTAGTTATCTCAATTATCTGTTCTGTCAAGATGATTTGTGTGGAAAATGACACTACGCCAACCTGAGGTGATTTGATAATAAGTGTGGACTGGGAATCCACTGAGCAAATGCTTTGACAATTTATCTAATTGACAGTCTATGACTCATTCTGTCTGCCACTTCATTTCAATTACTAAGTCCGAGTTGCTGGCAGCATTGGGGAATGGCTTAAGGGAAGGTTTGGGATGTTGTTTTAATCTCATTGAACCACAAACAAATGCCAGGTTCAGGAAATTCAGCCTGTTTTTGGTATTGTATTTGGTATATAGTGGCTTTATTTGGTCAAAGCTTCCAGTTTATTATTAGCTATATAATAGTAATGGTGCTCAAAAACTCAAAAATAACACCTTTCAATCACTTGCTACTGTTGTGAAAGTGTACTAACTGATTTTTCCACACACCGACATTCAGACAACAGACTGATCTCTAAATGTTTTGCACCGTGAGCAGAATGTCTTGATATGCAAATATGTGCTCTTACTGAGTAAGATGAATCCCCCACCACCACCACCAAGAGCATTATGCCAAGGAGACAAAACCCAAACAAGAAAGATCCAGGTGACCAGAAAGAGAAACTCACGCATCAATACTGGGGATGGTAATTCATTTTCTATTTTTCTCATTAAATAGTATGTATGTCACTTTGAGATAAACTGGGAATGCATCCAACATTTTAATGTCAACAGAATGAAACTCATTTATTGAGAACCTGTGCTTTTATACATCTCAAAACTGTTTTTTACCTACTCATTTCCACTGCAGTTATTGAACAATTCTCACAAAGTCTCACGCAAGTATAAACAAACCTTCAAGCTGCTAGAGAGATCGAGATTTATTAAAGTGTAATTTGGAAGCAGGGAATAGAAAAGAAGGCCTGGTTTAAGGTAAAGATCAGGCCGAGTTTTATTTCATCACTTGTCAGAAATCTTTCTTTTGCACAACAAAGGACTTGTGAAAAGACCTACTCAGGGAAAGGCCGTGTGTTTTCTACAAGTCAAAAGGAAAGAGCATAAATGAGATTTCTGACTGAGTTAGAGTTCCAGAGAAACAAATTTGTGGTTTTCTGTCTGCTTAAGAGGAAGCAAAGATACCGAATCAAACTTTCTGTACAATATCAATAGCATTACATTCATGTATGAGGCTGATTCTTGCATTTTGTTGAAACAATCTATATCAAATCACACAGAATCACAATAAGGGCTTACTCATACTGCATCAGTAGCTGCTCTATATGTATCTTTAATATACTGGATCATTGGTAATGCATAGATATGAGTATTGCAGCAGCCTGAGTGATGGAGATGCAGACTGTGTGGGCCTGTTAAAACCCTGGTCAGTCCAGAAAGTGGCACAGCATTGATCAAACATCTAGTGAGCTCACTGCTACTACATGCCAGGAATATGCTAGTGCTAATAAGTAAGCTACACCCCACTTTGCTAAATATCTCACAAATTTAAACAATTTCTTCAAAGGATGCCTTTATAGCATCAAATATTTTCCAGAAATCTTCAAACCGATGGTGCAATAGCAGAATAAAGCAGGGGACTGTAATGAATAGTGCTACATACACAGATAAGCTTTTTTACTTAACCCATAAAAACCCAGTGCTACTTTTGTAGCAGTTCCCAAATTATTTTTTCTTGATTTCTACCTTTACGTAACTGATTTATCACCATCTTTTTAATAATCTTTTATTTATATAAATACAAAAATCATGTATTTTCCTATATGTAATTTACAGATCATGTATATGTTCATGAAAACTCAGAGTAAAGTCAAGTGTCTCCATCCACTGTCACTGATCTAACTCCATGGGTTTTACTGGTAAATCAATGGTAACTACAGAGCCTCTGAACATCCAAATGGGTCATATCTGATGACCGTGAAAAGATGATAAACTGTATTTTACACCAATTATTTACATGTATTGATAGGATTAGTGGATCAACAGGTATTAAACAGTTTAGATCAGTAGATGGTATGTGTCGCCGGTGGCTCTTTGGGTCTCTATGGGTTAATGCACCAGGGACTACGTCAGACTGTGTTGTGTATTTACTGTTAGGTTAGGTTAGAGAAAAAGTGATTAAAAAATGTGCATCCATGACATTTACAGTAAGTGTTTTTTAAATCTTAAAATCTTAAGTGCCCCCTCAGCCCTCATGAGAGTAACACATAGATTTAACACAGCAGAGTGGCCTTATAGATGATGTTTTCTGTTTTTTTTGTTTAGTTTTTTTTGGGTTTTTTTGAGATCGCTTTCTACCATCTCAATGCAAACATAAATCAGTATAAATTGAATTTGCATTCTCAATGAGTGTCTGGAAAATAATGTAGCTTGTGTTCTTACATTCTGCACCAACACAGTCACTATAGAGACTACTTATTTCCCCGGGATGCCTTGTTGGACGTGTGCCCAGGCAATGGTCATCAGCCCACTGGTTTGGCATCGAGCTCCCGTGGGCAGCGGCGCAGCTCAAAATGTGAGCCCATGGATCACAGTCAAAAAACGAACAAGGCTCGCCATAGCCCGAAGGGAATGTCAAATTGCAGCATGGAATACAAAATACAGGAAAATGCACAGATGATCTGTTCGGCCTACAGTGCTACTGTGTGGATAGTTTCGATCTCTGCCCCAGAGACAAAAAAAATAAAAAATAATAATAATGTTGCACTAGTTTATATGTGACCTTCATTCTCATATTTGCTTTGAATTATTACAACATATTTACACATACGAAATGCAATGCAACAAGCAAAAACATTCACTGTGCTCCAGGAACCCTTGGCTCAAAAAAGTAGAAAAAATAAAAATAACTCATCCTAGAATACACTACTGAGTTCTTAACCTTCTCCAGGCTCCAGCCATCATCATTTTTACCACTTTTATCTACCTTCTTGTAGCATTGCAACTTTGTACTGTTGTGAACTGAGAAAGCCTCAATATATGGAATCAAGATAGGGGTGAGTCCTGAGTGAGTGCATGTGGGATTTTTTATTTATTTTCTCCTGGAAGAGAGGAAAGTCAACCACCATCAGAGGTAACTCTCCTCTGCCCACTCAAGGTCTGGCAGCTCATTAGGTTCTATTCTCAAGCATGTGTGAGAAACTGCCTGCAGGTAGCAAATCTTTCCTTTTTTTTACTCTGGAAATTTGCAAAGAAGTCTCGCACATCCATTGTACAAGCTGGTAAAACCTCAGTAGGTTTTTATCCACATTGCATGAAAGTATTCCCCATTATATACACCCCAGCTCTCATCATGCCACGGCGGTCCTGCATCTCCGCTCCTATTTTCTGACTCTCTAGTTAATTTTTTGCAGTGAGATGATTTGCATTTTCCTGTTGATGTGCAGTGAATCGATGCTAAACTCAAATGTAAACCTGTTTCCCATGTGCCGCCGCTTCAGGTTTATTTTGGATTGGTTTTACTCATTTCTGGAGCCTGCGTCACAAAGGATTCAGCGAGGTTACTTCAGGTATTATGAAGGTGCTTTACCTTGAGGGTAACATTAATACACAGACTACACTGAACCTGCTCAGGACCAGGTTATATTAAAGACAGGTGAATAAAATGTACAAACGCACTGCCCATTAACCACTTCTGATCAATTATCCTAGAAGACATACTGTATATAAAAGTGAGGGAGTCTCTCAGTACGGCAGGGGTTATTGGGACTGTCTAGACCAGGCATGTCATGTGGCCCGGGGACCAAATGTGGCCGGCCAAACAATCCAATACAGCCAGTGGGGATGAATTTGTGAAATGCAAAAATTACACTTAAGATATTAACAATCATTTTAGTTCAGGTTCCACATACAGGCCAATTCAATCTTAAGTGGGTCAGATCAGTAAAATATCATAATAATAATCATAATAACCCATAAATACTGACAAGTCCAAATTTTTCTCTTTGTAAATGTAAAAGTATAATTTCACAAAAATTGTGAATAACCTGGACAAATATGAACAAACTAAAATGTCTTAATAGAAGTGTAACTTTACCAATATTCTGCCTGCTACTAAATGTGATTTGTAAGTTGTAATAAACATGTATAAATGATAACCTGAGGCATAATATTGTTACAATTGCACAAATTTTAGGTTGCTCATGTTATTCTTAGAAGGTAGTTTGTAGATGTAAACATTTTCATCATGTAAGGAAAGTTTGGAGTTGACATTTATATATTATTATGTTATTATTTTAATGGTCCAGCCCATTTCAGACCAAATTTGGCTAAATGTGGCTGCTGAACAAAATTGAGTTTGGTCTAAACCATATCTATAGTGATATATATATATATATATATACACACACACACACACACATTTGGCAGTACTGGTTTGAATTCTCTTCTATATTTGTTCTTTATTTTCCCCCTGACCATTACAGTTCATCAGGGTTTGAGCTGAAAGAATAAGGCTGAAATTGCCTCACACACCATTAAGAATACATCCAAGCAACACATTCATTTAATGGAATACACGATTATAATTATAGTCATATCCACTTGTGCCTTAATGATGTGATATTGATTGGAATATTAGCTTACAGATCAGAAAGCTGGCAGTTTGGTGCCAGCTTTTCTTCCTGGCTTTGGCTACAACAGCTGTGTTGCTTTTAGCCTGGATTATATTTCTAAATTCTTTAAATTGGTTTAAAATTGTAGACTGTTCACTTAAGTGAGACACATGTACCTCTTGACCTAACAATGGCTCTGACTGGTCATTTGGTGAAAACTCCGGCCTTTTATGTGAATGCAGAAAGCCATGATTAATACAAGGAGTTGATAACCACCGTTGTGAGCACTTTGTGATACAGGCTCCTGAATTAGGTTGAAGAAAGTACAATTACTGGCACTTGTTGCCATGCTTGCAATTCATTTAGTATGCTGGTCAGAGTTGCTAAAACTTTGATTTGTATAAATTTGAGTGTAGAGTTTACTTTTTGTCATAAGGTTCTGAAAGCCCTTTCAGTCTTGGCCAAGATTACTGTACCTGGGTAAATACTGAATGTGTGTGGTTTACAACAAAAATGTGGACTTCAAGAGGATGCTCAATGGGGCGGTAATCAGCAAACTAACACATCCTTGAGGATGATTGTGCTGTATATGTAACATGAGACAGAAAATACAGCAGGAACTTAGAGCACAACACAGATGTGAAGCATTTCACAGTGCTGTGCTTCATGTCTTGCTGCATTGAGATTTACTACTTTTGGCAGGTTTCTTCTCCATGTTATATTCAGGAATCTTCCTTTCTTTTGGCAAGAATGCTATAATTTAATTATATGCAATATCATCCAACATCATCTTCAGTCTAGAAATATCAATATCTTTCATCCAAAGCCCATATCAGCGGAACCTTATTGCACAGGGGAATGGATAAGTCCACAACTGATTTGTTGTTGTTCCATATGACTGCACCGGGAGCCAGTGTTTCAGTGTACACATTGAACTGATTGTCGTTACATTTCAAACACCAACTTGTCTGTCACAACCAAATCAATTGGCTCGCATCAAAATTGCTTCCTCCTTGGTGAGCAGACAAGCTAAAGTGAAGCATTTAGCATGATTGACCATCATCCAATCGAACTTAACATCAATGGTGTGCTTTAACTATTGACCTGCATTCCCAAATTGGTCAAAGCAGCCACACAGCAGACAAAAGCATGTTGATAGATTGTGATGCCTTTTAATAGTACACAGAAATGAGCAGTTTTATTACCTAAGTTTTTTGTTTTGTTCTGGAGTGTGACTGGAAAAGCCAAGAGGGACATGGAGTGAAGAAGACAAACAAAGGAAGATTGGTTTTGATTTGAGGCCAGCAGGTCTGCATGTGGTTTGAGAAGTTTGGA
Organism: Apogon talboti; assembly: GCA_037367365.1. NCBI lineage: Eukaryota > Metazoa > Chordata > Actinopteri > Kurtiformes > Apogonidae > Apogon > Apogon talboti. The sequence continues at coordinate 12,111,589 of JAPQRQ010000013.1, read as the reverse complement.
GATTTAACCACTACTTTGCCTTTATCTTTCCACGCAGTTATCTCTTTGAGAGCTATCCAAGCACTATGCATCATCTGTCGGCGCTGCACAGAGGAATGCATCATGCAATCATTGAGCGATTGTATCCCTGAGACGGAAAGCGAGGGCCCTGATTCTCCTGGCGGGCAGACAGACAGACAGACGGACGTACATACGGGGATAAAAAAAAAAGAAGGGAAATTCAATCACTTCTATCCCTCAGTTGGCTTTATGATGACAGCGGATCTGTGTGGGCCCAGTTCACATGGAGCATCTAGAGAATTATCTCGCTCAACTGGAGTCTCATACATTCAGCTTGAATACAGGCCCAGCAAATAGATCAAAACCTCGCTAAGACTTACACATTCTTTCCTGTGGAAGGAGATAAATACACACTATTCAAAAAGTTCTTGCTGTTCTTATTTTTATTTATTTATTTATTTTTTTCCCTGGCTCTCACATGCAGCTCAACACAATATTGGCAGATTAAACAACAGCTCACTTCATCTCTGTCTCCAAAACACGTGTGCTTTCATGCATTGATATGGTAAACTCACACACTTTCCCACCCTCCAATTCAGCTCTATAAAGTCACACTAGGGAAAGGTGGAAAACTAAAAGAGTTTATGAGATTTTATAATCCTTGGGTGAATTATTGACCTTTTCTTCAGTAATAGTGCAGCAGAGGCTGTACTGTTTACTTTCCTGCATTCACAAACAGACTCAGACTAAATACAAACAAATGCACCCATGAACTTTATGCTACAAGGGTAGGAGGACAGGATATCACACTCCTCTGCACTTTGGTGCTCATGAAATATTACCTTGCACAGCAATATGATAATATATTGCATAATATACACACACTTAACAGCCCACACAGGCAAATTACCGGGAAGTGCAGTGAGCTGTGTTGAACTGTGCCACTGCGCTATACAGCCCAGCTATCAGCAGAGTGGTTGGTGAGAGGTTAGGTAAGGTGGCCTTGGCTGCAGCATGACGCCGATCAGCTGGGCAGAGCCAGAGGCAGTGGGATGATAGGTACTGGAACAAATGCAAAGGGAAAAGAGACATCCGGTCCCGCAGTCCTGAGTCGATCTGAGTCCACATTGCCTTGACACATGGAGCCCACATGTTGAGTAAGAAATGAGACACATAAAGGTTTTATGCTAAAACATACAAGAGGGTGAAGGGAAAGGACTAGGGGTGAATAAAAGAGTCTCTGAGGTCTATGGGAGTCTGTCAGAGTGTCTTTGTTTGTGGGTTTTCCACAGTCTTGAACAGTAGTAGAATACTTGCAGCTGGAATATATATTAAAACAACACACAAGTAACTGTGTTTAGTTGGTTCTAATTTAAAAGTACATTCTGTAACACTTACACGTTACACGTATAAATTGTTGTTTTTATTTCCAGTGTGGGAACAAATTATATGTTGTTCACATCCATTATAACAAACTACTGACTCTACCAAAAATGGACACAGCAACAGGCCTCCATAAGAGAACCTGTTGGTTGCCTGTAGCAAGGCTCATAAACCTTACCCCCCCCCCCCATGCCCACCCCATAGAACACAATGAGACCTAAACATAATAAAAACTCAAATTCCTCATAGAACAACTTTTTTGTCAAAGGTGATTTTAGAGTTTTTAGACAGACGTCATCACTGTGATTTGTGTTGTAATCAGCAAAGCACTTCACACTGAAATGTAAAAAAAAACATGACTAAATACCAGTGACATGCATTGAGGCTCATGGCTGGTGAGGCACTGACTCTTTCAGAGCCAGATCTACAAATATATGAACCCGAAAGGGTATCTTATTCATCATTTGATTGGCAACAGTCAACAGGTTCATGTGTTTCATTGAAAAATTTTGATTTCCCTTCAGCAGATTTTAATTCAACAGGGAACATGAATTCTACCCACATCTGAGGTTGGAGGGCTGTAGAAAATCTATTCAGACTAATCACAGTTTTTTCAGACAGGTAAGGGGGTTAAATATGAGACTGATGGTGTAATTACAATCACTGTTCAGATTCAGTCAAAAATTACTGTTCTACTTTGTGGCTGCAGTCATCTTTTTGTATTCAGGCTTTTGACCGAGAGGAGAGACATGCACAGGGAATTTTGACATCTCTTCCCTTTATGGTTTTGGCTCCTGCTGCCTTAAGTGCTTATAATAAGTTGTTACTGTTATTTATATTTTTCTGTAATTTCATGTTATGAAAAAAAAAAAAAGAACGGAACATGATAACTTCCTTCTTTACTGCTATCTATGTCTTAAGAACATGAGTTGTGAGGAAACAAATTGCACTTCATTGCATTTAAAAGCCTAAGTTCTACTCTGAGCTATACATTCACATATAGTGTAGTTTATTGTTACTTTAGCTTGAAAATGTGTGAAATAAATGGTCATGGAAAATTGTAATCATGCTTTTGATCAGTCAACACGCTATAGTAATTTTGTGCTTCTGTATGCATTACATTTAGACTGACTCCTGGGTTCAGCCCATATTTGGCAAAAGAATTGTGTAAATATAACAGGCGACAGATAAACCATAGTAATCCAAAGCATTTAAAACATACTACTAACATTAACTGTTATCTTGCAAATTATATTTAAGGGCATTCATGTTCTGATTGGGATATGCAGTGCAAAATACAGTATTAAAGCTAGTATTGATATTCCAGACTCTGGACCAGAAATCGGAAATCACATACAAAAATACATTCATGACTCCCAAACCACCAACTAGTCAGCGATACCCACAGACTGCATTATTCATTGTTTACACACAGATGTATTATGATAGCATCAAGTTTTTCCTTTACTCCAAAGAAAAACTCATAAACAGTTGACTCACTACTCCCTCTAGTGGTCTCATAAATCCACCAGACATAATCCAGTTCACTGGCATCTTGGCAAAGACTTCAGAGCCACTTATTCCAAACATTCTAAAAAATATATTTTCTGTCATTTTTTTCATATTTACTACATAAACACTCTTAAGGAAGGCACCAATCCCAACATGGCATGTATATGATTTTGCATGTATGACCATTAAGGCATGAAACAGACAGTCTTCAATGGCGGTTTTCCTTTAGAGCTTCTGACAGATGCTTGGAGACAAAATAAACATGCTAAATATAGCAGCTACAAACACTCATACATGCATTAAGTAAACAACAAGCCCTATGTGTGGGTGCACATTCCCACACATTCAATGGATGTTAGAAGGGTTCACTTATGTATGAAGAAATGGAATGTACAACTGGAAAACCCACATTGAGCTTTCTACTGTGAACCCGATTACTCATTCCATACATACTATCTTTGAAATACATATCCTGTCAAGTGAAGATAGTTTGTAGTTTTGTCATGAGTGGACTTTTGATGTTAATTTGAACACATTAAAGAGCCCTAAAAAATATTAATTATGAAAAATACTCCAAATGAATAAAAAGACATAAAGACACAATACTCCCGTATCATCCTTTTTGCTTTTTTTGTAAGCTTAATTACAACTTTCAATGCATTATGTTAATAATATGTGGCCTGTGTGCAGACTCCCTGATTAAAAAATCCTCCCACGCTACCTTTTGAACTGGTAGAGATCTAAAAAAAAAAAAAGAAAGAAAGAAAAGAAGCCACTCTTAAAATGGTTCTTCACGTTGGAAGTGTTGTGGAATATTTGCCTCTGTGGGCATGATCAAACAAACTTGTGGTAAATTATCAAAGTAAAAGCCCTTCACTCTGACGCTGCTTTCCAAGGGATGCATTATTATGGAGTGGAGCCTCGTCAAATGAAAGCTTGTGAAGATATAGAAAGAGTACACAGCATGAGGGGCATCTGAAAGGGAAATTAGCAGAGGAAATGCAAAGGCGCTTAAAAGCCTTAGATTTCTTTTGCATCATAAAAGCCACACTCTTCCAAAAGCGTTTAAGGTGGCGGGTCTTCGTAAATATTTGTTCACTGCAGGATTTTTGGTAAGTAGAGGTACTTGTGTTTGACGAATAGAGCCATCCAAGTCCTTCAGGATTCCATCTGAAGGACGACATTCAGCTCATAGTCTTGATGCTCCTTTTTCGATTCCATGTAAAACATCTCTGCAGAGGGTTTATTTTGACTCCTGTACTTTACCTGTACCTAAACTCCATTTTAGCTCTAATTGTTTACAGGGATAAAGAATGGGTTTTATTCTGCCGCTGCTCATTTTTCATGCCATCTCACATTCCTCCTTCCCGTGTTGCACCCCACAGAAATTACTCATTGTGACGGGAGCCCAAAGTTGGATATGAGAGCCTGTACATGTGGGATTTTTTAAAGTAGCCTCTTGCTATTTAAATTTGAATAATGCAACCGTGAATGGTTTGACTTAGAACCATTACATTACTTTTTTCTATTTCACTTCTCTCTGTAGACTTCCACTCTGCTCCATCTACTATCTACCCACTCCAAATAGATGAAACACATGACAAAAATATGCAACAAGTACCAAAAAATAGGGTAAATATAAATAAACCTGAGGATTTCTCTTGTGCATTTATGTGAAAGACTGATGCATGTACTTGTACTTAGGGGTGTGATTTTTTTTTTTTTTTTGATTGACAACCCTAACAAGACTGTAGTGCAACACATGTCTATTTCCAACAGATATGGAAAGATTCTGGAAAAGAAAACATTATTTTCTATCTACTAAAAATTTACACTTTGAGGTTTAAAGGCTAAGCTGTTTTCGCCACATTTATTTATTACATGTTTTATTTTTTCATACTGAAGAAATCCCAAGATGTGCAGTAAAACCAACAAGGACCTGATCACAGTCACAACCAGGATTGCAGTCTTAGCTCTGGTTACAGCCGGGGTAGCCTTATTTTTGCATCCAATTATTTTGTCAGAATAGACCGGAAACCTAATTTTCTCATTTTCTGCATATGTGTGTATTTTTTTTTTTTTAGCTTCCTTAGAATTCAGACTAATTAGGCTTCTCCACCAGCCTTCGGGAAATAGGGTAATAAAATAAAATTAAACAGCTGACAATCTGTTTTGTTTTTCCAGAACTTGTTTGGAGATAAAAGAATTTTCCACCACAGTAGTTCACGTCTTGCATGAATGGAACCCAAACATTCTTATCACACAATGTAACCTCACTTGAGATGATGGTGTACACTACACATGTAATATGAACAATCACAAAATGAAATGAAAAAGACTCAGGAATAGTAATAATAATAATAATAATAATAATAATAATAATAATAATAACAATAATAATAGAGGGAGAATAATTGAAGTGAGAC
>JAPQRQ010000013.1:12086203-12100494 GCA_037367365.1 Apogon talboti | reverse complement strand
AAATAAGTTGGTTGTGCTGCTGTCTTTGACAGATACCGCCTTCAGGCAGAGTTTGCAGTGAGGAATGGTTTGGTCTTAATCAGAAACTTCGAAGCCGTACCAATTCCTCACAACCGACTTGCTCTTGCTATTTTTAGCCACAAACTGACTTGCTCTCGCTATTTTTAGCCACAAACTTCTCACTCTCCTTAGCAAAACGCCATTATTGTACTGGTGTGTGGAGACCAAAGACTGTGGAAAGCGTTCTCACAGTTATGAGGAGGAGCCTACGGTAGCCTGGACCCACGAGAGAGATAAAATCGATTTGATGATTATGCATTTTTAAAAATCGTCCTAATGAAAAAATCAGATTTTGATTTAAAATCGATTAATCGTGCAGCCCTAACTTAAGCTAAAGATAAATACAAAGATAAAAGTAAATATAAAGTGTTTATTTGCTATTTGTACACATGTTCAGGTACACAGGAATTCTTATGCAGAGGTCTCTCAGAGTACAAGTACAAATGATAAAGTGACCATAGATTTGATCCTAAACAACTATATTCTCGCCCTAAAAACATCTACACTTTTTGATTGTGATTCAGAATTTAGAACTTACAGTTTTAGTTTCATCTTCAAGTATGTTTACTGAACTTTGACATATTTATACTGAGGTATTTACATTTTATGCAATTTTATTATTATTATTAGTAGTAGTATTATTAGTATTGTTTTGTTTTTGTTTGTTTTTTAACTACAGTACTTGTTAAATGTTTTGTTACTTTCTACATAAAAATACAAATAAAATTTTTTTAAAAAGTTTTTTATTGGAAGTACAAGTAATAATATCACTACTGGTGATGATTTATGTTTTAATTAAGTTACTTATTTTTATCTATATGTGTAATATAGGGCTCCATGATTAGGTGAAAAAAGTCACATATCACATCATATATTGTAATTATTGTGAAATAGTGATTGCGATTTGAGTCGAACTGCTTGGTTCCTGAGGAAAATGGACAGAATACTGATCAATTTCAATTAGAGAGAGAAAACATTTTTTTTTACCCAGTACCACTGCTGTTATTATCACTGAATCCAAAAACACACACTGGCTCTGAAAATTGCACCCTCCTTCTATTATATTATTGCACAGGCTGACACTGTGATTGCAACTCAATCAAATTACCTTGCAGTTCTAGCAAAAAGTATGTGAAATTGGCCCGACACAGTCTGAAACTGAAACTCCAATGTGAAAATACTCTTTTGTATATCAAGTACTAATACAACACTCTGAAAGAAACCATTGAGTTTAATGGGTGTTTATTAAATGATAATACTCACAACACAGTCCTTTTACTTCAGTAACATTTTCAATTTTACCTCTAATTTTCAGTGTGTTATTTATATTTTAAGAAAAGGCAAAGTAAAAGATCTGAGTACTTCATCCACTTCTTTGAATTCTAAACTACAGCTACAAAAAGAGCATAATTACCATTGTTTTTATATGACTGTTCTGGTTGGTTTAAGATCAGCATTAATGTCAACGTTGAACCATGAATTAATGCTAATGTCATTCCCTTCCCATATATTTGTTATGCGTATATTCTCAAAAGGATAAATATATGTCAATATGGTGTTTACAGCTACTCCCTGAACAATAAGTATTTGCCATTGCAAAAAAAGATTTTCCTATCTCTAAACCTCATTAAAGGCTAATTAAGGCTTCAGATTTTTTTTTTCCCCAATGGGTTTTATTTATTTATTTTAGTGTTTCAACACTAATGAAAATCATGATAAATAGCTCCTTTTGGAAATAAAACAGAATAATGCTTGGATGTATGATTTGAGAAATAACGGCTCAAATAATACATGATAATTCTTCATGTATAAAGAAACTTCAGAGTGGTGAAATGCTCCAATTCTGTAGCTGGAGGCTTCCCTATAAAGACAGAATAGCATGCTCTCACACTGCCCACATTAGGTCATAACAGGGTGACACACCAACAAAGACGCCTGCAGTGTGAGTGTCTGTGTTGCACACACGGCAGGCGTAGTGGGTGCAACACTGTGCAACCACTACAATAAAGTCGAGGCAAGAAGAAAGACACAAAGAGAAAATAAACAACTCGGATGTGAAAAGCCCATGTTATTTCATTGGAGATGTTTGAGTCTGAAGCAGTGTGCTATCTGTCATGATTAAAAGTCTTACTGTTCACATGACACATGAGGTTAGCGTCACTGTTTCCTGCTGATTGACATCTCACCTGTAACACGCTGCTGCTACAGTGCTGCACTGGCCTCAAGGTGAACACTACAGCTCATCGCATTGATTTATAGCCGAGACGTACACTGGGGGACATCACATGCACACACATTTACCTGCGCGGCCGGGCACATGGGTAGACATACACGAGTGAAGATCAAACACAAAAGCAAAGTTGATAATTTGACAGGTGTCAAACCTAGCTTTGGTCAGCATCCCTGCTTCTCCTTTACCCTTTTTTTCATTTCAGGATTCTTCTAACACCAGAAATCCAGTGCCCCTGAGTATTAATTATTTGTATTGCCTGTGCTCTGATCTACAGTCTCCTGTTAGGATTTGCATGGATGGTGCAGGGCAGGCATGTCTAATCCTTTGCCACAGAGAATTCAGCATGTTTATATAATAAGAAGCATAAAGAAAAGTTAAAAAAAAAAAAAAGTTAAGGGTCATATTAGCTCTGATTTTCTCCAAATGGTTCAACATGCAGAAAAAAGTAGGATTCAGATCAGATTTTTTGCCTATATCAAACTTTTTGGTTTGGCTGTGGATCAGTCACAGAGAACAAAAAGATTTACTGATGAACTTACATTATTAACAAACCCAGGGACACTTTGAGGGGCTTAAAGTAAGGCATGAACACCCGCCTCGAGTGTCGCCTCAATTAGATACTGATTTTTTAAAAATGAAATTACCATAACGAATCCCAAGGTCACTGTGGCTTCTGGTCGGGGGATTTCGAGACCCACTTTATCTGTGAATCTCTGAGTTTTGTCATTTGGAACTTAATAGATGGTGGTGTGAACTCAGAGGGTAGGTGTAATTAAATGGTCCCAGATTAGTGATAACAGTTAAATATGTTCAAGTAAAGTGAAATGGAAATTATTCACAGAGTATCTGGCTGGTATCAGTCATCTTCTGAAAACATCCAGGCACCTCGAGACCCTAAAACAGAAAACTCAGACTTATCAGATTGCCATTTTGAGAGGGAACCATTGTTTCAACCTGTAGTGTACAAACTCATAAATCAATTATAGTCTGGATTTTGTTTCAGTATCTTTGTAGTCCTGCTGGGCTTTGTTGTCTGCAGCTGAAGGACAGGCTTAGCACAGTATGAGGTCTAGTTGAGTGGCTGCACAACACAATGGAAGACAGTACTCACATGTTGTAAGCCTCACATTGTGCTGCAAGGTCAGGGTGAGAATCAGCTTTTTTCCCCTTGTACTCCACTTATTCAATTTTTAAGTACACTCACTAAGTTTCAATGCCGCGTAAACACACAATAGGCTTTCAGAAGGCAAAACATTTGGTTAACAATATATTTACACCCTTAAATTCCTCTAAATCCCATCTTGTTTCAGATTTCTACAGGCGGTTCTTTCATTTTACAAGAACATTTTAGTACACTTTGCAATCCTGATAGTACCATGGCCAGAGTCCCTTGGTACAATAATACTGTAGTGAGGATGTGCCTTCGTACGCCTAGACTCAAACCCCATCAGGCCTCATTCAATATATTCTTCCCCATTCTAAGACTGTCTCAATTAGGAAGTACTACAGCTACTCCCCAGGCATTGCGGTTAATGAGAAAGTTCTCTTAATCTTAGCTTTAGTCTTACTTGCCTGCTTAAATAGGGGGTATAAACAACAAAGAGAAAGTGGAATTTTTTCAATTACATTCTTTCAATAATTCAAAGGAAGCTTTGTTTCAGTAGTTGAACTTGTCTGGCTCGGGATCAAATCCCCTCTGAATGTCCTCACCGCTATCAGTCTTCACTGCAGTCCTTCTGATTCTCTCTGTTCCCACGGAGGAAATGTGGGTGTTTTTGAATACAGCTAAATGAAGCATATCTCTCATCAGCAGCACTAGTCTCTTGGTGGTTCTTGTACGTTCACTACGGGGGATTTAATTGAATTCAACCAAAGACTTCCCAGGAGGGATGGAAAATGAATCCAAGCTGTGACTGAAAAACAAAAATAAATGCAAAAATAGTGTATCGCTGTCCATGGTGCTGAATTGAGGATTTACTTCATTGGATATGTTCTGGACCAGGCTTGTATGCCCCTGCTCACAGTGCCAAACAGAGGATTTGCAACACTGTTCAGTGATGTGAATTGTGTAGAAATGTTAATTCTGCTCAGTCAATTATATCACTATTACGTTATATCCATGACATAAAATATGCATGTCCCTGAACCTCAGACTGTGTCACTTTGAGTCTGTCAGAAATAAAGGCATAAGGTCTTTATACATGGGGAGTGTTATAACATAGTTATTTCAAAAAACTTTAGGGTGGATTAGCCCTAATGTGGGGCATTTTTTTATATTTCTGACTTCTGTAGTATATTACAATGTTAAGCCAACATGGTAATAATAATAATAATAATAATAATAATAATAATAATAATAATAATAATAATGTAAAGCTTAAGTGTCCCACATTAGGACAATTCACCCTATATTATTTCAACTTGTTTATGTCATGAATACTTTTACACAGAATGGGAATATTACACACTGAAAAACTGGGTTTTATTTTGTGTGATAACAATGATGATGAACCTGATGAACCTGGTAATTACTAGCCACTGTGTTGCATGAAACACACAAATAATGACGAAAATAAAGTGGAGCACACAGCGTGGAACACCACTGGCAATCTACTAGACTATGAGGATAGTGTGGAGTTTGTGTAACATGAATGTCATATGAATTAGATACATTTTGGACCATTATGTGTTGTTTTACCTGTATGCGGGAGATGGGCCCAGATGAACAGGATCTAGATCAGACTCCCAGTGATGCTGAATCCATCACTATTTCTATGTGGTGTGAAAATAGTCAAATATTTTATTCAAAAAGTGTCCAACTGTTGTAAACTCACATTGCCGCTGGTGTGGAATAGTTCTGATGCAAAATATTAACTGGCAGGTATTTGTGTCATTTATTTGTCATGCACCCAGTGTGTAAAGGCCTTTCAAGTTCATTGTCAGATAATAAAGTCTGTTATTATCTGCTGATTTCCCACACAGACAGTAAAAGATGAGTGACATGACAGCTTCCTTCCTTCAGGCTATTAGAACTTTCCCAAGCCAACCCTTTTCTTCTTGAACAAAGACAACTGATGGACAATTGCCATCTAAACAATGCCTCCTCAATAGGAAATCTCCCTAAGATAGAAAGTTGTTTGGTTAGGGACTCACAAACACTACAAAACACACACACACACACACACACACACCGATGAAAGACTCTCTCATATTACACCACGTTAACACACCCAGCCCTTAAATAAATCGATAATATCAGCTGTGCAACCTGCATTAAAGTAATATGGCCATTCTACTTGACCTTATTTAAAATAAACACTGCACTGGGAATTTAAGAGCTTTTGTGTGTTTTTTTCCTGTTCTGTAGCCGCTGCCTGAGGGGAGTAACTGAAAGGAACCGTAAAGGAGGAGTGAAGGGTCCACAGTGATGGATCTGTCTTTCTTTTAACTGCTTTACTGTGAAGATCTGAGAGTTGGGTTTGGGTGGTATCAGTGATTGTGGAGTGATTAAAAGGACTCCATGTCAGGCTGGATTTGATAGTTTTCTTAAAGTTTAGTTCAATGAGAAAACAACACAGAGTTTAGGAGGTACACACTTTTGAACTTATTCAGTTTTATTCTTCATATTGTGCCAACTTACCAGACTCCACTAAAGTGAACACTGGCTCCGTTTCAGAGTGGAGTTTAGCTTTTTATGTTCTTAGATTTTGAAAAAGGTATGGGTCATAAAGCTTCCTTCTGTGATAGTCAATAGGACTTAAAATCCAGCAGCTAAAAATGTAATGTATATGTAATATGTAATTTCTAACTTTTTTTTTCACTGTGATATGAGTTCAAGTTGCCATCTCTCTGACGTCTGTTTAAATAAAATATTTGATGATATAAAAAGCAGAGTATTGCTCAGCGTGACTGATGGCTAAAATGACCAACCTGGCTGCAATATGCATCACGGAGGCTCCGGTATCCACTATATTATCAATATTTTAGCAGACCCTTTATTGCATCATCTATCTGTATGATTTTACAGACAAAATTTGGTGTTAGTGTGCATGGTGCTGAATCACACATACATATTGGAAAACTCCGGGCCAGATCAGTCAGAAATATTGAGGAAGTGCCTTACAACTGCACATATTTTGCATTTCTTTTTCAAGTGAGCTCTATCATCCACGTCTTATTAGAAGTACAGCTGCAGTGCAATGATATCCAAGTATTTATACTGGTAATCAGGTATTCAGCAGTATGTGGTGGATTACATTTTCAGAATAACCTTTCCACCTGATTATTCAGCCGTATTCATTTATGCTGCCAATTATTGTGATGTAGTCATGGGCCAGTGTCTGGAATGTCAATACTTCCTTCTTACCTTGTAACGTCTCCTTCACCTTACTCATTAAATATCTATAGCACTGAGGATATTGTAGCCTTCCAAGGACATGATTAGATAGACTGTGGCACCATGTTGGTGTGCTGGCTCTTCACACCTCACATGTTCCGGTTCACTCCAAAAAAGTCCCCCTTTTGTTCTGGTATTCTTTGTGCATCCAGTGATCTTCTTGGAAGTTTTGGGCTCTTTGGTTGTCTTCCTGTGCCTGGGTAATTTCATGTTTTATCGACCTCTTCTTTTGGGTCCTCAGTTGCTTGTGGTTTCAATTTACTTTATTATTTCTTCGCTTATTGTTAGAATTATTGTTAGAAACCAATCAGTAGCACTTTGATGTCTTTTCTTTTTTTTTTTTTTCAGTGCAATACCAGGGCTCTTTTTTACGTCTCATTTGTTATTTCTTTCACTGCTCAGACATGTGAAATTATACAAAGAATAATGCATTTTTTGTCTCATCGCTCCAACTCCTTTGGTAGATGTAAGGAATTAGCAGAATTAGAACTATGTGGTGAAAGACACACACCATTAAATAGAATTTCATGCGCTAAATCAAACAAATAGTGTTTTTTTTTTTCTCCAAGTAAAATTACAATCTATAATTGTAAATTACAGAACAAGCCTTCAGTTTCACAATAGCTGTACCACACAGTTCATATGAAAACTCAAACACTGGCCACAACACAGCATGCCTGCATTAGTTTTGGTAGACTGAGTGCACAATGAAATGAGGATTAAAAACCTTGGATATAAGCCCAGAAACCATTCAAACAGAGGACAACCTGCTTTTCTACTGTCATACTGATGGCTTTACACAAAATGACCAAGAGGAAATGACTGAACGCCTCCAGAGTAAAAGACTTATTTCATGAGATTGCTGAAACCTAAAAAGATTTTGTTATTTTCTATTGTATACCTGGAGGCTAAGTAAGCACAATGAGAAGCCTGATTGAGATTTACCACTTTAATAATGCTGCATTTGTGGCATAGCTCACAATATAAATGGAGGAATGAAAACCATTGCTTGCAACAGTGATGTATTTGTTGGCGTTGCAGCACACAAATTAAAATTGCAATAGATACAATGGAAATGAGCCGCTCAGTTGTTTTCCCCTGTCTTCTGCTCAAACAAAAACAGTAATATGAACACAAATACAAAAAATAAATAAAACATAAATGTCCTGTGGATTCGCCCTTCATTTAAAGGAGCGTCGTCCATCTTTTATTGATCAGAACATCTTTTAAAAAAATGTTTTAAGTCAACTGGTTGTCTAATATTCCCCATACGGACACTGACAAGACAGAAGAATTCAATCTTTCCAAATATTTCCTCCAGGGAACACAGCAGCAGCACTGCAGTAATTCACTCTTGCATAAAGCCCATACGGTAAAAAGTGAGAATACTTATGGCACATACATATGTAGCTGTCATTCCTGAGACCCAGTGATTACCATTCCATTACAGGCTTCAGCGCCACCACAGCAGAAAGAGAGTGAGAGGGGTTGCTGTATATTGTCAAGACCTACAGGGACCATTAAACTGTCCTTGTGATCCACACTGTAAACGTGCATGTATGTTTGTCTGCTTGGTGTTATGCAAATCATAAAACAATAAAATCCTAAGAGCTGTGTGCAGGGCAACACCAAACACATAAATGTATTTAACTGCAATGTGGTGGTACTAACTTAAGGTATAATCTGAATTGTTTAATGTTCATTTTGCAGAATCATGATGAAGACTTGTTTGATGAAAATACAGGTTTAATTGAAAGTGCATGTACCAAAGCTCCATTTATGCCCACTGCATCTACCGCAAATTTACAAACTGATGAAGAAATGATTGCTGGCAAATTATGAAAACTCTTAAAGTGAGAGGTGATCATTCAAAATCCTATTAAAAGTTTCACTTTTTAATCTTGTTTTTTTTTTTCCTTCTATATTAGATATTCATCAGTGGAAATGGCAAATTGGCTTCTCTTATCAGACAATATGGCTTTATTTATTATTGCTGATTATAGAAAACATTGTGGATTCCAGTCTTTTAAACAGACTAAACATGACTTCGCATTATCAGATAATGATTATGTATCTCTATCTCTGTTCGATCATTAATTTAATTTTGAGTTTGACAGCACCTTTGTATCCCATTTGGCTAAATTGTGCAAATGTACCTTTTCTTAAAGGTAGCTGGATGAATGAATAAGCACATACAAGTCTAATGCACCCTTAACTAGAAAAATCCATATCTGTTCTCAAGGATATAATAATTGTTTCTTTCAGGTGAGGTGAGGAAAATGAAAACCACTGCTACTTATCAAAATCATCTGTGAAAAAGTGGTGAAGGGCTAAATGCAATATTGCTGTCATCAAAGAAAAAAAAATTGTACTGTGAGGGTGTTACAAAGTACATTAACACTCAAAAGCCTGATTGAGGAGCTGTGATCACTAACCAGAGCCTGGATCTGTCAAACCTATCAAAAGCAAAGCTCTGATCTTTAAGTGAAGAAGGACTACGGGTGGACAGAGTTGTCATTAGATGACACAGGACCCCAAAATAGGAAGTATGACACATACAAGAGCTTCATTTGCACTATGAAGCTTACTCAGAGTGTAATTGGAGCCTATTTCTGGTCATATCCCTCTGTTATAATCATATGGGTGCACATCACCCCTGAGGTGACATCTAAAGGTCTGTAGTCACCATAACTAAACAAGTTCATACATATGAAGAGTTGAGTTTGAGGTCGGCTTCGACCTTGAATCAGCCAAAAATAATGTATATTTATGTAATTCAGTTCGATATTTTTAAATAATATGAACAAGATTTACATCATGAAAACACCTACAACTGGTTCCTCTTCTGTAAATTAGGTTTCGGTTCATTATGTTATAAGTTTTAGCCTTGACACTCTTTCCACATCTTGTGTTTAACTATGATATTTTATTCACTTATAAAAGTAAGTTATCAGCTTAGAGTTTAAATGTTTATTTAATAGCTTTACATTTGGTAATTAATTCACAATATCAATGTTTACCTTGGGCTTCTATTCATTTTACAGTTGAACCAGATCTACTATTAACAATTATTACCTTTTTCACCATATTTTTACTTTTCTATCTACATTTACATTGTATGGATAAAAATATTGGGTCACATCCCACTGTAGCTTGTTGAACGTTACATTCCTGTTGATTTGAAATATTATCATGATAAAAATGTTCATGACAGTTGTTAATAACATGATCATATAGTCAAGCTAAATATTAAATCAATGGTTCTTTAAAGGTTAATAGCTGATTTTTCTTCCTGAGTGAGAGCTGAATAAACCAGAAGGGTAAATATGGTTTAAAATGATCATTTATAGACAAAACATGACAAAATTTTCAGAAATCTGGAAGTCAGCATTTAAAACAGAAAAAAAAAGAGAATAATTCAACGTAGAACAATCTCTAAGGCAATATGTAATTGTAGATGACAATGTAAAGAAAATTAATAACCCTAAAGACAAATAGAAGTATTGATTGGAATATTTATTAGATTATAAAAAAATATTAGGGCGGGGTACACCCCAGACGTATCACTCTGGTCTATTAACCCCTCCAAATTTAAAAAAAAAAAAAAAAAACACAAAAAAATACCTTTGTCTAAAATTGACACACAGCTGCAGTCTTTGGCCTGAGGATTCCTTTTTAGTATCTGTATCAAATATATGTACTGAACCAGGGAAAAGGCACTCAGGTTAGCTGCTTCCTGTGCTAAGAATAAATTACAGAAAGAGCTGAAACATGAGGAGATGTTCTCATTAAACACATTTAAAGTGATGTGACATGACTTGAAGGCAGGTACATGTTTGGCCTGACTCATTTTACATATTGATTCTGATAACTCTGATAAATATTTGGAGATTGTACTTGATATTGTGTGACTCTGTAATTTATATCACTGTTATGGGTTTGCGTGGATGTACTTGTGGCTGCACCCTTGTCTGAAACCTTGTTAACTGCGCTGTTGCCTGTCTTGGAACCATATTCTTAATCACAGTGAGTCTTCCCGGGTTAAATAAAAGAACCAAAAAAAAATAAAAAAATAAAAATCTATATTTGTCAAGTATGTAATTCAAAGTGTAATAAGAACCAAGCCTTTCCATGGGGTTATTTTATAAAAGCTACTCATTTAATTTATATTGTGATATGTACATATCATAAGCTCATCTTATCTGGATATGAGTTTGATCATATCACATAGACCTGTTCCATCACTGTCCTCATATCAGCAGGAAAAGAGTTAAACAGTCAGTCAAGTTCCTTTCTGCACTTTAACCTCTAAATGCACCTATAACCATTACCAATATTCATAGACAGTGTACTACTACTGAATAGGATCATCATATTACAATAAAAAAAAATGAAATAAAACAAATTACATTAAGGCCACAAGCCTGAGTGCATGGTTTCATCGCTCAGACATCGTTGATGAGGCTGTGACTCTTCCATTCATTTCTTCAGCCGACATCACAACACTAGGGCTGTCGGCGTCATCAAGGCCTCAAGCAGAAAACAAATATGATTTTGGACAGGATCTTGTCAGGGATCACAGATCAGCTCTGGGAAGCCACTAGCTTTACAGAGAAAAAAAAAAAAAAAAAAAACTGTTCAGCCTTGGCTTTCAGGTCACAGTGAACATCCAGAGATCAGAAACTCTGTGACGATTTGAGTCCTAATGAATACACAAGCCTGTTACTTTGACCTCTGAACCATTTGCTTCAGATTGCTTGTAAGACTTGTAAAGCTGATGTAAGAGAGGTTATCGGCTCAAAGCATGTGAGTGACAGTTAATGAAAAAAAAGTCTAACGCTGTAATCATTACTCCATTCGTCATATGTCTGTCTACGAGCCTTTATCTGGACAGACAGCCAATAAGAATAATTGTGGCTGCAGAATGAACTCCCATGCAGATCTTAAAACTGATATCACTTGATATAACGTGTGCATTTTCTATCAGCAGACATCCAACCAAGACAAACACCAAGCACTCGGACTGTCTACTTGTCTCTGCCTCTCAAGCTTCCATTTATCAAAAAGGGGCTTATGAACCTAAGGAGCACTTCTTTCATATGATTTCCTGCCAATTACCATGAGATCAGGACTCCTGCTGAATATCTGCTCCAAGAGGGGAGGAAAAAAAAAGAAAAAGACACTGATTCAGCAGAGATGAACTGGCTACCATGGTAACAAGTCACGGCGGCACTAATTGTGGTATCCTAAAACACAGGACTCGGCTCTGTCACTTAAGAGCACCGTGATTTGCCTTTACCTCGCTAATATAACTGAAGGATAGTTTCTGAGATGATCTGTGACAAAAACGGCTGACAAAAAGAACTATTAAATACAAAGAAACAGGCAGCGAGGGAGTAAGAGAGGAAGAGCATGAGTGCAAGTACAGAGGACAGTTTTTGTCTTCTAACACATGATTCGCTGAATGAAAGGTCCCAAAAAACAAGACTCGGGTCAGGCTTTTATTTGTGAATGTTTAGACTGACAGACAGAAAATCTTTGAGTCGGACTGGTCACCTTGAGTGTGAAATACGGCAAAAATCGAGTAATGAATAAGGCAATTCCGCTTTAACCTCCTCAGAACTTATTACTTTTTATTTAACCCATAAAGACCAAGTGCTACTTTGGTGGCAGTTCCCACATATTTTTTTCTGTGTATTTAATCTTTCCTAAGTGATTCATAATCATTTATTATTATATTGTTGTCTGTATTTTGCATTTTTTCAATGAAAATCAGGTATTTTCCTATTTTTGATTTGCTAGTCATATAAATGTTCTTAAAAGCTCTGATTAAAGTTGAAGGTTATTATATCAAAAACAGACAAAACTGAAGAAAAAGTGACTTTTTCAATAAAGATCACACTAAACCAAGTCATATCTGATGATGATTTAAAGCTGACAAACTGCATATTACCTCAGTTATTTACACATATTGATAAGATTATTGGATCAACAATTATTAAATATTTTACATCAGTGGATGTTTTTGTTTGCCAGAGGCTGTTTGGGTTTTTATGGGTTAAGGTTGATTTGATAATGGTTAAAATGTCCCTCCTTATACACTGTGCATAAGGCTGCAGTGCATTTTTGTGTTTTCAGGACAAATAAACAGACTGGCATTTGTAAGTCACCTCTGAGGAATGCTAATCCGCAATCAGGATTAACTTTGATTAAAACAGAAAAAGTGAAGAGGGTCTTGTAATGCAGCTGGGAATAAGCCAAAAAATGAGTCGATAAAGGTGAGATCAGTGACTTCTTTTTTGTCCTTATTTACTTTTTTTCTAATTCTATAATAAAGTCTACACACAAATCAATTTGTTAACATATTTAATGAGCTCAAATTTCATTTCTTCACATTTGCTTTTATTAAATAATGGTTAATCACAGCTTTTATTTGCCTGTACAGTGCGTAGGTATGCTTCCTTGTACAAAATATTTCATTGCTGGATTCCAATGTGTATTTAGTGGATTAATTTCTGTTGCTTATGCAGACACCTTTGCACAGATAGTCAATTATAATAAAAGGAGTGGAAAGTACAACATGTGAAAAAGCTGATCCACTTTGCTTTGTTCAGAGCCCTTTTAGACACTTTGGTCTTAACATACTCTGTGCAAGATTAATTGTCTCCAATGACGATTGTAACTACATATTTTTCAAGGAGACGGCAAACTGCAGCAAAGCAGACTGCAATGTCTTGAGGCATCGGTATAGTATTTCAAGACTATAATTAAATAGTTTTCCTAAAGCAAGTGACTCACGCCAGTGTCAGGCTTTTTGTCATGTTATGAGAACTCCATGTTCATGTGAATCTTATGAAGAAAAAAGACTTTTGCAGCAGCAAACTAATACAATGCACTTCAAGTGGTTGCAGATTCAGGCAACATTTGTTTTTTTATTGAGCTCTGCTTCACTGGACTTCGAGCAGGTCAGCTGTGTTGTGTTGGTACAGATGATGGGATTGGGTGGGGTGAGGGTGGGGGTTGACTGAGAGTTTGTAGATAGATGTGTATTGATTTAGAGTCAAACATTCTGCTGATTCCTCATACAGCATTGCAGGTCGATACATCGGGACCGGCGTTGCAGCCTTTGCCAATAGCCATATTGACTTTCAGTCCACACTTTACCCATCTTTTTCTGTACATGACACATCTGCAAGACCTTTGCTGTATAAAAAAAATAAATTTTAATTTTTTTTAAAAATATGCATGTCATCTGACTGCAATTCTTAAAAATAAATGGATTTTAAAGGGTCAATTATTATTATTTTTACTCTATTGACCTCAAATAAGCCGATAGTGATATAAAGTACATGTAATAAGTAATTAAAATAAACCCTTGTTTCATGGAAATAAAATAAGTTTTCAATACAAAATTATATTATGTTGTAGTATATATGATATACTATATGATGTAGTATTGTAATGTATATATGATATACCATATGATGTAGTATTGTAATGTATATATGATATACTATATGATGTAGTATTGTAATGGATATATGATATACCATATGATGTAGTATTGTACTGTATATATACAGTACAATACTACATCATATG
>JAPQRQ010000013.1:12065534-12086103 GCA_037367365.1 Apogon talboti | reverse complement strand
TATATATGATATACCATATGATGTAGTATTGCAATGTATATATGATGTCGTATTGTAATGTATATACAATATACCATATGATGTAGTATTGTAATGTATATGTGATATACTATATGACATAGTATTATAATGTATACATGATGTAGTATTGTAATGTATATATGATATACCATATGATGTAGTATTGCAATGTATATATGATATACCATATGGTGTAGTATTGTAATGTATATACAATACACCATATGATGTAGTATTGTAATGTATATATGATATACTATATGATGTAGTATTGTAATGTATATATGATATACCATATGATGTAGTATTGCAATGTATATATGATATACCATATGATGTAGTATTGTAATTATATATGATACACCATATGATGTAGTATTGTAATGTATATACAATACACCATATGATGTAGTATTGTAATGTATATATGACATACCATGTGATGTGGTATTGGAATGTATATATGATATACCATATGATGTAATATTGTACTGAATATATGACATACCATATGATGTAGTATTGTAATGCAAGTACTACTGGGCCAGATTTACCAAATAAACATATTAAGAATAGTTTATGTAATATCCCTATAGAGGGAAAAAAAAAACCTTGTTGTCCTTATTTTAAGAGTGAGATCACTTAGACTTCATACTATAATGACATTAAAGCTCCAGCATGTCACTGGGCAAAAATTTAGCAATTCCCTTTCAGCATATTGTAATTCAGCTGTTTGAAAAAGACATGAGATTTCTGCATCTATTCCGTGCCTGTGTTTTCAGGCTGCAGAAAACCTAAACCCTTGACATCACAGTTTTGTCTAATCACAGCTGTTTTGGGTTATGATTAGAAGTGATTGGCAAATTTATTTATTTTTTCTGTCCTTGTGTATGTCTGTTGTGTTTGGTCCTGTCATTGTGAGTTGATGATATTGTCTTGTTTTGTAAGTATGTAACTGTATTTTTGTTCTTTAAAAATCAAAAATAAAATACATAAAAAAAAGAAGTGATTGACAGCAGTAATTACGAATCGGTGATCATATTAGGTGCAGAAGCTTGGAATAGTAGCTGGGATTTTTTTTTTTTTTCAGAACAGCATGAAACAACATCACATTTATCCATCTTGTAATTTGGGCAGAGGGAAGAGCACTGCAGAAGGAAGGTGTGTATTTCCAATTTTAACCACTGATTTTAGCTCCTACAGCTTTAAGTCTATCTTAAATAAAGGTTTTTGTTGCTTGTAATAAGCACAAATTACTTAAATTTTATTCCCAGGTGTCTGACTTTTATTCTACTTTTAAAACATCTAGCCATACAAAATATTTCCAATTAATTGGTTATATCAGAATAGATGTAAAAACTCTTTTGACCCTATTTCATTTATTTTTTAATGGCATGTTTTTCTTTCACTTTGTACTATTTGTGTATAAAGAGTTATTTTTCTATTGAAATAGTTTATTTTACTGAGATTTTTATGATATGTTTTGGTCGCTTGTTTATTTGGTATGTTTTTTTTCCCCTTATTTTCTCACTATGTCTTATGCTGCTTAAACTGCAAGCCAAATTTTCTACAGTGTGGGAGAATGAAGTGAATCTTCAATCTATGGCTTCAGGCTGGGAGAAAAAAAAAGAAATAACATATTGTATGATGTCAGACAATACATGAAACTTTGTAAATATCCCGCCCTCTTCCATTTCATCGAATCTGCTTGCCAATCACACATTATTACTCCCACCACTGCCTCCCATCATCCAGGCCTTATTGTGAATGCTGTCTGCGTACACTGACTGGAACATGCTGATGTGAAAACAAGTTTAACATGGCACCTGACCTTTCTGTAATTACCCTTAGAGTATTTTACACTCTTAAAACCTCCTGACTTTTGAAGCCCTGGGAAGATAATGTGTCTCTTGAAGATGAGCGTGCACATCTGGAGAAAAAAAAAAAAAGAGCAAAGCTGAGGTAGGTGGCATGTGTTTGCACCCCAACACTTTCCAAAACAATGTCAGAAGGGGATTCAGAAGCCAAGGGCAACAATCTTGATGAAACAATATTCTGAAAACTGCTAAAAAGACATTTATCACTGTTGTTGGGTGAAGATTTAACAGTGTGATGTTTTTTATGTCCTTGTCAGGAAGTAGAATCATATAATCACCAACTATCTTAATCTTTTCAAAGAGGAGAAAAATAAGTCTTAAAAGAAAGGCCACGGGGAGGGTCAAGAAGCTTTTCTCCCAAAATAATGTGATAAAATCCGACTGTGAGATTCTTTAAATATATTTCTCTCAGGGACGGATCAAAAAGATGTAGAAATGATCTTTTAGCTCTTCACCTCTGACATAAAATAACAGCTCGTGCATTAGACTCACTGCAGATGACAAATAAATGTCCCAAAACATAAGGATGAGAATGAGTATCACATATCACTGGTGACTCTGTCAATAATGACAGTTTAGACACATCAACTGACACTGAGTGGCTGGATGAGTGTGAGGAAATTGCAAGCAATTTTGTAGCTCAACATCATGGTCTTATTGAATGCTATTGATTAGTTTTTGCATTGCTTTTTTTCTCTTTCATTGCTGCACTATAAGCAAACATTGAACATTGACATTGTCTGTCAATGTCAATATCAATATCAGTGCATTCTTACAGAACTGAAATGTGAAAAAATCATTATGACAGTAACAGGTTTGACAAAGAACATAGAATAGGGTTTCACACTTAATTCAATGGATCCAGATTGTCTGACTTTTCATTCTGATCTGAACCAGAAGAGCAGGTGGGAAACCTCACATACCTCCAACAACACAACCCTGGTCTGACGAAAGGAGTCGGTCTGAGTCTGGATCAAACCAAACCATGAGTTGCTTTGTTTGTAGTGCGAAAACACTTTAGGAGGGGATGGTTCAGGCTTTTGGATCAATTACAATAGGTTACAGCAGGCTGTCATCAGCCACTAAACAAAAGAAGAAAAAGGAGAACAGGGAAAATGAGCCGGGGTAGAACATAGTGAGGAGAGGGAACAGTTCTGAATTGAAATATTGTCTGACAAACATATAAAGTGTATTGAGAGATGTGCTTGACATTGGTACTGCTCATTGTATTGTCATAAAATAATAATGAAGTGGTAAATAAATGGGTTTGTTCAATTCATTATTCTCCATTCAACTGGAAAAACTAACCACTGACTTGAAAACATGCATTATATGTGTGACATCATATGTACAAACAATGCATTGGTTTAAAGGGCAGATACAATGACCATAAATAGAATACAGTAATTCTGCCATAGCTAGGTAAGCGGGGAGTTTAATAAGACATTTATATTTGCAAAAAATACATACAACAGATTGATCTATTTTGCAGCATAAACCACCTAATGCCAGTATAGAGCAATGACATGAGTGATGATGAGGGTATATGATGCAAAGCTCTTTAGTGTGCTTAATAAGCTGCAATGTGACACAAAGAATATGTGGATCAAATATGTATTAATAAAGAAGTACTATGTAACCAAAGCATGAACCTTGGTTTGGATTTTAAGGTCCAACATTTTCAAAGATCTAAATTATATGGGTTCATTTGCAAGATCTTCAGCAATTTCATCACCATGTAACACCTACACACCTCCCCTTGCCCCTTTGTCTCCTGCATGACTTCATCTTGTCTGCATGTGCTGCTCCAACTTGAGCCTGAGTCGCATTGTTTGCCCTGCGACTATGTAGTATGCAAGTGACGTATGAGTTCCTCTAGTCCCGTATCACACTAATGCAACTCGACAGTATCTGCATCACATCATGATGCTGAGCCCCATGCAATTATTCCTTGGGATACATTCATATTCATAATCCAATTAGTTTTGACTCCAAGATAAGGGCTTTTTTTCCCTGATACAAATATGATTTATCCTGTTTGGGGGATTATATTGGAATCTAAATGTTTGGCCTACAACGACTGAGCCGAGCTAAGATGGAGTCAGCATTGTTTGTCTGTTAAATAGGACACTGAAGCGTGACCAGGCTGTGTTAGACAATGAACACCCCCCACCTGCCATAGATAACATACATATGAAGCATGCATCCAAGAGGGCTCATCAAGCATACTAAACCGCATCAGCAGGCATCTTTGCCAACCCCCACTGTCACATTCACACCCCTACAGCCCACATATACACACAAATATCCAACATCCAATTAATTAGTGTGAATAAGTGATGTGCCCTTGGCTTGGCCACCCGTTCGTCCATTTGTCCGCCCTCAGCCTCTGTTTGCTTTTCACTCACCAGGGACCTGAATTGACTATTGGTTACTTAGTTTAGCTCAAACACATTGCTGTACAGATTTGATCTGCCCCACAGCAGGACAGTGTGCCAGTTTGAAGGCCTGTAAGTGAAACACCCATTAAACACAACAAAAAATCATTCTGGAAGGTGGGGACGGACTCATTGTGGGACGCCTTCTCTGAAGGATGTTAAGAGTTGGACAACAGGGAGGATAGTGCTTAGAAAATGATCAAACACAAACAAGTGGCTCTGCCATTTATCTGATTGAGATTAGAAACACAGAAAAATGAGAAAGATTACGTAAAAAGTGAAAGTAGTCAGACTGAGACAGCAAATACTTAAGGAGACACAAAACCCAACAGGTAGCAAAAGAGCAGACAGACAAAAAGCCAGGCCAGCAGACATGTGGGTTGGGGAAATCATAACTAGTCAATGGACCATAATGGGAATGCTTTACAGCCATATGTAGGTGGTCCTAATGATGTTTTGCTTATTGCGAGCACCACTGATGCTTTGCTGGAATCTCCTGCCTCCCCTAGATTGGGCTCTTATTGCTCTGTGTGCGTCTCTGTATGTTGTTTCCTCTCTGCTAAAATGATGTCAGAGAGAGAGAGAGAGAGAGGATATTTAATTTAGCAACCCATTTTGTGCCCTTCTCTTAATTCCAACTGAGCACTGCAGATGGGGGGTGGAGTGGGAGGATATAACTACCTCAACTCTGCGCTCCCCCTTGGAGAAAAAAAAAACAAAAAACAAAAACAAAGACCGGCTGATGTAATACTCTAAAACAATGGGACAGATCCGAGCAGCAGAATCTAAACCGATATGAGTGAGGAATATGTGTGCAAAACACTTCCTTTTTTTATTACAGTTGTAGATTTATTTTTGCAAAGCATTTCATACTCGAAAAAAAAAAAAACAACGTCACGCACACATGCGCATATAGGGTGCCACACTGACGCATCGTTTGTTGTATAGTCAACTGTTTTTTGCTGGACTGAGGCATGCCTGTAGCGGATAATTGTTTTTACCGCATTCAACAGTGTTTTCTAAGCAAGGGGCGAAAGTCAAGACTGGAACAGCAGGAGCTTTTAGAATGGAGGTAATTTAAAGCACCTATCTGGGGTTGCACGGTCCTTATGTGAAACCTCACCAGTGTTTTCGACGATGCCGAGTTGGAGACTTTTACTGTGGAGCTGCGAGCTTTGAGAAGACAAATATGAAAACACGAA
This sequence comes from Apogon talboti, assembly GCA_037367365.1. Lineage (NCBI taxonomy): Eukaryota > Metazoa > Chordata > Actinopteri > Kurtiformes > Apogonidae > Apogon > Apogon talboti. The sequence continues at coordinate 12,080,565 of JAPQRQ010000013.1, read as the reverse complement.
TTTACAGTAGGAGCATCTTTTGGTGGCAAAAAAACGATTTTTGCGCTTCCGGGGGAAAAAAACCTACACACCAGCAACTATAAAGTGTGAACATTTTTAATCTCGCCCCTATATGTGGATTGATTTTTTTCCCCTGCTCTCTCTTCTCAGCATTCCCTCAGTCAATCGACGGATTTTTGCCATTACAGCTCAGTAGAGGGTGTCAGATCTTTCTTAGAGCACCGCGCTAGGATGAACACCGTCTCCGCGTTCCTCTTTTTGTGATTCTCGAAACGCCACAAAGGAGAAAAAAAAGAGTCGCAAACGAGCAGGGCAAGACGCCGAAGGACGTGAGGGGGGATGCGGGTGTTTTGCAGCGGTGGGATCGCGTCGAAACCTCCAGCGCAGGGTGTGAATTCAGCACCAGGGGAGAGGGAACAGCTCCCGACGCCGCAACACGCAGCACGACAGAAGGAGAAAAAGGCACGGATTTGTTAATTTTGTTGCCAAGGTCAGTCTTAAACGAACTGAGAAGAGCCAAAAGATGCTTTGGACTCTGCTGCCGCTTGCTGTTTTTGATTCTCATCATAAACACACGGAGGCTCTGGGGATTGAGTCGATGTGAATGAGACGTTTATGTGGGCATTTTCAAACTGGAAGTCTGGACACAAGAGCAGGTTAGATGCAGCATGGATCTGTTATAAAAGACTGCCTTATCTTCCCCCAGACCTAATGTCTATGTCAGTTTTTTCTCCTTGTTGATGCAGATTAAATTCACAGCTCGTATGTCTTGAAACCGGGAATGAATTGTTCACGTTGAAAAATGCTGCTTTGGATTGTTCTGCTGAATGCGGCTCTTTGTGTTGCTAGTGGAAATGTTACAAGGGACGTTTGTAAGGAGCAGATATGCTCTTGCAACGAGATAGAGGGAGATCTGCACATAGACTGCGAAAAAAGGAGCTTCACCACTCTGCAGCATTTGACTGGCCCGAGCTCTCAGTTTTATCACCTGCTGTTGCACGGGAATTCTCTATCCAGGCTATTTCCCAACGAGTTCGCCAACTTTTACAATGCTGTGAGCCTGCATTTGGAAAACAATGGTTTGCACGACATTGTCCCCGGCGCCTTTCTGGGATTGCAGCTGGTGAAAAGGCTGCACATCAATAACAATAAGATAAGATCATTCAGGAAGAGTACATTTCTGGGGTTAGACGACTTGGAATATCTCCAAGCTGATTTTAATCTATTGAGGGATATTGACCCCGCTGTTTTCAGGGACCTAAATAAACTTGAAGTATTAATACTGAACGACAACCTCATCAGTGCGCTACCTATAAACGTGTTTCAACATGTGCCCATTACGCATCTCGACCTAAGGGGAAACCGAATCAAAACGTTGCCTTATGAAGGGATCCTTGAACAAATACCAGGCATTGCGGAGGTTTTGTTGGAAGACAACCCGTGGGACTGTAATTGCGACCTGGTTTCTCTTAAGGAATGGCTGGAGAACATACCGCATAACGCGCTTATTGGGAGAGTGATATGCGAGGCTCCCACCAGGCTGCAAGGGAGCGACTTAAACGAAACGTCAGAAGCTGACCTGTGCCCTTCACAGAGCGGCAGCGTGGACACCAGCTTAGTCGCCCCTCCCACCCAGGACCAGACCTCGGAGTCCGTGGCCCTTGGCCCGCGTCCCACGCCTTACAAGTCCAATGGAGACGCCAGTGGGCCTCCGACGCCTGGCGGCCACGGACCCAAAAGCCGCTCAAAATCTCGTGAGAACTGGCAGCTGAAAACTAAACCCACTCCAGTGGTGACAGGTGTGAACGGGGACAGGGAGCAGCTACACAACATGACGTGCCCTCAGCCCTGCACCTGCAAGCTGGTCGGCTCCAGACAGGGGCTGGGGGTCAACTGTGAGAACAAAAAGATTGAGAGCTTAGCCAACCTCAAGCCTAAGCCCTTGGCCGCTCACGAACTGAACATGAGAGAAAACAACATCCACGCAGTGAAAAAGAACCAGCTGCTCGGCTACTCCAGCCTCAACCTACTTGACCTGGGTGGGAACAATATCAAGGTGATTGACAACGGCACTTTCCAAAACCTGACCGAGCTCCGATGGCTGTACATGGATAAGAACTATCTGGATACTCTGATGGCAGAAATGTTCGTGGGCCTTGTGAATCTGGAATATCTCAGTTTGGAATACAACGACATCCAGCTGATAGTGGCAGGTGCATTCAGCCACATGCCAAACCTGAGGGTTCTGTTCCTCAATAACAACTTGCTGAAATCTTTGCCCGTGGATGCTTTCTTTGGGATTTCTTTATCTAAAATTAGTCTGCATAATAATTATTTCACCTATCTCCCTGTGGCTGGGGTGTTAGACCAGCTCAATTCAATCATACAGATCGATTTGCACGGAAACCCGTGGGATTGCTCGTGCAACATCGTGCCCTTCAAGCAGTGGACGGAGAAACTCGGGGCTGATGTGATAGTGAGTGATCTCAAGTGCGAGTCCCCAGAAGAGTTTTGGAAACGAGATTTTCGCTACGTCCGAAACGACCTAATGTGCCCCAAACTTTACGACAGAGTGTCCCCCACGTCCCTGTCCAAAAACAGCACTTACACTTTGGACTCGGGGACGCGCTCAAACTCTTATGTGGAGCCGAACAGGGTCTCCATCTCAGTGCTCGTCCCCGGGTTGCTGTTGGTGTTTGTCACGTCTGCGTTCACTGTTGTAGGAATGCTTGTCTTTATTTTGCGGAATCGAAAGAGATCAAAGCGGAGGGACGGGAACTCTTCCGCCTCGGAGATCAATTCCTTACAAACAGTGTGTGACTCGTCTTATTGGCACAGCGGGCCTTACCACGCAGACGGGGGCGCGCACCGGGGCTTTGACTGCAGCACGCACCTCTCCACGACAAATGATGCGTAAAGGGACTCTGCTATAGTCTAGTACAATAAGCCTATTCCAGACTGGATTACAAACAGTCACATAGACAGACTGGCGTTCATAAATGACTAAAACGGCAAGATTCATCCGCTTTTGTTCGTCCCAGGCGAACACAGACTTGTTTCTGTCTTGTTTTCTCCAGTTGAACCAAGTAAGTCAGTCTGCTGCACAGGCCCCACTCTGTAATATATGTATATGCCAAGCCCCCTGGCTAAAAAACCCTCCCTCCCTCCTCCTCCCAGTTCTGCTATTTGCCGCAATCGGACTACGGATCTGTGTGAGACAGAAAGAGGGAGAAAAGGAGCGAGGGGAGAGGGCGTGTGTGTGAAAGCGAGCGAGCGAGAGCAGGACCGAAGAAGACTCGGGGAATGGTGCACGAACGCATGAATGTAAATGTAAATACTCGGACCGATGTATCATAATCTGCATGATGATATTTCGCATGGTTTCAACACACACGACGGCGAGGAACCATAACCACCATAACCAACAAAGAAGCAAAGTCGACCCTTTCATGTTATATCAATATGACGATTATATATAGATATTAAGAATTATATATGACTATTACAAAGTGCCATTTCTCTATTTTTTGTGAACCTGCAGTTAGGATTTGTATTTGTTGTTTTAAACTTGTTTGGAGAAAAGAGAAAAAAAATCAATAACGGATAATGATGACTATCGGAAAGGAGTGATAGAAGTGAAGCTGTCAGTGCATGTTATTTTCTGTTTGTTATCATTTGATTGTCGATAAATATTGGGGTTATTTATACCGTAATAGATGGTGCAGATTAAATCCATGTCTGCGCAGTCATCATCTCCTTTATGAATGTAAACTGTGTTATTTTATGGTGTGCCAATTGTTGACTTTCAGATATTCAGACATGCAGATGAGCATGACCACTTAACGTCACTCAGATGCTTATGCTGCAAAGTTAATGTAGCTAAAATAACAGTTCCGTGGTTTTGTGTGTCAATGAATATAGCCTGCTTTGGGTGAGAGGAAGAAAAAAAAACTGTCATTTAAATGGGGGGTTTATACCATCGTATTTTTTCAACAACTGAGCAAAGACGTGTTTTCAATTGAGCTACTTACTGTATGTAGGTATAATTCGATCTATGTAAGCAGCGCAGGTAGACTGACATAGACTAGAATGCTTTTTTAATGTCAGGAAAAAAAGTATCCCTCCACAAAAAAAGCTTATGGCTATGATTCACTTTCATCATATTGTGAGCTTTTGTAAAGCCATCTAATCTTGTCCAAATAAGAGAACTGAAATTCACTGTATTTACCACAAAATGTGCTTGAAAGGGGCTGTTTCGGGTGATTCTTGCTTTCTAACATACGAGGCCATGCTCTGGCGAAAACTCAAGCATGTCGCTATAGTTCGTACAGATACGGAACGTGTCTCCTTCACGGAGGAGAAAAAAGGGCATAGACACACACAAACGGAGGGTAATTAGATAATGCAAGATGCCTTTTTCAATTCAGCATTTTGAACTTGAGATACTCTTCTTGGGGGTCGCATGGTTTTTGTGGGCTCACATGAAAACAATACCATGACTTAATACCTGTTTTGCAGAGCTCAGCTGTCGGGTCTGCTGCTTGGCCTGTACTGCTTTAACCGAAGAACAAACGTGGATTAATTAAAAATAAGTTACAAAAGTATTACAGGTTAGGGTATATTTCTAGTATTCCAAAAAATAATCCTCAATTATCTTCACTGCAGCGACAGATCAGAAGCAAGGAATGTGCAATTTGCATTTATTTTTCTGTTCTAATTCTAAAGTGATCGTTCAGTTTTACTTTCAGTCAGAAACTTACTGTTAAGATGCCTAATTTCGATAAGCTTGCAGCATAATTCGGCTCAAAAGCTACCTAAGATGCAATGGCCAGGATGAGAGTGTACAGAGTTGATGTGAGATGGGCTATCACCCCCTCTTCCTCCTCCTCTTCTTCCCCCCGCTAGTAGGCCAACACTGTCTCCCCCAGTATGCAGACTAGCGCTGTCCATGGTGCTGAATCACGACCCTATTTTCATTATCTGTCTGCCCTCACCCCCGCGTGCACTTGCGTGTGCTGGCGTGCGTGCTGGGCCGTGTGTGTGTGTGTGCGCGCGCACAGGCATGCAGCTGCGCACGTGTACGTCTCTGAGAGAGAGAGAGAGAGAGAGAGAGAGATTTGCATGTATCCATCCTTCCTTTTTTTCCCTTTTCTCTTCCCAACATGCGCAGCTCGACCTTGGGGACTAACGTCTCAGCAGATCTGTGACAAACACTCATCATTTCCCCCCGCATTATGTCCGATCACCTTGCTTCCCCTCTGAATTCCGGTTCCCGCTCCTTTGTCCAATCACGGGGGGTGGGGGGTGGGATGGGGGTGTAACTATGTGTCTCTTCTGTGGAGTATTACTGTGCCACAGCCCACTGATGATTTGTCATAATTTTCAAACGCTGTGTTTCAAAGTTACATTTATATGCTTTGCGATATTTGACCTGCTTCTATTTTGTTAAATAAAGTGTGGTTGAGGTTGAGTAAAAAACAATGTTTGACTTTTAGGATTTTTTATTGGTTTTGACTGAGTTGAAGTTTGGAAAGTGTAATGAGGTATTTGACAGGTTTGATTTATCTCTGTTTTTGCACTGCTTTATGCAGAATGGTTTACATGCTCTGTCTTTGTTCCTAAATATTCATTTCTACATTTGGGATTGTACAACATTTTAAAATTATCCCAGTTAGAACCCATCTATTATTATAATTTTGGTTATAATCATGTGTAGTGGTGATCTTTTACAATGTTTCTTTGGTGACGTTGGGTCAGGGAGAAAAATTACGTAATTACGTAATACGTTGCGTACTGTAGCTATATTAATTTCTTCATCAATCTAAACAGTGAGGCTACTTTTCAGATATTTTGTGGTTACAGATATTTTAACCTGCAAATATGTCTGTTTAAAACATTGAAAGAAACTGTAACAAGTGTTCAAACTGGGCACTGAAGCTGGAAAGTTCTAAAAACATAATGTGAATTCCCAGCACTAAAAAGTGTTGATAAGGCCAGCTGTTATACAAGAATATATCTGAATACAAGCCCTTTGTTATAACCGAAGTTTTCATTAGTAACTTTCATGACTTCATGACTAACTGATTGCATTTGCATTTCTTTTACATGAGTTACTCAATACTGCACATACAGTTACTGTATGTTGCAGAGCTTGGTTCATTCCCAGACAATATAAAATGTTACAATATGTATATTATGCACATTTACTCTTTTGTTTCTTAACTAAAATGTGGGCCAGTGTGAAATAAGTCATAAACAGTTTGATTGGTGAATAACAATGAAAGATTTAAATCTATTTTTACATTTGTTACAAAACTGCATCACTATCCTTGAGGGGGTGATTTCCTTCTGCTGTTATCCGATGCACTTTTTATGGTAAAAATGCAAATGGCATATGTTGTGCAGTGATTTACTGGATCTTCAATTGGATAATAGATTTTCAAACCATTACACTTCAGTTTGACTTCATTAGAGATTGTTTTCTGTCAGGTGATCATGGGCTTTAGTCATCAGTCCTTACTGTGACTCAGTGCAGAACAGTAGGAACCTTTGGATAATGGCTAATAGCTGTTGGAAACACAGAGGAATGGAGTAGCCTCTTTTACACGCTGGGTACACAGCACTACAACACTGTTGTGGCCCAGCAGGCCTGCCGTAGCTTGTGTGATAGTCCCCCGGAGGAGCTGGCAGTTGATGCAACACTTCCAGCAGGGATAACATCAACCATACACCTCATAATACTCAGCTTTGGTGTAAGTCTCAATGGTCTCGCCTTTGTTTAAGCCACAGCCATTTAATCCTGAGGGTATGGAAAACAGTTTGTGTTCTGTATTTGGATGCTTCTTTGTTTCAGTAGTGCTTCAGGGAAAAAAACCAAAAAAAAAGTGTACCTGAGGCTGACTTGATTGGTTACTCATCAGTAACTCCCTACAGCTTCAACATCCACTACATTACAGACATTATCATTTGTTACCTCACTACCTCAGGCGCAACTGGATTGTTTTGGCAATACATACTACTCCCTTTTTTTTCTTGCAAAAAATGTAATTCTTTTAAGGTAATAGCTTTAAAAACTGGCCACAGGTCATAAACAGGCAGCTTCCGAGATAAACACTACAGGGAAAAACAAAGAAATGGCATTGAGAAGTCTGTCATTCATCATGTTTGTCACCCTGCCTGTCACTTTCATGCAGAGCAACAAATGGCAATATGATGAAGAAACATCAGACTCTAAAACATACATAAAACTCCAATATTTCTCTTTAATTCAACAAAAAGTATTAGTGACTAGGTTTTATCTAAATCCCGATGGCCAGATTTAGTGCGTCGCCTCTTGTTTGGGTTTTGTAAAAGTCCCCAAATGACTTGAAGCTTGGTTATTTGCCTTTGATGTTAGCTTCGATGGAAGTCCCACGTGTTGCACTGAAGAGCTGCCAGCAGTCATACACTTCCAAACTCTGCAGCCACTGCAACCCTCAGTGCTGGTATGAGCCTATGGGGGGGGTGCGAAGCTGTGATTATCTGGCATTATCCCTGGGGATTTCTTGGTGTTACTCCCAGATATTATTATTAGCCTGTACATCACTCAGCCTCAGTCTCAGTGGTTGGGTTTTATTAGAGGGTATGTTCGTTGTGAACTACAATAGTGAAATATCCTCCAATCTTTACTGAGCTTAGAGTCAGTGCCAGTGATTGAGTTTGGTATTAGCCTGAAAGCACTGGAGGGTTTCAGAAGTGTTTTACATGAAAGGAAACACACAAGTGTGACAAGCAGGCATTAGCTTGTGTAATCATTGTGCTTGTTATTATACCTTTCAATATGCAAACATATCCTAAAACATGTCTGAAATATAATTACATCAACAAAGTTAAATCTTTGGAGGGTAAAATGTGCATGTGCCTGCAGCTTTAATAATGTAATACAATCACAGTGAGTCATTTTGCAAATGGCTAATCAGTCTTATATTGTTTTGCATTTGGCAGCTAAACTGCAGCTGAGGAGGATACCCAGCTTAGATGCACTTATAACAACAACAAAGTGTTTAATTTTTAACAAGAGGATGTGATTTGCTTGGAGAGTTCAGATGTGGGAAAACGAATCAATCAAACCACAAGGAGTTACCATATTTCAAACCTCATGTCTGCCAGACAGACTATAGAGCAAACATCCACAGTAATTAAAATGATTTCAACTCATAATTGACCCAGATCTGGTGTCAACCCACTGCACACTAGCCTATGTCAAACCACCAAGTGGGGCCTTTAATCAAGATGAGTGAATGGCCTACCTAGTGTTTCCTCCAGCTCTAAGTAATCCTCTTCTTCCAGCCCCCACTTATTGATTATCTCATTGATTTGATTTAGCGACCACATGCGTACCCATCCCTCACTGGCATTTCAGGCATTACCTGATCTGATTACACACTCGTAGGGGAACTACAAGCATAAAATAAAATGGAGTATGCTTGCAGTCTTAAAGTGGGGATGTATCATATTTGATCAGACAGTGTAAGGTTAACTTCATGATTTTGCCTCGCCTCACCCTGCACACACGGGCTATTATGTGTTCAAACACATACTCTGCAGGGCTGCACCCTAGAAATTTTAATTTCCTGAAGCTGTCTTGCGGGGTCTCGACCAAAAGGTAACCTGCCCTCGTTCCTTTTTACAATTATCTGGCTGGTCAGAGACTAGTTTGTAACTGGGCCAAGGGGAGTTTGACTTATTGAGTGCTCAGATATATGCTATGTGTATGCTAGGTCTTTACACATTGGCACATGCAGCACTGGGGGAAAAAACAAAAAAACAAAAAAAAAAACACTTTTCAGACTTGATGCTCATTGTAAACCTCTGGAATGTGATCAAGAGGAAAATGGATGATCATAAGCCATCAAACAAAGCCTGCCTTTATTTTATTTATTTTGATTTTGCCAGGAGTGGAGTAAAGCACCAAATAGCATTGTGACTGTTGGACCTAAGGATACATGAAAGCTGTACGTGTAAAATCAGGGTTATTCTGCCGAACATCATTTTCTGAACTCTTCCAAAGTAAAGCACTATTGGTATATTTAAAAATGAATATGCACATTTTCTTCAAATTATCAATATCTAAAAGTACCCCATTTTTGTCTGACAAATTGTCATTTTCTGCAAATAAATGCTCGAAATGACAATGTTTTTTGTGAAGTTTGGGAGAAAATTTCTAGGTAGTTTCTTAAATATACAAGGAATGCTCAATCTCTTAAAACACATAGATACTAATGGTAAAATCAGTCACCTTTTCATGCTTTTCAGAGCTGTATATACATTAAAGGCTCTAACACACAAAGAAATGGGAAAGCAGTGATGAATTTACCCATGAACAGCCTGCACATGTGCCAAACCTTTACTTGTGTTCTCTTTAATATTTTAATAATTTCTACATTTATAAAGTGGCTGCTGTGTCAACAAGGTACACCATTCAAGGACAAGGCACTTTGCCTGCTCCTCCTCTGATCTTATTTGTAAAGACAGTATACTTGGTTGGCAATGGTGAATGAAATTTCAAAGACATTCAGGAGCTGTGTGAGTGCAAATGATTTCTTTATTATGAGCTTGGACAAAGACAGTTTAGCATTGAACCTCGGACCAGAATGTTTTTATTCCTTTACAAAAGATAAAAATTTGTGTGACGTCTAAAACAGCAGGAGCACAAGCAGACTTAATTTATAGAAGCCAGTTTCCAAAAGGAAGCATAGTCTTTCAGAACAACACTACAAAAATGTTCAACTTCAAATATGAGTCTTCTTTTCAACATTAAGCCAATCTGTACAGCTGATCCTAACCAATCAAAAGTGTAGGATAAGAGTTCCAGGTTAAAAATGTGATTATAATTCTATTTTATGAAATGAGAAGCAGTTTTTGTCAATTTAATTAGATGGTTGGGGTGTCAAGCTAGTGACAAGATCTGCAACAGAAATACTGGAAAACTGCAGAGATAAGTAAGACTAAGAGACATTTTTACCAGTACCTGAGGTTAACATCACACAAGTGTACATAAGTGTCTTGTCTCACTCTTTCAAAGTTTCATGAATTGCAAAGTAGCACAATTACACTTGACAGACATGCTGGATCCTTTGTTCCCAAAGCAGTATCATCTCAAGGATACTTTGCTCCTATTTTAATGAGTCATTTGTTTTCCAAAAGGAGTATAATGAAGTGTTTTGGAATAACCTTTAAGACATGCTAATTGCAGGACGCCTGATCAGTCCTGGCCACCACATAAATGTTCGATTTCCTGAAACGAGATGCTGCTCAAACCGCATTAACCCTTCCCTCAGCTAGATTTGCACATTTAGTGCTAGCAGCTCCTTGGCAGTGGAGGTTACTCTGAACTGCACTTTGTTCAAATATTAGCTGAAACTACAGAGAAAACATAAAAGATGTGTAAAGTTGCATTGCCTGACACTGTGTGTGGTGCTGTACAGTTTTTCAGTGCACAAGTGGAGCTCTACTAGCATCAGCCAGACATAGACCAAGCTTTGATAAGTCAATGCACAATGTCAATATTTAATTAATGTATTGATGTTAGCATAAGGCTAAAGACTGAGTGCATATAGGCTGGAAAAAAGCTGCATAAGACGCACACTAAAACTGAATATTTTAAATCCAACTGTGCTGCGAGTAGGTGGGAGGAAATAAATAGTGAAAAAACCGTAAAGGTTAACTACTGTTGTGATTATAAATGTTCTTTGGAGTGTAGACTCTAACAGAAAGTAACACTGTATGGAAACACCCGCTGACTGACACAAACCAGCAACAGAAAAGGTCATCCTTATTTCATTTTTACTACAGTGTTTGCCCTCTATTGACTCCCTCCAAGCCATTTAGATGGATATGTTTTGATTTTTCACTCCTTTGTCACTCTTTGATGACTGGCAAATCAATAGGCTCTTTAAGAGCTGGTTGGGGGAAAAATTGACTTCCCTTACACCCACTCTATTTAGGCTGACAGTTTGAGGTAGCACACAGCAACAACAGTTCAAAACAAAAAAAGAAAAAAACTGCTGACACCAGTTAGTGGGTAGCTTCTCAGTTTATGTGTCAAATTGTTCACACATGCCTAAATTTATCAGGAGAAAGCCTCTTCAAAGATAGTTAGAGTTGAGTATTTGTATCTTGTATGCACAAGTGTGTATGTATGTGCACCTTTGCATTCCTTAGTTTTTACCAACGCTCTCCAAGAAAAGTTTCCTTTCTCTTACTGCCTGAAGGACTTGTATAAAAAAAAAGACAAGAACATATTCTTCTCCTCTCTCTTATATTTTGTTTTGACAAGACGTTGAGTTGCTTCTTAGCACCTCGGGCTATGAAGCGCCAGCACTGCGCTCAAGCTCCAGAGATAAGGAAACAAAGATTTGTTACACCAGGACACGTGATGAGAAACTGGGCATTTGTTTCAAAGACAATGTTACTAGAAATTCATCCATTGTTTGGTAAATTTAAATGTAAAAAACAACTTAAATTGATATTTTTGGGTACATGATATTCTATTATTTTTCCTTAAATATTTCTCCTTAGAATAAACAGCTATGGATGAGATATTACGCATGACCTAATCCCCGAGTGTACTACCCACCCACACAGAAAAACACAATCATGTATAAGCATTATGTCTCTCTGCCTCTCTCACTTACACCCAAATACAAATGCATGCTGAATAAATGTTGTCCTTAACCTGGCATACTACAACCGCTCAGCAAATGCCAGCTGGGTCAACAGATGCCCTGGGCATTCAAGCCCACTCTCATACAAAGAACACTGGAGCTGTCGCTTCATCTACAGACACACAAACACATGCACGGTGGCACACATTAACATTCATGCGCGCACACGCACCACCACATGCCTGTACATTCTGAGCTGTACTGACAGCAGCCTACAAGCAGATTAAGGGGTTTTATCTTGCTTTGTATTTGAAGCATTGGAATTGCAGCAAGGAAAAGGGGCGGCAGGTCAAAATTAGTAGGTTTAGCGCCGTGGCTCAGCTGCGCGTAAATCCGCTTGATTTAAAAATGCACAGAATGAAACCAAAGTGCAAGTGCAGAATGTAAACTGGGGAAATTGAGGCACTTCTATTTACAAAACAATATTATTAACTAATATTCTTATTTTTACACAGAAAATTATGGTATCTAAGCTCAACAAGCTAATGATACCACATGCACTTCAAAATATTTAATATAATACAAAAAATAAATGAATAAGTGATAATATTCTGAAGTATTTTACATTATACATGGAAATTTAAACACATTTTCAGAGATTCTAGCACCTAAAATCAAATAACCAGGAGGGTCTAATCACACCACTAAACATGTCTGCTGTAGATGCAGCCAGTGGTGAATGCAGGATTTAGCTCCACAACAGCTGCTAACAGAGAACGCAAGGATAGAATTGCCTGTAATTCGGTTTCCATGTTGAGTTAACAGCTGGTGGTCAAGGCTGATGGAAAGGAAAGGGTCATGTGATGTCAGGGAAAGATGCGCATTTACTGATCAGATGCCATCGGGAAGCGAATACAGACGTCACCATTTCCAACAGTCTCTGCTATTGTCTGTCTGCATTACAGCGTGAGCTCGAAGTTTCCAGACTAAAACAGGACCAGCAGCATTTTCAGTCACAGAATTAGGGATTATAAAAAAAACAAAACAAAAACAAAAACAAAAAAAACTCAAGTAATGTGTAGTTATAACGTAGCAAGAGTTAATGTAGAAATGTTGGTGTAGCCTTAATGACAAAACCAACAGTATTTCAATTTATTCTTCAATCTCCATCAGTCTACATTAGGCTAAATTTAACTTACCCAGAGTTCAGGTGTAAAACCCAACGCAGCATATAAATTAAATGCAAAAGAATATTATGACGGGTAAAATAAGTATCGCTGCTTGTATTTTTGTCTGTTGGGTTCCTTAATCTGTTTAATGATTGGATGTGAAAAACCATAAACTTGGCATGTTCCCAGTTCTTTGTATCAACCCAGTTCTTGTTTTGGAAAGCGCTCCAAAAGATAGCTACCAGGCGTAGTGATAAAACGACTCCACTACGCCACTTATGACTCATATCATCAGGAGCCAACGGTGGGAAGGAAACCACACACAAAAGACTGATGATGAGGTTGTAGAAAGCCAACTTTTAATGTTTAATGTTGCTTTCACACCCACTGTTTATATGTTTTTCCGCAATTTTTCAGCAGGGTAGTATGGATAGCATTCAATGCCAAATGAAGAGACCAAAGCTTTTATTTCTGAAGGACATGTATAGGCATATAAAATTATTTGAAGAAGTTTCAACAGTACTTACAACCTTGTCTTAGCCCCTTACAGTCTTCAACACAAGGTTTTCCCTCTAAGTAGGATTATTGTTTTCCCCTACACTGATGAATTCTGACAGAAAGCCCAACATATGAGACAGGAATGGTGGTTAGTGGTTTGGTGAGTCGAGCCAGCGAGTGATTGTGTTTAACAAATACAAGCAATAGGAGACGGCCTATGGGAATATCCGTCGCCACGGTGAGAAACAGGAAGGCCTGGGGGGGCGAGGAGGAGGGGACTGCTGATTGCTCGGCTGATGGAGGACAGGGGAATGGGGAGAATGCACAGATGGCAAATGATAGAGAGAGAGAAAGTGAGGGTAAAATAAACCAATCTACAGTTCATTTCCAAAGCACTTCATACTGTATATCATTCAAGTGCATTCCCCATATTTTTATTCACTATGGTCACAGGAAGTGGAATGCCATTTTATGCATGAAGCAGTGGGAGCATCTGCCAGGTGCTATGAGTTCAAATATATCTGAGATTAGATTACGTTTTTTCTCTCTATGAGAAACATATAAAACCAAAGCTGACGGTTAATGTAAAGTTAAAGTGCATCTGTTTCTTCGTCTTTCCTTCTTCAGCTACAGTACCTTCCTTCAGCATTAACGGAAGATAGAGCTGCACCAGACAGAATTTTCAACAAAAAGTTCACTTTATTTTATTTTTTTTAAACTCTCTTTTTATTGGGCGCTTTTCCATTTTAACAACATAGAGAAACAATAATACAGCAAAATAGACTGACTAAAACATGAAGGAAAGAAAAAGTCAATTTTAAGCCACGTGTTTCTTGTTTTATGCTACCAAACTATCACATGTACAGAGAATATGAAACTGTTTCTGTGAATACCACACATAAATACTCACTTAACATAGCAAACACATTACTGAGTCTTCCAACAAATCAACATTGAATACCTGCACTGTGCTGCCACTCCAAATTAAGGATGAGCCTGCTAGTCCAAGACAGAAAGTCAATCACATCTAGTGCAGAGAAGTAATGTTAGCTATCTGGCAATTCACTAGACACAAACACACTGACGTATGAAACAAACAACGGAAATGCTAATATACAAGAGTAATCACAACTTATATTCGGAGGTCAAAATACATCAATCACACTTAGCCTTTGTTTAGCAAGAGAGCAACCACAGGTGTGAGACAACACTCTTATATTTTATTTAATAAAAAATAAAATAAAAACACATCACAAACCTTATAAAAACAGGTCTGGAACCCATAACAATTTTTTTTTTTTTTTTTTTTTAGAAAAGCAGTCATAGTGCAGTGCTATGTTGAGAACTCACTGACCTATGACTCTATGAATTAATGTTTTATGGTGCAGTTCTAACAGATTCCATGCAATGTTTCTCAGCTTTGTTGGCATACTGTTTCTCCAAATTCCTCCGTTGCCAACTGCAGCAAGTAAAGTAAGACAATAAATATTAGCTGCCGTATCTGTGTATGAATAGAACAAAGGGTAAAGGGCTAAACTGCCATAAAAATGAATACCAAAGTGACATTCACCCATAAAGACCCAAACATCCATCATCAACCAAAACCATCTACTGATCTAAACTGTTTAATACCTGTTGATCTACTAATCCTATCAATACATGGAAATAATTGGTGTAAAATACAGTTTGTCATCTTTTCATGGTCATCAGATATGACCC
>JAPQRQ010000013.1:12043974-12064442 GCA_037367365.1 Apogon talboti | reverse complement strand
CCAGTAAAACCCATGGAGTTGGATCAATGACAGTGGATGGACACACTTGGTTTATGTTCAATTAATGATATATTTTGCTGAAAAAGTCACATTTTATTCAGTTTTCTCTGTTTGTGATATAATAACTTTTGAATTTACTCTGAGCTTGAATGAACATCAACATGATCCGTGAATCAAATATAGAAAAATACCTTATTTTTACGGAAGAAAACAAAATAAAGAGGATAATATTACATTAACTGGTGATAAATCATTTAAGAAATGTTAAATATAGAGAAAAAATCATTTGTGAACTGCGACAAAAGTAGCACTGGGTCTTTATGGGTTAAAAAAGGATTGTAGGAGTTTGGTTCAGATTTAGGTTTATCACTAATACATATGTTTTGACCTTAAAGTTGTTCTTAGTGTATTGTCTTGTGTGTGGCTGGCTAGCTTGCCACCAAAACTCTCCTCCATAAGTTACAGCTAACCCAACACATTTTTCTTGTCTTAATGATCTACAGAGGCCACATTTTCTGATCCAAAGTATGATGTTTAGTAATTGCTCTAACTTAGCATATTTTCCTCATTATGACTAAATTTTGCCACAATTTTTTGCCAAATTCACTGTAGAAATTCTGATGATTGGAAATTACATAGACTATGGAGACCACACATAATGAAACTGTTCAAGTGCTCCACTCTTGAACAGAAGGCAGAAGACAGTCAGAGAGGCTCAGTGAGAAAATCTGTAAAGGACAGCACTTCAGGGCTGAGTCACAGTGGTGCTTGCCACAATATTCCCTGAGATGGACAGCAGGTTGGATGCTGATTACCATGGAGCACATCTTCTGTCCCATGTCCTCTTCTCGGAGAAAAAAAAGGAGAAAGAAAAAGAGGAGAGAGAGAGAGCAGGCCAGTCTCTAACCTGTCACTGTCTCTTCCTTGATGGCTGCATGATGGATGACTGCATCTTCTCTAACAATACCCACACACTCCCTGTGTGGGAGGCCTTCTGCACAGGGGCAAGGAAGGAACTTTATGTGAGCGTGTTCATGTGTGTGGGTGGGCAATTAGTATCTCTATTGTTTCCTTTTTTCTCCTTTACTGATAGCTGACTCTGTGTCCTTACGTGAATGATGTGACACTTTGCTTCAGGGTTAACCCTTCCACTTGCAAAAAAAAGTGAGTTGAGGTGAGAATTGCACTGGCATTTGAAGAAAAATAATAGAGCAGTGGATTTTTATTCTACTAAGAAGGTAATGTAGTCCTCCATGTCTGTTGAATGGTTATAAAAGTTAATGAGAACTAAAGGCCAGTTCACACCAAAGATTCACAGTGAGATGTTTTAGGATGTTGCAAGAACAGGCTGAAGTGGTATGAACTGGATCTCACCCGGTTCGAGCCAGCAAGTTACAAATTAGCTTTCATAATCCCATAGTGTACAACATATGCTTTTTTCAATATGTATGAGCTGTAGTTCACCTGCTGCTGTTTTTCCTTTGATGATTCTACTATATCCAGGTACAAAAAGCAGCTGTTACAATAGAGGTGAAGACAGTTGTTGCTATGGAAATGATATAATGTCTTGAGTCGTACTGGCGTAAAATGATTTTCAGAACATTGCAAACCAAAGCTTTACACGAAACTGCAAGTTTTCAGCTTGTCTCGTCATCAAGTTTCAGGGTTAGAGCTGCAGTGTTTGATGGTTTTTTAGCATCACTGGGCAAAAACTCCATAATTACCTTTCAGCATATTGGAATATCCAGAGAGGATATAAGACCTTTGCATCTACTCCTTGTCTTTTTTGTTTTCACTACAGTGTGATGGAGATTTTGTCTAATCGGGTGTTTTCAGACAGATATGGGGTTAAATACATGACTGACAGCTGTAATTACCAATCACTGATCAGATTGTGTCAGATCTGAGCTGGATGTGACTCTACTGTTCTACCCCACGTCTCAACATGGAAGGCGTGGAATATATAGATGACCTGATGTAGCTGCAGATGGAAGGTATGTATTTTCAACATCTAATGTTTCTCCCCCTGATTTCAGCTCCTGGTGCTCTAAGATGAAAACAAATATGTACATGTGTGATAACTGAAATAAAAATAAAAAAATCAGTTTTCAGACAAATGAGGAAAAATGCCCCACAAATGGATGTGAACTAAAATTACTGCTAAAATCATTTTGTTTCACCCCTCAGTTTATACTGTGTGATGCACAAGAATATAATAGTGTTACACATTATGGGACTGTTTAATCATATCTGATCTCATGCATTTATTCAGCCCTCTTTTTCAGCCTCTGTGAATCAAGGTTTTCCTCATATTACCTAAAAAAAAAAACAAAACAAAAAAAACAAAAAAAATTGGTACAAAATAAAAAAAAAAGTATTCAACTCCTGGCAATAAAAACAAAAACACTTATGCACTCATAAAAGTAAATCATAAAACCAAAACATAAAGTTGAAATAAAACTAAAACTAACTAATTATGGTACAATTACTCTTGTATGTGTTTTTTTATCGCAAAGATTATGCAAAATAAATAAATAAATAAATAAAATACTGCACTGAGTTTCATAAAACATGGTGAGGACAACCCCCTTAAATACTACAGAGTATCCATAAAACAAAGGTTTTTTTCTGGCTTTTTCTAACATGAGATGGTCTGAGAAAGCGTTGGATGGAATTACAGTACTGTGGAGACTTGGTGGAAGTATGTGCTCTGCAGATTCCACTTATAGTTTAATACTATTTTGTTTTTCTAACCTCTCCTCTGTAGCTGCTATGCTCATAACAAACTCCTGTTCAACTTACAAGCCTTACAAATTATCTGCCTCTGTCTGTGTGATCTCCACAAAATCAACACCCACTGATGCAGCGCATCTCAAATCAGAAAATCACCCCAAAAAATCAGAGATGATGAAAGCGCTGCACAGTTAGCAGAGAGGACGGGAGGGGTTGGGAGGGGCTGCTGCCTCCCACTCCTTCTGTTGTTCAGTCTTTGGGGTCTACTCTGAATCTCTGGTCTCTTTCTCCTCCCTTCCTGTCTTCATTTCTTACTCGCTCTATTGCCTCTCTCTCTCTCTCTCTCTCTCAACCTTTTCCTCTTTCTCTCTCTCCCCCACTCTTTATCCACCCTATCTGGTGCTCACTCTCTCCCAGGGGCTTAATTTATGGTTGTGGAGCTACAGAAACATAGGGATGACAACCCACGCTTCTCCTCTGCTTTGTTAGTGTGCTAGCTTGTTGGCTGCTCACACTGACTGGATGGGTGTACAGAGTGCATGCACTGTATACGGTGACTCTAAGCAAAAATCCCGTTTCTCCAATCTCATTATGTTTTTTTTCTTTCAGACATGCAGCTGAATGTACAACACTATTTACATTTAGAGTAAACATACTATTCTCATTTCACGTATGGGCTACTTGATAACTGTACACACAGACACAGAAATACACTTATTTTGCAGTAAATCATTTCACAAAAAATGGATTGGATATTTCATTGACTCATCAAGGACTTTAACAGAACCAGAAAACATTTAGTTGAAGAAGCCAGACTACTTTATTTCTTTCACAGTACACTGAATAAGATAGAGATAAATTTGTGTGTCTCACAGTTTTCTATGTGATCTTTATGTCTTGTTCTGCACTGTCTTGAAAAGTCTACAGCGGCTGTTTTGATAGCAGGAAAATCAATCAGTTGTGGGTCATTTGAAGATTTTGTCACATTTTCATAAATAAATTTGAGTTTATGTCAATGGAATGACTGAAGTAAAGGAAAAATAACATTGATATCAAGGATTTATGAGAAGTTTATCATCTTTGCCAGGGATAGGTTCTGATAGTTCATTGATGATTTTGTTCAAGGTTCAAAACATTCAATGACTGTCCTCAACTACTAGGCCAGTATACAGATGAGAAAGTGAGGAAATGACACACCTTATGATAAAAGGATTTACAATTAAATATACACCAATTGTGATAGAATAGTCTTTCATTTTCAGCTGACATGGATAACATTACTCGTCAGTGCTGTCAACATTTCTAAAAAAAAACCAGGCACATTCAGACTCTTTCAATATTAATTTCTGTGTAGTATTGTGTCATAAATAGCAGTATAGATACTGTATCTTTATTTTAACATGTCTTTTAAAAAATCTAGACCCATACATTATGTGGCTTAAGATCAATAATAACACTGTTAAAGTCATCCATGATCACCTATGATTGCCGTAGTGTTTTTAGGAAGAGATATGGTATCATAACTATATAAATAATATGCTTATGCTAGTGATGTTATGCTTAAGCGTATCAATATCTTCACACTAAAGTATGTAGTTGTGTCACGAGTTCATGACTTAAACTTTTATTGCAGTTTACAGATTTAATCAGTTTTCATCCGGTATCTAGGTACATATTTTAATCTGTATCTAGGTTAATATTTTCTTTCTTTTCCGTTTACTAAATTGTAGTAATGCTTTTGCTTGTTCACTTTTTTGACATGTTGGAATAAATGATTCCAAAAGATGAAGATGGTCTTTTGGTAGTATTAACTAAATAGCAAATTCAACAAGCTTTTATCACCTAGCTAAATTTGGAGAAAGTTAGTGAGGGTGTACAGGGTATAAAAAGGACCATGACCTTAACATCGAAGACTGGTAATTGCAACCTGAGTCCCATTTCTGATTTATTTTTAAATAACTGCACTGGGAGTCCCTTTTCTTGTCTTGTAAACACATTAACTGCATTAACTCAACCAAGCCCCAGTGTCTTTCCTTGACCTTAAATCAACTGTTGCCAGTGTCTAAACAAAACTGTGAAACGTTAAATTATGTGGTAGAAGATACTGCAGGATAAATCTTAACATTTTAATGGAAAGCAAAGACAATATGTTGTTGTTGAACACTTCATTTTCCTCTTTCACTTTCAATGTTTCTGCAAATTTGGAAAATGCATCAGTTAACATTTACCTATTCCACTGAGAGAGACTATATTGAAGGCAGCTATACATTTGCTCCAAGCTGTATTTTCTTAATTTAGTTATACTTAAACAAGTTCTGGGAGGCAAAGTTGAATTCTGTGCTTGGGTATGAGTTTCTGGTAGTGCAAGTGACACTACCATCAACAAGAAATTGCAAATATGTTCAGTTGATAAAATATGAACTATAAATGCACCCTTAGTATCATTTATATAGTGACTTTTCAGTAACCACACTAAGGAAGATTGCACTAGCAAAGCTGATGCATCTAGATGTTCCTAATAACATGGAAACTGAGTGGATGGTGTCACAGTCACTGGATGACATGCCTGTAAATGTTCACACTGACGCCACAGATGCTTCTGACACATCTGTCTCCTCATCTTGTGATATTCTCATGGCTGAACTCTCAGTTTAATATGAAAGCAGAGTTGCCAGTGATGGAGTTCATGAGTGGGTGTCTCCCCTGTCCTCCTTTTCACTGTCTCCCCGCTGATGAAAACAATGGCGGCAAGGACGCACAGATGAAAATTAATTTAAACTAGTGCAGGTCTCAGCAAAGCCTGTATAGAAAGGCCTGAAATGATCAAGGGGACTTACGGAGTGACTTACGCCCACATTCCTAGAATGGCTTTGATTTCATTCAGTCAGTCACACACATCACTGCCAGATGTATTATATAAAAGGCAGTAGGTGCGCTACAAGTCACATGGGCCTTGTTCATGAATGAGTATAAATTATGCATAAACTGGGAGGGATGGAGTAATCAGACAATATCAGTGCATGAAATATAATACATAATAAAACAAAGTGGTGGAAACACAGGACCAGATTTACAAAGCAGGGCAAATTAGCACTGGCAATCAAAAAGAAATGTGGCTGGAAGTCTGGAAGTGACCATTTCTGCAGCTACTCTACAAACAATAAACAAAATTAGAAATACAGACACAGCCACTGAAACTGCCCATAGGGCTTATGTTGAAGTAAGAGCTATTCAATCTACTAGATGCAGCTTGTTATGAGTAACCTGACAGATATTCTGCAATATTGGGGTTATTACTGCTGGAATGTAACAATTTCAGTTGGGAAATGTGCATTCTACAGAGGACAAAGAATGGACAGACAAAGAGGAAGTTACATATGTAAAATGCCATAACCCTGAGTTCCATATACTGCTTTCACAACAGAAAAATGACAGAAATTAACAATATATCGTGCCGAAAACCAATGTAGGAAAGTTTAATATTAAATAGTGATGTGAAGGACTGTTATATTGCATTTCTGTGGACAATTACAAGAGCTCTCATTATTATTTCCAGAGTTGTAGCTTGGAACATACTGAGCTGTCCATGGTCCTGGTTTCATTTGGTTGCCATTGTTTGTGTGGGTGTTTATGGGTTAAATATGCACCAACAAGTATTATATTGATAACAGATGTATGTCATTGGTTCATCAGTTTATTAAGAATTCATGATAATATTTGCTTCCAAATGTCTGGAGTATTTTTCATGCAAACAAGCACAAAAAATTTAAATAATAAATCTTGCCATTGAGGAAATTGTTCAGTGAATTTTTCCACTGTGGCCTTTTAACTCGACATGCTTTTCCAAACCCACATACTTCTTGAAAAGCCTTGTATTTAAAGATTAAGATGAACTAGACAAGACCTGAGTTTCAACAATGCCCTCTGCTCCAGTTTGTTTGAAAGCTAGGACTAGGATGGCAGCTGGAGCCTGAATGATGGTGAGAAGGAAAATCTGAATTCAGGATGAGTGTCAGGTTAATATTCCACTGCTCTCTGTCACGACTATAATTCATTCGCAAATCACAGCACGAAAAGAGACATGAAAGCCTTATCCTTCCCTCTTCTCTGTTCTCATCAGTCGAAGCCTTGCACGCATCCTCTCGATTACCATCGCTCATCTTTTCTCTTTTGTTTCTCCCCTCGTGTCCCCATTCAATCCATTTTCATTTCCCCCTCAGTTCCCTTTACAGCTGCTTTCATTTCAACCCAATCTCTCAATCTTCCCCGACCCCTATTCTGCACCCCTCTCTAGTCTTTTCACCCGCTCTCTGACAAGCTCTGTCTCACTTCCTCCACCTGTCTGTCATCTTTCTTCTTCGCTCTTCTTCTTTTCTTTCAACCTTCCGTTCTTTATTTTCCCGCTGACTGCTCCCTTACCAGACTTCTCCCCTTTTATTGGCATATTTTGTGTGCTTCACCCTGTCACAACACACACACTCTCGCCTTAGCTCTCTCTCCTTCCATTCTCAGCAAAACTCTCTACGGACCAATTAAGTTCTCAAGCCTGATGTCTTTTCCAACCCCACACACTCAGGCCGACTGGACAGTTCAAGTAGTTCAAGGACAGATGCACACAAGAAAGATTTAACAGTGTGGCCTTGAAACATATTGGAGTTTCAAAGTGTCGTCAGCATTTGTAAATCTCCATTTCTCTCTGAGCAGTTCACTGACCAACCAGAGAACCGTATCTAGACCCGACATCTTCCCCATTCTCCCCAGAGTTTATTCTAGGATTCTCAAAAACTGCTTGCTTCTCAATTCAAAACAATGTAAACACACTGTGAGTGCTTTGTATTAGTGCAGTGCACAGTGGAAGAATTGTCAAATGAAAAAGTCTGTGTTGAGAAAGTGGCGCTAACACAGCAGAAATTGTTGTGCGAATATAAAAAAAAAAAAGCGACTCTGTGGGCATATTACACAACACACCAGGGCTCCGTCACATTTATGTGCAGCTCAGTTCTTTAGCAACACTGGCAGTGACATTAAGAAACATTTGTGTGTCAACTGTGCACATTGTGCCAAGATTGGATGCTTTCAAGTGACATTCAAGGCTTTGGAAAGAATAAAACTCTGGCACAATATTTTGATCCTAAATGGGAACTTAATTACAAAAAATCCCTCTGTCCATTTTACAAGTTTATTCACAAACACATAGTATGACATGCCACAACAAAAACATGTCTTTTTTTCAACTGTTTGACACATCAAGTGCTCTAGCTCTGTCTGTTGGCAAGCTCTTTTTCTCTACCTGCTGAACACACTACAGCACACTAGCTACCATTCAGCATTTCAAAATCAGCCCGCATTAGAAGGAAGCTGCACGTCAATTAGCATTACAGAATAAATAAGGTGATTCAGAGATGCTAAATGGATCTTCATTGGGGTGAAAACCCAAAAGTGTATCAAAGACATAGCTTTAGATTAGTCTTTTTTGGTTTTAAAAACAGGCAATCAGTGAAAGCTACTACTTTTACTGGCACCAAAGCAGATTGAAAGTGAAGCTGGATATGGGCGAGATTGAAATTTCACATGAAACGGTGACTATCATTAAAACGCAGACTTTTCACTTCAATTTGAGGGCGCTTGTGTTCATATTAAATTAACAGCATTGGAACATTTATACACTGTCCCTGGATTTGACAAGTCTGAAACTAACCAGGCAAGTTAACATTATCTTAAATAAAGTTATCATATTCAAATGTGCTGCTCTAAATGGAAGTCTGCCTCTTCCCTCGACATGCTCTGATAAGCCTCAACAGCAGCCACTTTCTGCTTGATTCAGGGGCTTTTTTGCCTCCCATGAAAGTGCATAAATAAAAATGGCAAATTTTCACTAGTTGTTTCTTGTGAAATGTAAGAATTTTTTATGCCTATCTCTTATAACTGACTGAGAGATGTCTATACTTTGGTTTTGGAGTGCTAAAATATGCATCATAGGGCAAATTATTTATTAAGTCAATGATCTTAATATGAAAAACAGAAAAGAAAAAAGGAAATTAATAGGCATTCTAACTGATTTTCCCACAATCTTATCAACATCTATGTACATATACTCAGGTTACAGCCTTACATGAACTTAATTAAGGTAATGAAAGAAGCAATGAAAGAATAAATACAAAACTCTATTGAAATGCAGTGCTTCTGGTATAATTTTAAGAATCCTCAGTATTCTTCAAACGAATAATAACGATACCAGTTTCTGTCCTGTTATCTCTCCTCAAACATTCTTGCCAGCTTCTATGGCACTAACTCAAAACAAAACCGAGGACAAGCAACGTTGTTTATGCACAGGCCGACATGTGCAAAAATAAAATACAGCACCAAGAGATCTGCAAAATACTACCAAGAAGCATGCAAATTTGTAAGTTCAGTCAAAATCAGACTGTGATGGAAACACCAAAACTAATCTCTTTCAGATGCCTTCAGCTATGAAAACACCACATCTACATTTAGTTTAATTCCAGGCTCCAGTGTGATGTCACATTATTGAGTTTCTCAGACACAGGGCAGCTGTTTATGTACTTTGAGACTTTTGTCATCATTACTATTTTCTTTTTCCTTGTCATAGTTTAAAATAAGGGGGAAAAAAAAAACTGAAATGAAACGGCAAGGATAAGTGACATGATAGTACTTCGAGTAAGATGGTTATACAGAGAGCATGATTGTGATAACCCACATGCAAACACACACACACAGGCCATCAGCCTAATTTCTGCCGACAGAGATGGAGCTAAGGGAAAGCGCTACAGTCACGGCCACTTCCACTGTGGTGCACCGCTAGCAATATGCCCTATTTATGCATTTAACACACACACAAGCGCACGTGTGCAAATACACACTTCCATAGCCTCATGAATGAGCACATATGCAGAAACAAGTACAGCTGAATACACACACAGACATGAGCATGCACACACGCACATTCACAGAGTAACACAGGAAGCGAAAATGAAATTACATGGTTGGTAGTGTTATCATTTACAGTGATTCAGCACTATGAACAGAAGCACATGTGTGGTAATAGAGATAAAACAGAGACACATTTGGTCTCTTTCTCCTTCCCATGGAAACACACAGACATGCACACACACAGACACACACACTGGAAAGATGCCAAGTCCTGGGGCACAGGCCTTGTGAATCTTTTAATTGGATGTATGTTTTGACAGGCTAATCTCAAGAACAGGACACTGTCTGCCCACTAGAGTGTTTCTATATCCACTAGAAGACCACATGAATACATGTTTAATGACCTAAATGGAATATTTATTCAGTTTTATAATTATGTGCCATATGTGGTCATAACTGTGTGTATTTCACAGGCATATATCTCCATACAGGACTCCAGGCTGTTTATCAGGGGTCACCTGTAGTTTAACACCTCTGGAGTCCCTGGAAAAGTCGACATCTATGGCCTTACAAGTTTTACTGCAGAATATATTCAATATGTCCATTATTTATTTATTTTTCCCTGAGCGAGTTATCAAAAGGGCACAATCTTTCCATTATCATTTAATTTGACAATTATTTTACAATAAGCTTTAAGAAAATGTTATACTTAATGTCATACATATTTAGTGACATCACAAAACCACAAACGTTTGTTTTTTTAACAAGGTTATGATGATCATACATATTTCACAGTCTCTGCATCAATATGTACGACTACATACAGAGGGTACAGATCAAGTTTATTTTTCCCCAAGAGGAACTTATTTTCTATAAACTAAAGAAAATAAAACAGACATAAAAGAAAATAAAAAACATAAACCACTGATAATCAGTGTGTCCATCATCAGACTGAGGTCTTGTACAGTCTGATGCAGTGGGGATGACGGATCTTGTGTAAGGTTCAGTCCTGCATCTTAATGAGGTGAATCGTCCGCTGAAGCTGCTTCTCTGATTTGTTAGAATGCAGTGAATAAGATGATCCGATATGTGAACAGCAATAAAAACAGAAATACATTTCAGAAAAAAAAACTGTAATAATATCAATATTATAGGAACTATATGGGGTCATCTGGACAGACAAAGGAATACAAATAGAGGGAAAAGTCTGGGATGTTCTGAAGGAGGCTTGGTGTGATAGACCACAAGATTACATTTAATTCAGATTATTTTTTTGCTTTAATACTATGTATATATGTCCTACAATTTGTTTCTTTATCACAATGAAGAAACTGAGAAATAAAGATTCATATTCGTCACGACCAAAAATAATAGTCTAATAGTTTGCACAATATCGGATATATATATAAAAACAGGAATCTGGTGGTTTGATGTATTTCAAGATGTAGAGACTGCAGTTCTCTACCAAAATACTGTCAGTGACGGGATACAGTATTGTTTTTTTATTTTTATTTATTTATTTTTTTTTCCAAATCTAACAAATTATTATATGCATACAAGTCAGTGGTGCCCACTACCACTGTCTCAGCTCATATTGGAGTTTGAACAGTTAAATTATTGAAGTTATGATAAATAGTAACAGTAATAGTAAATAGTAGGTTCTAGATGTGGTAGTTTTTATGCTGGGGAGAGCTGACTTTAGTTAGTCTATACTTTCTTGGTAAATTCCACTGGAATTTTCAATTGAATAACGTCTCGGCTGGTATGTCTGTTGGCATGGCAACGTGGCCCTATTGTTTATGTGTTGCTAGGTAACCCACTTAAATTCTATGATTCTATGATTCTGGACATAGCAACGTGATTGTAAGGCTATTGTATTCCAAAATTACTAATGTCCTTGACCAAAAATATATAAGTATGCCAAACTGCACGAGTCAACTCTTTCCAGATTTTGTGTTATGCCCGAGATGCACACAGTGTCCACTTTTATAATATACGTAGATGCTATCTAGTTAGAGATTTATACATATTACAAAATGAATCACAAATCTTTTCAATCTTCATATAACATATATTTAGTATTTTGAATATTGCAATGTGGAGGTGTACTGATATTTTCTTAAACACCTAAAAGGAAACGATAAGTGTTCCTAGATTTAAAAAAGGTGCATCCTGCTAAATATTAGCATTTTTGCTTTTAAAAATTATTAGTTAAATATCTGCAATTTTTACTTTCCAATCCAGAAGTCATCACAGCTCTATTTCTGGTTTAAAGACCCAGTACTACTTTTGTGGCAACTTCTATTTTTTTTTTTCTCTAAATTTACCCTTTACTAAGTGATTTATTGCAATTTACTATTCTTAGTGAAAATCAGGTATTTTCCTATATCACTTTTACTGATCATGTAGATGTTCATAAAGGTTCAGAGCAAATTCAAAGGTTATTGTATCAAAGCAGAGAAAACTGAAAAAAAGGGAATTTTTCATCAAAATATATCATTAACTGAACATAAACACAAGCATCTAGATCCACTGTTATTGATCCAACTCCATGGGTTTTACTGATGAATCAGTGCTGCAGAAGATGACAGTGTTTCCACCGTAACTATGGAGCCTTTGAACGTCCAAATGATTCATATCTGATGATGATGAAAAGCTGAGAAACTGCATTTTATCTGACATATTTAATGGTATTGATAGGATTAGTGCTTCAGAAGGTATTTAAAGAAACATGATCGGTCAGTCAGTGCTTTCGGTCGCTTGTGATTGTTAATACAAACTTCATTGTACATAACAGGTCAAGCAGCTTCATTTGTTTTTGGTGGCTACTTCAAGTGCCAGTGGGAAATTTCTTAATGAAATGATTGACATACTGGGATAATAGTTGGCTTGTGACTGGAATAATTTGTGTTGTAGTCAACATTCACCACAACAGAAAACTAAATACTACTCGTCACCAAAATGTCGCAGAATGTGCTTGTAAACAGCTACAGAGGCAAACCCTCTAGTCGCAGCACTGCCGTATTCACACACATACACATGAACACACACATACACACCATTTATTCCCTGGCAATAGCTTCACAGACTTTGAACTAGAGCACATCTGAAAGCATTCATGTGGAAAGCACAGGCAATAAGGCTTTGTCGGCCTGGCACATATGATCCACCACGCTGCCTGATGTAACACTAGAATAGCAAGTGACGTCCTTCCACTGTATTCAGCTGGTAATAGATAAAAAAAAAAAATAAAGGTTTAATACAGAGCCAAGTGCCTGCACAGGGTGCACCCACCATCAAAGCCCCATAGCCTACATACCTGTGCTAAACATACCAACCTAGAAGTTTCCATAGGTCTCTGTTTTTATCTTTGGCCCCCACTACTCATGCTAATTACCTATTTTATCAGCTGCTAATACAAAAAGGCTGCTACTTTAGCTGAATTATTAGTAAACACATCACTTCCCATATGCCAGGCCTTTTTTTTCCCAGTTAAGAAAAGCGAAGGTTGTCCAAAGAACTGGCCACTGGCTGTTACATTAATAAAACCGTCTGTAAATGATGAGTAAATAGGGTGATTTTTTAACTTTAATTTGCATTTCACACTAATATAGGCACATATTCTGGATGCACGGTAGTGGAATGTAACTACTTTTGCTTTTACTCAAGTACTATCTTTATGTAATAAATACATACATACATAAATAAATAAATAAAAAATAAATACTTACTGCACCTTTACACCTCTACTTCAACTTTTTACCCTATTGTTTTTTTTGTTTTTTGTTTTTTTTATGACAGCTTAATTACATGTTATTTACCAAAGGCTAAAATTTCCAATCATTCCTTTTCTGTTAAAACTACAGATCTCCAAATGCGTTGATTCTGAGGGTTTATAATAAACTGCCAGATCTAAGTGACACTAAACACTAAAACATGTATTTTGAGCTGTAAACAGAATCATATGACTTTATTTTAATGAAAGTTATCAATGGTGGTGATAATGCCACAAAAATCGACAAATGTGGTGATTTAAAAAAAAAAAGTGATGAAAACACTCTAAATATAGCATACATGAGAAAAGATATTGATTTTTAGGCAGGCAGGTAGGTGGTAAAATCAAAACAAAAAGTAGAAGTAACCCTTTCACAGCACCCATATGGTTCCACATTGGTGTCTCATGACATACAGTATGTCCTTGAACTACACACACATCCACATCTGCAAAATCAGATACTGATCACCTCCATCTCAGTAGTTTCTGGCTTTGTTACCAAACTGTGCAGTGGGTGGAGTTAACCTCAGAATGAGGTAAAGTTACACTATTACACTGTAAACATATGATGATTTTATAGAATATGATGTACTACTGTAAAGTAACAGCCAGTGGTATATGAAGCAATTACATGAACTCAACAATAAATCAAACATCTGCGACAGGGAACAATACATGTCAAAATGACCACTGTACCTTACCTTATATATAATCTTATATACCTTATACCTTATATACATTACACTGCAAGCACATGCTAATAATTACTGTAGTAATGCTTTTAATGCATAACCTGTACTTAAACAAAAACTCTTTTTTGCTGCAGATCCTTGTTTCCTACCTGTCTTTACAGGAGAGTGGTGCATTTACAACTACTAATAAAGTAGAGAGCAAAGTGAACAAATAAAAGAGAGTTAGAAAGAAACTTTTTTTTTTAGAATTACCTCTCCAGCTTCCACAACATAGAAGGAGGCTGATTTGTTTCTTTTCAGTTGAAACAAACAGAGTGAGAGAGAAAAAGAATGAATGAGACGAGCAGATAAAGGACCAACTGTAGGGAGAAGATGTACTCTGTACAACTACTGAATAAAAGTGGGGAGATTTGGACAAGGATTTCTCCCTCTATTCCTTGTTGCATTAATTCAAAGGCTTTGCTCTGTTTACAGAGAATGCGCTGACATTTTCTCCTTGCCGCCTTTGTCGTGCTGTCACACAATCACAGCCTCAGATGTAACACAGTAATTATTAAAAGTCAATATTGAAAAGATCATCATGCAAATTGGTGTGTGCATTGGAAGTGATGATGCTCTATAAATGCTATTAACATAATAATTTGTCCTATTTTCTCCAAATAAAAAGAGGCTGTCAGTTATGTGGTTCTGACCTACTGGAATGGTTAACCTTCAGACCTTTGATGGTCTTGTCAGTCAGTCTCATTCCAACCCATTTAACAATCACACATGCCACAGGCCACTTTATACGTGTAGTGAAAATAATAGATGGTCATAGAGGGATGGCAACCATGTGAAAAAGGTCTTGACATTTGCAGTTTTTTTTTTCCCCTTTTTGGAACACCAGTTTAAAGTATGTGCATTGTGACTGTGCCACAGGCAAACTATCTAAGTGCCTTTCACTTTTTTTCTGTTCCTCCCTTTTATCTCCCACTCCCATGGTCCTTTCTGGTGCTATTGGCAAGCTCTGCATCGGCAGCTAATGTCCCACCCTGAGGAAAATGACTTGCGAGGACAATTTCAATCTCACAGCAGGGGGGGAAAACAACACTTTTATCTGGCTGAAATTGGTCAATTAGCTCCAAATAAAGTCAGACATTTCTATACTTCCTCTAGGGGTTATGGATGAAGAACTGAAAAAGAAAAGGCCTTGATTTTGTTCATTTAGGACATGCTATGATTTTTAATTACCTGATAGACAGAGTCATTTATTGAGCTACATGACTCCGCACTGTCACCTGTCCTCTCTAATTGTGCATCTTCACTCCTGAGGGGAGCTGAAGGGGAATGTAATTACGCTGCGATCAATAGTCAAGCGTTGACGGTGACACAGTAACGATTCATATTATATGCAGATTGATTCATTTCCGGACATTGTTTAGTTTAATTTAATGCAAGATTGAGGGTGGGACATTTTCTCACATTTAGAGAACTAGGCTATAAAGACAATTATATGGGGAAGTTTAATTGTCTGGGAACTATATGGACTGATTAAAACCACAACTTACTGACAATTCCAGGCAATTTTGGAGGCGTGTCGGATACTTACAAAGATGGTTAACTTTACTATTTTTAGACTATTGGTCCTGAGCACTGTTTGTAAATGATTACTGTAAGTAAACAGGAAGATCTCATAAAGCACAAATGAAGGAGATTAAAAGTTTACTGACAGACATTCAAACACATGGTGCTTTAAGTAATTACTTTAAAGCACTATGCTTCACACACTCACAATGACAAATCTTACATGCTACTGTTCAGCAAATACAGTATTCATTCATTCATTCATCCCCTGACCCCGCTTTATCCTCACTAGGGTCGCGGGGGGTGCTAGAGCCCATCTCAGCTACCTATGGGTGAAGGCAGGATACACCCTGGATGAGTCACCAGTTCATCTCAGGAACGACATATAGAGACGAACAACCAACCACTCTCACACTCACACCTATGGGTAATTTTAGGTTGACCAGTTAACCTATCAGTGCATGTCTTTGGATGGTGGGAGGAGTACCCGAAGAGAACCCACACAAACACGGGGAAAGCATGCAAACTCCACACAGGAAGGTCCATGGGTGGACAAATACAGTATTTTTTTTTTTTACCATATTCAGTTTTAATATTCACTGTTTAACAAAATGAGCAATGGGGTCCCAACTGCTTTGGGATCACTTTTGCAAAATTACATTTAATAAATTACCATTATTTATAAAACACTATGACTGAGCAGTTCAGTTATTTATATTTACACTCACTTGGCCTTTATTCAGGCCAATAACTGACATATGACATATGTACCTAACAGCGGCAACTGCTTTCCATTTACAGGTAGTGAATAATTTGGCCATATGACACTTCACCATCCATTACAAAATGAAAAGGGAGAATGTCTCCCCACAATTCCCTGCAATGGCAACATCAGCCAATCCAACTGTTTATAAAAACACAATCGTGACTGACAGCACATGGATCTTCTATTTTATGCAACAATTGTCTAATATGGTGATGTGTTTAATCTTTAGACAATAGGTGAATATGGACATAACTGCTGGTAGAAAACGTCTCATTAAGTTTTAGCAAAACCTGTGTTTTAGTTTGTATTATTAATGCCTCATGTGTTTTATTAAGAACACACAGATGCCTTAATGAAACTGTAAACAGAGCTGAAGCCAAATGAGACTTAGTATATCTGTTTGTAAAAAATAACTCCATAAATGTAAGCAGATGATGTTTCTAATTAAATATGTAACTTAACAATTATTACATGTATAGTAGTACATTTGTAGACCTAATTCATAGTCGCTTATGTTCCATAGATGGCCTATATCTGTCCTATTCAAGGATACACATTGACAAATGTAAGTCGACAGGAGGCTGAGTGACCGGGAGCTTATACATTTCTATTGCAAACATGGAAATGGATCCTTGCTTTTCTACTGGGAACACAGGAACACATAGGATGAAGCATCTAATATGTGCTTTTTGAAGCCCATCTTCAGGATATTGCAGTTTTATCTACTGACCCTAGACTTCATGAAATTTTTCCTCAAGGTCAAGGAACAGTGATTAGCAAAAGGAGGTACATTTTTAGGCTTTTTGAATGTACCCATAGTCCAACTGCCTCCAAGTTAATGGTTCTAGATGTAACAGATCACAGGCGGAAAACATAAGGCCCGTGGGCCAAAATCGGCCCACCACAGGGTGCAGTCTGGCCCCTGGAATGAATCTGTGAAATGCAAAATATTACACTGAATTTATTAACAGTCAAGGAAGTAAAAATAATTTTAGCTCAGGTTCCACATTCAGATCAATATGATCTAAAGCGGATCCAAACCTATAAATAATGACAACCCTGAATTTTTCTTTATTTTAGTGTAAAATATAAATATTTACATTTATAAACTATCATTTCACAAAAAATGTGAATAAGCTGAAGAAATACGAACAACTTGAAATGTCTTAAGAGAAATAGGTGCAATTTTAACAATATTTTGTTACTAAACATTTTGTGTCTTCGTATATGCTATGTGATCTGTAAGTTGTAACGTACATGTGTAAATGATAAACTGAGGCAGAATATTGTTAAAATTACACCCATTTTTCTCAAGACATTTCAGGTTGTTCATGTTATTCAGATTTTTAAGGTAGATGTCATTTTTCATTGTTATATTACTGATCTGATTAACTTGACATCATATTGGCTGTATTTCAAACTGAGTTATAGTGAGAGAAGCTGTTTTCAGTGAGTTAATGTTAAGCTGAAGATGAACCAGTAAACATCACAGGTAAGTCTGTTCAGCCAACTAAACCTCTTTTCCTGCTACAACAGTACATGCAATTGACTTAGAATTGATTGAATTTCTGTGTTAGTGGACAGCTGAATGAATATTGAATAGTCATTTACTTGTGGCATATGACCACAGCATTGTCTGATAAAACAGTAAAAGCTAATTATCATCAATATTAAAATAGTTGAGACTAATTACCAGTGATTATTGATGAATATTTTTTTTCTTGAAATGCCTGTTCGTAGTTTCCAAATCTAGTTTTCAATCGATAAACTTAAAAAGTTTGACCAAATGGAGGCACTCTAAAAAAGTCTAGGGATTACCAAAGTTATTAAGTTTTATCCTCTTGAGACGTTTGATGGAAATCTATCCGATAGCTGAGTTCAAGCATAGCTAAAATATTTGATTTCCCTTGAAATCAAAGTTAGTGTTACTACAAATTCTAATTTTTCAAAGCTTTGCAAATTCATTTTGGATTTTTATGTGATGTCACATGCACTTAGTTCAAAGTTTGACGAAGCCACATTTGAGGGAATTTGTAAAACACCACACGTCCTGGATCAGTATCAACCCACTTTGCCATGTTTCATTTCTTTCAACATTCCTCACACTCCATCCTACAAAGATAAGGGGAAAGAGAATATTTGATAGATGGGCCATGGACTTGGAGGGCCACTGAGGAAATGTAAGAGTGTCTATGACTGACTTTAAAGTGAAAATAATCTACAGAAATACATTCTGTACAACAGACAGCTGTCTCCCCACTGCAACATAGCTACGCTGAATACTTGTCAGCTTTTACTGACACCGCCGGTGTGTAGTGAAAGCAGACATGTATAGTAAAATGCCAAGCTCGAAAACAATGAAAAAAAAAAAAAAAAGACTCTGAATAGCCAAGTCATTTCACAGTGACATCAGGATAAATGTGAAAAAAGCAACAACAGTAGACAGGTTGTAGGAGTGAAACTATGGGACGTGTCAGAAAGAGATTAAAGTTGTCGAGTCACTTCAGGTTTTATGAAGTGTTCACTCCTGAGACCTTGACATCGGTGCCTTTACTCAAGAGGCGTTATAATTTTGGGAAGGGCAGAGACCCATTTTCCACAGCGAGTTTGTGGCCAGTCACTATGTCCCAGCAGAAAAGACCTGTTTGTCAGAATGAGTTTTTCTGTCCAGGTCCATTTCAGTGTCCATTACTGAACCCACTGAATTCATGCAACATTAAACTGGCAGTAACCCAGCTGGTCACTTTCTCCATCTACGTAATACAGCAAAGTGGAATCCTTTTGAGGAAATGCACTCAACAAAGGTGAAAATTATAAAAAAGCAATACTGTTTGGCATGGACCAATGCTTGGTTAATAAAGAGAAATGTTTTCAGTGGAATTTTTCCATTTGATTTCCATTAAAATACCATCTAGAGGAAACAAATCCATCTGTTTAAAGCTAATTTAGGCCCCATTTAATGAAATATGTTGAGATAATAAACAAATGGTCTAAAGTGCAGATAGCTGTTTTCAACATGACATATTGCATATTTTAAACATTGAAGAATAAGAGCAAAACTACATTTTCAAAACATCATATCTGCCATAGGGTACAGGTTGAGGACTTTCAAGACTTATGCACAACGAAAATTTACCATGTGAGCCTGATACAACAATGTTTTCATATTGAAACAAATGGTTCAAAACTGAGGATGAATTACAGAATCGTGGGTTGACAGAAACATATGCGATTATAATTTAATATTATACAGAAAGCATTTCATCGCATGTTGTTTGTAGTCTCAATGATGCTATGTTAGGGTATCTAAGTCATTTTATAGGGATTCCTATACTGAGTCTCTCAGCACTATGTTGTTGGCCTTTAACCTGTTGGTGTGTAACAGGTTCACATTGGGTCATGTTTTTTGGCCACCAGTCCAACGTCTGCCGTCTTGTTGGCATCCATTTCCACCTGGTCTTCACCCGGAGTAGTCATGTGACCATATGCTGCACACGCTTCACTGCCTAAACAGAGGGCTCTACTCATTTCCCTGTTTTGCAGTTCTGTGATTCCTCCATCTCAGTGCCCTATCTTTACGAATGTCTCAGTTCCCTAAAAATCCTAATGTCAAGTGAGAATCGAGGAGCTATGAGATGTATGCTTTTGGAAGACTTTTTAGTGATCATATCTGTGACAAACCATGGCAGGAAATAAAGTTTTTTTCTTGTTTAGAGAAATGTATTTAATATGATTAAATATGCCATCAAAATTGTGCATGTACAAAAAAAAAAAATAAAGTATGACATCCCTACATTGACTACATATACACCATATTGTGAAATGAATCATAGATTATAAAATGGAATGGAATGGTAACTGTAATAATGAATGTAATAGAACAATGGACAGCTGTAACTTTTCTATATATTATATTTAACAGACCTTTATTTAACCTATAAAGACTCAAACAGCCACCAGTGACCAAAACCACCAAAACCATCTACTGATCTAAACTGTTTAATACCTGTTGATCCACTAATCCTATCAATACATGTAAATAATTTGT
>JAPQRQ010000013.1:12024924-12043316 GCA_037367365.1 Apogon talboti | reverse complement strand
GTAAAACCCATGGAGTTGGATCAATGACAGTGGATGGACACACTTGGTTTATGTTCAGTTAATAATATATTTTACTGGAAAAGTAACTTTTTCTTCATTTTTTTTCAGTTTTTTTTTATACAATAATCTTTTAATTTACTCTGAGTTTTTATGAACATCTACATGATCAGTGAATTGAATATAGCAAAATACATGATTTACACTGAAAAATGCAAAACACAGAGGATAATATTATCATAAATGGTGAGAAATCACTTAGAAATGGTTAAATATATAGAAAAATTCATTTGGGAACTGCCACAAAAGTAGCACTAGGTCTTTATGGGTTAAAAGAATAGCTCAGTGGGGAGGATGTCTTAGTTTGTGAAAAGCCTGTTGCCTCAACTCCTCCACTGGCAATCTCAAGTGGGAAGGACAAAGACGCGAGGAAATGAGTTGGAACAACAAATATGGAAATGAGAAGAGATGATGAAACACTGATTGGTCATCTCTATAAAAAGGCCACATTCAACACTAGGCTGTCCACACATAGTGTTTATTTAACTGAATTGTAAAATTTGCGGTTTTGTAATCACACAGGATGTTGCAAATACAATAATTGCAGATGGACTGGGCGGTGGCTTCATATTTATGAAGGGCACTTGCAGTTTAATTTCATTAAAATCTCCAAATCCATTACACACGCCGAGTTTAAAAGCATTAATAATTTTTTATTGGAAAAATAAAGTTGAAAAAAAGTTTAAATATTGACTTCAGATTAAAAAGCATCCTTGAGGTCAAGCATGATGACTTCAACTGCTGTTAATTGGTGTGTTAATGTGCTTATTATCATATTTATTTAATATGCCACAGCTGTTATGGTGGGCTGTGATAATTCTCCTAACTAAAATGTTTTAAAGATTATTATCATTGCACTTATTTCTTAACCTTTAGAATAATTTGCACGGCACGAGGAAGAGTTTTTTTTGATTTTTATGTCTTTGATACTTTGTATTTTAGGATGTATCTGTTGCCGCGGCTAAATCACAGTAATCACGAAGCTCTTGTCATTTGGAGAGCAAAACCACTAGCTATTGATGGAGGCACACACAGGGGACATTGGTGGGAGTCGGAAGCGCCATCCCACCCCCACCTCCTCTTGAATAGACGACATTTGGTAGAGTGTTTGTGTAAGTGTTTGGAACCTCAGCTACATTTACATAGAGCCTTTTATTCCACCAACAATGAGAAAAACAGCTCAGTGAAGATATAGTGCTGCAACCTCAAACTGACTCATTCTGAAAGACATTTGAGTCAGTGTGAAAGAGGTGATGTAAACCATAATTTGTTGAACCACACTTTTCAGGAAGTCTTCACAAACAAACACAAACAGATATTTAACCCTTTATTTGGGCAAGTGACTATTTTTTGGTAATTTTCACACACATTACAAGACAGTGACAGCAACCGTTCCAGTGAGGACAGTGAGGCCACAATCTCAGGTCCAATATGGTCTACAGGGTCTGTAAGGTCCACCTGAGTGGAACTGCTTTGTTAGGTACCATGAGGGGGCTGGGCAAGGGAAGGTTAACTCACAGATCAAAAAATACATTTAAAATCATCTTTTGAAGACTTATATATTTTGAAAGTACATTACTTCTAGTGTCCAGTACAAGTTTTATTTTCAGAAAAATGTATTAAAAATACTTAGATGGCATTATATTCTTTTTCCGTCAGTGCACTTCAAAGCATAACTTTCATTCTCTTCTATTGGACCTATATTATACTTATGATAAGTTGTAAGGTCATTTTAAAAAAACGTTTTGCTACTCTTTTTACAGTGGTTACAAATATTGAATAAACTGAGATCAATATATGTTAAAATGTATTAGATAAGTTTATTAAGGTATTTGACTTTGTAGATATTATATATAGAATTATATACTAATACATGTGCTGAATAAACAATTGAAACTTGTAATCATTATCATCCCTTGTCCATCCGTTACCAAAACTCTTGCTATTTTATGACCTTATATATTCAAAAAATACAAACTGTTTACTGTTTTGCAAAATAGACAGCCTAGAGGACCAACAGTAAAGATTTGACAGTTTTAGGAAAACTGGAAGCGCAGGTTTTATAAAGTGGTCAAAAACAGATGGTAATTTTCTGTCCATCCGTTACAGAGGGGTAATTACGATAAAACATTTTTTCCCATCACACATCTAGATGTGCCCATTATTTCATCCGTTACCGCTTGGCCAGCCCCTGAAATAATGTTACTAATGTAAGTAATGATCAAAGCGATAATCTGTATGTTGACAGGTGTCGGGATCAACACTTATGTTGTTGTAATCTTCTACAAATGTTATTGTAATGTTCTAAAATACATGTTCCTTTCGCATTATGTGTTTTTCTTGTATTTTTAAAATAATCGTCTTGGATTTTTTCCCCACTTATGGGCAAGAAAACAAATATGGTAACTTCATTCACCTTGATTTTCTACACGAAAATAAAAAAGTAAATTTCACAAAAATAAAGAAGTCTTGTTGTGTCCTCCACTAACACTCTAAGGTGTAAAGTTTGTATTTCAGAGCATTTCTATGAGTGAACTATAAAGGGTTAATTATAATGTACCACAGTGTGGTGTATACATTGAAGTTTTTTCATGCATAGGAAAGTTTTCTCTTTGAGTAACCCCTGATGATTGATAGCACAATTTAAATACCTAAGGTTTAACAGAGCTGCAGAAGTCTAATTAATCTTCTTTCTATACAATGAAACATTTAGTCCCACAGGCCAGTGCCGTTAGTAAGATTGTGTTTTCAGCACTTGTCACTTGGTTAGCGTGTCTGTATTATACCACTAATGCAGCACCACAGCTTTCCTAAAAAAAAAAAAAATCTAACAAAAAAACCCGAGTCCATCCACAACAATTGCTCTAGGACACAGCAGTGAGGCTGGAGAAAGTGACTGATGAAGGTTCACTTTTAGATCTCCATCATCATCATTACATGACAAACATAAGAGCTTTCAAATATGACGTTGTTTAAAGTTAAAAGTAGTTTTTTTTCCCAGCTAAAGTACAAAGACTCCACAGTGACAAGACAGAACTCACACTGCCTTTCATTTGAAATATTTCTATAACTCTGATCTCTGCCTTTCTGTGGCTGTCACCACTCCTGGTTTGTTTACTTCATCTTCTTTTTAGTTTTTTCTGTGTTTTTTATTTTTTTTAGTATCACAACTCTTTTTTTTTTTGCTTATTTGAACTACTCAACACTTCAGATCTTTGACAATTAAATGAAATTACATACAGGCGATAGCGCTGGCCTTCTACGGATGTATGGATTTGATAATCTCACAGTCGTCATGTGTGCTGAATGTGTTGTGCACGGGACCAAAAATAAATAATAATGATTAAAAAAATAAATAAAATGTGACAAGTGTGTTAGTGTGAGGAAGGAAACGTACAAGTGTTGGCGGTCCCTGGTGAGTTACAATTCGAGTACAGTCCTACAGATCGTGCAGGTGTGGGAGCTCGGCGGCAGGGTGGGATGACTGACAGCTGGGATTTTATCTCACAGATTTGCGTCGGTGCAGTTGGCTGAAGTTGCATGAGAATTTTTAAAAGGTGAGAAGGTTAGAAGTGTTGTTTTTTTTCCATCAAGACTTCCAACATTTGCATGAATAATAATTCAGAATGTTTGCGTTTCTGCTTAAGATAAACAAAATAAGCAGCAGTTGTGTTTCCCAGTTTGAGCAAAAAGCCAATATAATCTTGACGGCTAATCAAGCTAAAAACCCCTAATATCAAGTTGTAATACAAATCATTGTTATTGACAAGACACTGGTGATATGGGATGACATATAGTTATCTTTTTCAAATAAGCATGCATGGAACGTATTTAATCAATAGCAGAATTTCACATTGTTAGTGTGCTATCCTATTTCATGCATTTTTAAGGGTGCACAGTTGATATTTATGCACTCATTCTATTATTTCTCATACTGAAAGAAATAATTAATCAATATGCATTGCTTATAAATGTTCCTTTGGGGGAAAAAATTTGATTTATCATAGATTTCTGAAACCCATGCTCAGTAGATGAAAGTTAAAGTGTATACAGAGTCCTCCAGAGTTCAGACCTTCATTGAGAAATGCAGGGTCATTACTGTAGCAAGTCAAGAACTCCATCAGCATGTATAGAAGAAGTAGTTTATTTTACCATACATTTAGAAGCTCATCTTTCAGCTAGTGACCTTCACTGGGGTCATCAGAAAATATATAACCAGTTGTATTAAATATGATATGAAACATGAAAGACTGAACTGAATCTACAAGGTTATAACGACTCCTGTTCATTCAAACACTGACAGTGTCATTTGGTGTCTTATTCTGCCAGTGCATTCCATGAACTTCACCACTAGTATGCACACATTCCACATTTGCATATGACTAATACATATCAGTCTGTACGCAGTGTGAACATGTGCTAAGCAAACAAAAACAGCAGGTATGTCCAATGGGCTGAATGCACAGCTGCCTGTGTCCTCAGCTATATGCTGGCCTCTGTTTCTCTTTATCTAAATGGTGGACCTCTTTTCAATGAGCTTGTCATGAGTGCAAAAGCAAGACGCCGGCGACATTTATCTTGGTAGGAGGAGAACAAAAGTGAGAGAGATAAGGACTGTTAACCACAGTACACTGGACTTGTGCACTGGGTGCTGGCTGGTTCCAGTCTTGATTGATGTGGGCCTTTCAAGGAGCTCCATGCACCAGCTGGGCTCCTGTTTACAGAGACACAACTGGAGCCAGGTAAAGCCACATGTGGATGAGAGCAAATCTTTTGAGTGCTATCCCCTGAAGCACAAGAAAAAAGAAGGCAACAAGTCATCCAAGACTAGCAGCGTTCCTGTCTATGAAACCCTTCTGGCCTCCACAACACATTCTGCAAAGAGATGTGGATACCATAGCTGTTGGAGGGATCACCTCTTCACTGTATGTGCTGCAGGCAGCGCAATTCTGTGCACAGAGCTGAGACACTTAAGCACTTTTTAACAAATATGCTGCATGTTTACACCATCTAACCTCCCAGATTAACTCCTTAAAACCTGATGTGTCATCGCTGACACATCCCGAGCATATGCAGTTTGGATGACTGTAACTCTTTCACTGTTTGTGCAATTGGAAAAATTCCAACGGTTTCTGAAACCTGAGACGTTGCGCTTTGTAGGTTTTATTGGAACATTACAATAATTTCACTCATGCCTGTACTAGAAGCTGGAGAAGAAGCCATTTTAGCAGTATTACAACATACAGTAAATTGTAAATAATTGCTAAATTTTGAAAGTTCTAAGTGCTCTGGAAACAAATGGGCAAGAGGACTCACTCGCAGCATATTTTCTAACCTTTTTATAGTCAAAATAAGAAAAAAAAAGTCCATACAGTAAATTTTAGGCTTAGGGTTTAAAAGGTTAAGTCAGTAAGCAGCCATACGCATTGGCCAAGGTGACTTAGACTAAAGATAATGTGAAAACTATGAATGTATTGAGACGATCATAAGATTATTAAAAAAAATATTTGTTCATATCTAAAATATTCATGTAGTCAGCTGTCCTGACTTAAAATGTCTCAAAACTGGAGCAATGTTTTTTTTTGTTGTTGTTGTTTTTTTTACAACACTTTAAAAGATTGATAAATGTGCCAAGGTTCCTACATTTCTACACTGACATGGTAAAAAATTAGTCTTTTTCAGTCTTCGTGTTATCAGGACCAAATTATTAGGAATTACAATATTTACATATAACTGCATATTAAGACAAAATAAAACAAAACAAACAGAGTTTGTAAATGCACACCTTCTTTCTGCACCTCTCTCCTCTCAGTCCAAATTGATAGACTAAATAGTAATGACCTGACCTTATTTCATGCTGTTATGGAAAAGTCTCTTTTCATAAGTAGTAAAGTAGTAGAACCACAGCTGTCAGTCATGTATTTAATCACCTTGTAGTGATATCAAATACTATAAACTATACCAAATACTAAAAAAACTTTAATGTAATTTCCCTAAGATGTCAGTAGGACTTTCAATTAACATGTTTTATACTTCCTGTGAATGTAGTCCAATTCATTCTATTTTCATATATGTATTGCACATACTATTAAAGTACCTTAACACTTTATTTTTAAAACTGGCTATCGTCATATGTATATATTAGCAGTAAGTTTCCAAAGTCCAAAGCAAATCCATAAACTACAATGTATACAGTTTTGTGTTTCTGTAACACTTTCCCCATAGTAATGCCTGTAACCCTGCAGCTCAGCCTGACACTGTTCAGAACAAGCTGGGTTGTTTCACTGAATTTACAATAAAGGTCAGAATGCAGGTGCACTCCAAATTTAGGGGCGGTTGGTTTGACAGCAGCATCAGCTCAGCATTTTGGCAGTGGTATACTCCTACTTTTAGCTAATTTTAAGTTTCTATCATGTCAGTGGTTTGAGCAGGTTCTGTCAGCATACACTAACTTATATTCTCCAACGTTATGTCTCCAATCAACAGTGGTTAAGCTAAATGGCAGGTTTCTATGCTTTGTATAAATAAATTATATCCTTGAATCTTTTTCTTGGTAAATAGTTGGATTCTTGTGTCGACTGACTGTGATTGACAGCAAAGGCACGCTATTACAAATGATCAGTGACAGGTATGACTGATCTGACTCAAAGGGTGGTCCAACACTCAGAGAGTGTTTTTTAAACCTGTTTTTATCAGCTGTTGAAAATGGAAAAATAAACCACAACACAGACTGCTTAAATATCATCACCAGGTGTGGGAGCAAAACTGCAAAAATCTCCATTGTCCAGGCAATTTTGAGTGTCTCTGCCTAAGCCTAAGCCTTTTTCTGTCATTATGATTCTGTGTTTAAAAAAAAATGTAAAAAAGCAAAGCAAAATATATTTTACAGTGTAGTCACAACCTTATATTTGTGAGGCTGATAGTAAACATTGACTTTTGTGACATTACCGACCTTTGAAAAAATCCCTTTGCTGTGTGTTTGGAGCTTGTGAGAGGGCAGTAAGGATGCCTCCTGCATGAGAAAATATAGCTCTTGAGGAGCTTCAAAAGGTCCTCATTTCTCGGTCTGTTAAA
Organism: Apogon talboti; assembly: GCA_037367365.1. Lineage (NCBI taxonomy): Eukaryota > Metazoa > Chordata > Actinopteri > Kurtiformes > Apogonidae > Apogon > Apogon talboti. The sequence goes on along the minus strand of JAPQRQ010000013.1, from coordinate 12,036,185 downwards.
TATAAAAAATATATAATAAAAAAATAAATAAAATGGAAGATTTGGCGAAACATATGAATTCTGAGATTAAGTTAAACACCAGCCATGCCAGTATAAACCATGCTTCTCCTCACTGTCAGTGTGTGTGTGTGTGTGTGTGTCTGTGCGGATGTGTGTGCAGGACTCTGGTTGCTATGGTTATGCCTTTCTCTGGATCAGTCTGCAGGCGGATAAATAATGCACACTAATGCTGGCATGGTGACAGCACTGCAGCAAGCTGTTGCTCACCTCAGCTCAGCTCTGGAAACACTTACAAACACAGACATAAATATACTCTTGTGCACATGCAGCAATAAGGACACATGGATACATGCATCTGTCTGCATGCTCCTCGGCTTGTAAACAAGTTGAAATGGATTTAACAGCAACTCTACACAGGCTATTTTTTTTATATCATCTCTCGTATTGATCGAGGAAAGGCTTAACAGAACTGCCAAGCTGTCAGGCATGTTCCAATAGACAGAGATATCAAAGTTTGTTTTGACACAGCCCTGTCTAATGAAGCAGGTGGATAAACTTTGATGGACCGATGTCAATATCTTCCATGCTGTGAGATGCATTCAAAGGTCTCCATCAGCATTTTGCCTTTTCAGAGCTTGCCTCAAAACCCTGAACGTGTGATTTAACGCAAAATGATGAACGAGGGGCAAATTGCGTCAATGCAGCACGTGGTATCTAAATGTATTGGGTCCAGGGGTGAATGTACATGAAGTCTGGCATTTCCTAAATGCAGTCACTCACAAAGCGTCCACTGATAACATGTTCATTTACAGATTTTTCCTCTGGTCTACATTAGTTTTCACATTGGTAACAGTGCCATGGGACATATCTTTTCGAAGAGGTAAAATCAAACTGCCTTTTGGGAAATGTAGGAAGTAAAATTCAAAAGGCAGGCGAATGGGATGGCAGGCAATAACAATACAAAGGCATTCACACAGAAAATCTGCGCCATAAACCATATAGGAGGCAGTATCTTAGTTTAACACTATTTGTGGATTTATACATTTTCATGTATGTATTACACATTTTCATTTCTCACATGCTAACACTCGAAACCAAGCTTCTCCGCCGTCAGAAAAGAAAATAGAGTAAATTAATACAGGTGACAGCAGAAGAATGAAAGCTTTGAAATGGATAGAAAAAGGAAATGTATGCACTGAGAATATAATTTATTTTTCCATCTCCATATGGAAATGAGCGGGTGAACCACAAAGAATATAAAATAATTTATGATTTAAAGATGTATTACCCAATCACCCCTTTTCTGGTTAAAAGAGACACTTTTACAAAAGTGATAACAAAAAGGGCTGATAGAAGTGATAAGAACAAAGTGCAGGTGACAAAGAGAAACACAAAAGAGGCATGGAGATGTAGAGTTATTTATGTTCTTTCTGGTGAATGCTTAGATGAGTTATTGTTCATAAATCTGTCTTGATATATGGGGAGGTGCATTGCATTGTATTTCTACAGCTATAAGATAGGTGGACTATTTTTACCATGTATTTGTTCACGTCAGCCTGGCCTCACATGTTTTAGATAACGTAGGTCAAGAATCAAATCTAAACAGCCCAAAAGGAAATAGATAAATGAATAAATAATGGTGTCCGATTTTTCAATGTCAAACACTTTTTGTTGCACTTGCTATCCTGAAAACTTAAAAAAAAAAATAGTATTATAAATGATCTTTTGCACTTTGCCCAGCAAGAGATGAATGCAAAACACTAGTTGTAATGAAACTGGCTGCAGCTGAAATGTATATATACTGTATATATATGTATAACTTCCATACCCTTCTGAGCTAATACATTAAAAAAGGAATAGCTGCAAGAAGGCAATAACAGTGAAAAGAAGCACAGGTAGGTTGGTTCAGGAGGAAACAGAAAATATAAAAGTGCAATAAGAGACAATTATGAGAGCCCTCTGTTGCCAGTCAAAGTAAATCTAATTTATCCAACCTGCAAACATTGTTTGAGAATGAAGAGTAGAGGTGAGAATATTGGAGAGACTCAACATCAACCTGCTGTTGGAAAATGACCACCACACTGAATCCACAACAGAGGAAGCTGCCAGAAGATGGTTCATCCAATACAAACAGTGTCTTAACACAATATCCAATCAATGCGTCATTTACAGCACTAAAAAATGAACAAAAAAAATAAAAGACCTGTGAAGAAAGCAAGAAAAGGGGATACTATCAGTAGATTTTAACATGCTAAAAGCCTGTTGTTTCCTTTACACTTTGATTGCAATCATGCCAGAAGCTGAGGGTCTCTCACCCCACTCCCACTTGCTTTACACTCCTACACACTATTTTTGGCTTCTCCGAGAGGATGACACGCCGCATAAAACACAATAAATCAAACTGAACCAGACAATTGGCAACGTTTGTAGTGTTCAGGCCCCGGTGACGTCAATTTTATGCACATTTTTTAAGTGCTTGAGCTCATACAAACAAGCTGATGTTGATGCCATTTTGGCTAATTGTCATCCACCATTATTAAAGCCAGAATGACAGACAAGAATCCTCAAAGGTTCACACTGGTGTGCTTTTTCATTAGTATTCATAATCACTAATTTTGAGTGAATTGCAGTATTGATTTCCCTATTGGTTCTGCAGTCTGGTCACTGAGTCACAGTGCGCAAATGATTCACTGACAGCATAGTTATTTAATGATCTTCAAATTAGATGCCAGTCATAGTAATCTCGTGTTAGTAAGTGGAACAGAAAATGCAGGAATACGATGGAATATGTGATGATTAATACTGATATGTCCTAATAATGTAAAGCCTTGTGTACTTCTCTCTAATTAAAATGGCAATATCATGTCTTAAATGTATCCCCAGAGATGGAAAAGGACTCCAAAATGAAAAATAAATAAATAAATAAATAAAGGAACAATAGGTCCTATGCATTGACATAATTGATGCTGTGAGAGAACAATTCCCCGTCATCATCTGAATTCAGATTTTTGTCATTTTAACAGTGGAGCGTGTGACTCTCAATGTAGCAACCCTGAGCTTTCAGAATACTAAAAGCAGTCCCAAAAGACTTAACCCATAATTATATTATAGCATGCAATAACATCAAAAGAGATGTGTTAGAAATAATAAACACATAATGATCGATTCAGTATATGTATCAGATGAAAGGGGAATACAGGTTCCCTTTATCTGAGCCTGAACTTTGTGTTTGGATGCTTCAAATGCTCATGTAATCATTACCCATGAGCAGGAATTCAACCATAGAGAGAAACAGGAAGTAACATCAGTATCAGTGTTGGCTTTCATCCAGAATGTCTTTTAACCCGTAAAGACCCAGCACTACTTTTGTGTCAGTTCCCAAATGACATTTTCCCTATTCTATTTAACCTTTCTTAAGTGATTTATTACCATTTATTGTAATATTATCTTCTGTATTTTTCATTTATCAGTGCAAATCAGGTATTTTCCTATATTTACTTTACTGATCATGTAGATGTTCATAAAAGCTCAAATTAAAGTTGAAGGTTATTATATCAAAAACAGAGAAAACTGCAGAAAAAGTGACTTTTTCAGTAAAATATTCCATTAACTGAACATAAACCAAGCATTTCCATCCACTGTCACTGATCCAACTCCATGGGTTGTATTGGTGAATCAGTGTTGTAGAAGATGACAGTGTTTCCACATTTACGGAGCCTCTGAATGTCCAAATGGGTCATATCTGATGACCATGAAAAGATGACAAACTGTATTTTACACCAATTATTTACATGTATTTACATGATTAGTTGAGCAACAGGTATTAAACAGTTTAGATCAGTTGATGCTTTTGGTTGGTGATAGATGTTTGGGTCTTTATGGGTTATGAAGAGTATTGTATCGGCCAGGAATTTTGTAATTGATGCATCAATACTTTGTATATGGCCTATTTGTAATGAAATAGAGAATACAATACCTTTACTTCTAGTGGAGTACTTGCACATTGTCATACTAGTACTTTTACTGAAGCAACTAATCTGAATACTTCTTCCACTACTGCTGTCAATACTGCTACGTCAAACTATGAAAACACTGAATACTGATATTAAATATTACTGATACCTAAGCATACTGTATAACTAGCAAGCTTCTGAATTAGCATATATTCCATTAGAAATCACCTGATCGTGTTTCAAGTCATTTGCCACTAAACCAAGTCAAGTTGAGCGAGGTCTTAAGTCCTAAAAATTGCAACTTAAGTCTGATTTCAGTCAACTCTTGGACAACCTCTGCTTTACACATTATAAAGGACTGCCTGGACCATGATGAGCATGATGATTTTAATTACACTAAAGATGGACTCGATTACTGACTTCTCACAAAAATAACAGAAGACTAAAAAAAAAAGCAAAAAAACCCCCAAAAAACACTCACTTTAATGATAAGATCTAGATGTATTCATATAAAGTAGGTATCCATTGCTTTAGCTTAAATGTTCAGTTCAGCAGTTTCATAGTTTTTAATAAAGTGAAATAATTTGTGATTTGGCCTTCACAGACCCATTGACCTCTAATTTACACACACCATGTATTTACAAACAGCATATGGACATTTTAACCTCTGATGGACACATGGCCAATGCATTCACACTATTTGTCCAATCACACAAATCCTCTGCTTTGACCTGTGCTCACATCAACTGATGAACTGAAATGTTGTCATAATGTGACCAAATATCATCACATGAGATCTTACATATTGTCTGCAGATAAAAATGCCTACGTGGCCATGTTTCCACTGATAGAGCCCATAAATAACAGGGATATAATGTCTAGCCTGTCCTGTTGGTCTCTGAAAGTGCATATTATGCTAGCTTCATGACGAACTGTGGCAAAGCCTTCGAGCCATATAGAACTACAATATCTGCCATGCCAGGAGCCCCCAACTTATCGTCCAATACTCAAATCCCTGACTGTTTGGAAAACAAACCAAGCTCAATGTTCAAAGTGGGATAAATCTGCACCATTTCTGGATTTGGCTCGGTTTGTTTTGGTATTTTTTTCAGCTTACGGATGTGTAAGCTTCCCTCTTCCTTTATGAGTGGATTTCTATACATGTAATATCTGCAATAAAAATAAAAATAAAACGAAAATTAATCAGCATTTGACTGAGATGTTTTTGCATTCCTTTTATTAATCTGAGACAAGTGCTCACGTCTTATCTAAACATTCCTGTCAAATGGCATTTGTCTCTGCCACACTGTGTTGACAATGCACATGTTGTTTATACAGTTGATGATTGATAGCGAGGGTGCAAGCGCAACTGATAGTTTTCCACAAATGTGTGGATGGCACAAAGTTGCACAAAAGGAAGTTGGAGCAGCAAGAAAAAAATATTTTAAAAAAAAGGGGTTGATTTAAGGCCACTGTTAAAGAAAAACCACATCATGCAGCTTTTTATGTATCGCATCACAGTTGCTGCTTCAGCTGGAGATTTGTCTTGCTACACAGAACTGCAACCTATTACTGAGTACAATTCAGATTGAAACATAGACTCATGCTTAAAATGTTGGCAGCGTTTTTAACAGATGTCCTGTTGCCTAATGTGAGGTAGCTTCACTCGAGGCTTTTGTGCCAAAATTGGAAAACTGACAAGATGCACTACACTGCACTTGAACCAGTATCTCCCAGGTGAACTGTTGTGCTTATGCAAATAGGCCACACAATACACCTCAAAATAATACAGCATGCAGCTTAAAATAAAAAAAAATAAAAAAAAGTGTGAAATATATTCTTGAGCCTGGGATGAGCTGCGTTTCCTCCTGGGCCTTCTCAATAGGATTTCTCTTCAGCTGTGTAAAGCTAAAGTGAAACAAAAAATATGAATATGCTTAGTGGAATTCTATCATAAGACGAACATATTGTAAAAACAGCTTAAAATCAATGATCAGACAGTATGAGATGAAAACACTGACCAAAGAGACTTAAACCCAGTGCAACCTAGTGCTGGTTTACACAGCTGTGAAGCAAGTAAGATTATGTTTCTTAACGTCAGACAAGAGCTTTAATTGATCAGATCCAAAACTGTGCACCAAGAAGCATCTTTTTTTGTATATTCCAACTTGATTTTTGAATTAACATTTAAAGTATACAATAGTTTGCATATTATTTTTTCAAGGTAGAATTTTAAGGCAGATGTTTACTGTTTAATGAAGTGACAGTTTTAACATACTCCCATCATCAGCCTATAGCTCCATGTTTCTTTAATTTTACAACTCCTCAGTCTGATAAATCTTCATGAATCCTTATGAAACACTGACTGCTCAGATTTCCAATGCATAATGCTGAAATTAGGAATTACAGAACCTGCAGTTTCAAGACTTTGACAGAATTCATCCACTTGAGATTTATTGCTTAACTTGTGATGCTTTATGCATCTGGACAGATAAGATGTTCTACTGGCTTCTCATTCTCATGCACAAAAAAAAAAAAAAAAAGAAAGAAAGAAAAAGTTGCAGCCATGGTTTTTAAAGTTCTCCATCGTTATTCTGTAAGACATGCATTTCTGTTTGATAATTCTTTTTGAGTTGAGGCTCCTGTTTTGACGTGCGGACCACAGAGACAAGCAGCAGAGGCCTGGCGAGGTCTCCCCAAGGCTGGAATTCAGCAGATTTTAACTCAAACAGCCTCTACAGAATGCCAAAATATTGGTGCGAGCAAGTCCTTGAAAAGTGTAAAATGACCTGAAAAGTATTACAAATGCAGCCTGAAAACTTTATAAGTGCTTAGCTTGTGGTGCAGCTGTAATAACTGCTCAGCTCTGAGCTTGTGCTAAAGACATTTCAAAATTGTATGCTTTTGCAAATTTGCTTAACAAGTTTACAAATGCTCCCGAAGGAGAAAAGGTGGGGAGTTAGACTTTCTAAAATGCGCCGGCCCAGACAGAGTGCAGTCACTAAACTGCAAATGCGAAGGTCACAGAGGGACAGCCCATCATCATATAACACTCTGCTTTCAGAAGGGGCCTAAGTGTGCATGTAGTGTGTTTTATTATTCAGCAGCGTATGGGACCTGCTGCTGTGGACTGCTGATGAGCAGCTGCTGAAAGACTACCATTGTTCTCTAAGGAATCAATAGGATACCTATCAAAAGGTGCACTATCTGTAATATGAGGCAGATTATTTCAAATGAGATAACACAAATTAAAATGGATGAAACAGAACAAAAGGATGGAAGAAAACGATGAGACAGATTGAGCTAAGTCTGATAAAGCCAGGAGAACATCTGCTGATACTTAATCAAGCTGATCTCTAGACCCACACGTATCTACACTGTCGTTCTTGCTTTTATTTATCCAAAGAAGTGCTTTACTAAGCATTCGCTGTCTTTTTTTGGCACATTTCTTTTTTACTTCACCATCACACTGCTTGGCATTCTCACAGCCAACAAACTTAGAGCTGCAAGCCGCCTCACTGCAGGACACTGAGCGGCTCCAAAGGACCAATTAGAGGCTACAGGTGCCGGCTGAAGGGCACCTTCATAGTAAAGGGAAGAAAGGCGCTATTCTTTACCTGTCCTATGGGAATGCTCCCGGTTTTCATCCTTGAGTTACAAATAGTGTGCAAACTTCACTTTGGCTTTTGGGTAGTTCACTTTTTTTGTGGTCAGAAACGACAGATCCAGACTCCTATTATTATCAATCATTAGGAAGATTGACGATATGAAAAACAGATGATAAATAAATATCTCCTGCTGTGCTTCTTTAAATACAGATACTTGAAGAGAGACTATTTATTTCAATAATAGCTGTGCATAGAACATATTATAGTAATACCCGCTCATAGAAAATATATCAACTAATAAAGTGTCTTTCTATTTTATAACAGTGAGAAGAAAAATCCTTTTTACAATCTTTTATATGTATAGAATCTGCCACTTATGAATTGGAAAATAATTTTAAAAAGCCTTGTCATTCACATATTTCAAATGACCCTCAAATTGGTATTTTCGTTTTTCATTCTTTAATTTCTGAAAGAAAAAACAGATTGGTTTAAATATTAGTAAAACATATTGTGGTTCTTCATTTCATATCTTTGCCGACTTTTTAGTCTGACCTCCTGGTATTTTTTCCCTTACAGCGGTCAGTGTCTAAACCAGTGTGAAATTCATTTTAGCTCAGTTGCCAAATATAGCCAAATTTGATCTCAAATAGTCCAGACCAGCAAAATCATAACCTGAAAATTCTGAAAACTTAATTTTTTTTCCCTCTTTGTTTTAGTGCAACAATTACAATCACATTGTGAAAATGCTGACATTGACAAACTATCTTTTCACAAAAAAAAAAAAAAAAAGAATAACCTGAACTAGAGCCCGACCGCTATGGGATTTTCAGGGCCGATGCTGATACCGATATTGGGGGATAAAAAAAAACGATATCCGATATATCGGCCGATATCCGATATATCAGCCGTTATCCAATATATATACGGTGTCCAAAGTGACACTGAGCGCCGTAAAATACGGCGTTCTAAAGTGCCTAAAGACAGCATTTTTTACGGCAGTCTTTGAACGCAATGTTGCGCCGTAAAAAACAGCGTTTTTGTGTGAATTTACGCCATATTTTATGGCGTTGTACATTTTTACGCTGTAAAAACCGCGTTTAATTCACTTGGACGCCATTTTTTACGGCGTTTTCATGACAAGACATGTTGTGGGAGGGGCGATTTTTGATAGACTTGGCCTGCCATACATAGCCCTGTGTGTCCCCCCCTCACTGAATAGGTAGGACAGAAACTGGCCGACCCGCACGCGCACTCCGCGCCCCCCATTACACACTGCCACACCAAGAGATTCCACAGGAAACACAGGTTTTAAGAAAACACCGAGAGATAGTGATGGTGCGTTCAAGGTGCCTCGGAAAAAAAACAGGCGAAGCAAAAAAAGTTAATATATCAGTTACATATTGACCGACATTGATTAATCGGCAATACGCTATAATCGGCCCGATTAATCGGTCAGGCTCTAACCTGAACCACCATGACCAATCTGAAATTTCTTAAGAAAAATAAGTGCAATTTTAACATTATGCCTCAGCTTATCATTTACACATGTGCATTACAACTGGCAGATCACAGAGGATCTACAAAAGCACCAAAATTTAGTAACTGGCATCTGCAACAGAAAAATATATTATCTAATTCTCATTTGTCCAGCACATCATTTTTGACCTTAAGTGTTATGGTTGTAGAGGGGGGGTGCCTGGGTGTTAGGGTTGTTAATGAGTTTCAGAGTTGTTGTGGGGGGGGGGGATCACTGTACACACTTAAAGTCATTGACATATGGTGGAAACAACGTCCACAGACCACTCCCCCTACAGGTTTATAAGTCCAGTTCCCCCCACCAGCAAATAGAACTGAATAGTTATGATCAAATTTTTGTACATCGCAAATTCATCCCACAGGCTGAACTGGACCCTTTGGAAGTCCATTTTGGCCCACGGGCCATACCTTTGACAACCCTGGCCTAAACATTACCATATAATTGCTTCATGGTAATTTTGAGATCATACATTTCACATCCACATTTTCTCTCTCATCTTTTTTCCTCTATTACCTGTTGTCTGAAAAAAATGGTCATATATTATTTATTTTATTTTATATAATATTTATTAAGAATTATGTACGATGCACGCGCCATGTGTTCAAAACATGTAGAAAATAAAAAAATCAGGGCAAAAATAGAATGTTGGCAATATACAGACTCATCAAAATTTAACATGAAATTTTCAGGGGAGCTCACATCTTGTTATGAGGAGCCAAGTTCCCTCGGGCTGCCCTGCAGTTCACAACATGGTCACAAACATTTTATACCTTAAGGCTATTTCACATGACTCAATTTAAGAAAAAAAAAAGTAAAAGCCTTACAGTATATATGTATTCTGTCTGAAGAAAACAACACTTTCTTTATACATGGACCTAAATATCTATATCCGACCCTCTCTGAGTAATGTCAGGGTTCAGAGAAGCCACCAGAGGCATCAGTTCCCAAAATGGCTCAGCGTGGGTACACTCACAAACGGGTCACCAGCTCCGATAAACGGACCGCCTGAACTTCACTGGTAATCGTCAGCCCACTTAGAGAGACCCTCTGTATGAGAAGGGCCTTGGCAGGAGTGAGAATTCCTCACCTCCTTGGGGCCTAAAAGGAGAAGAATCAAACTGTGAAATCTCCTCTTTGCCTCGGAATCCTGCACAGGGCATGCACACAGCACACTCAGCTTTTACTGTAGCTTATTGTACTAAGGCGGGTGGGTGCCAAGGGGTCTTGAGTGGTGTTCAAGATCAGCCAAACAGGAGTTGGCTTGAGGGTATAAACTGCTCAAAATGATTGTTTGAGTGAACTCTAAAATTATTCTAGACATATTTTTACTGTGACTGCTGCTTGCTGCACATTTAGAAATACGGTATTAGTGGAGATTCAGATTTGATCTGTAAACTCCTCATATTACCAAATAATTCATTTTGGTAATGATCACTGACCAGATTTCTCTTTTGTTATAACAAGTAAATTTGGGGTACATCAGCTCTAAAACCCTGCAGTGCAACTCAGGTATAAAGTATAGACTGTGGCAAAATTTATCAACATTTTCAAAAAAATGAGTGAGAAAATTAAAGACATCCATGCACTGTTATTGTTAAATGCCACGTCCCATACAATACAATACTGTCTGAGTGAGGTATTTTAACAAAAACCTGAATTTAGCTGATATTTTTGACCTGAAACCTAACTACCAATATGGATTATCAACATTTCTCAAAAAGCTTTGTCAAACTTGTTTCTGCTGCACCTTATATTTGGTGATATCATCTATTGTAGCATTGATGTTTGCGATTTATATTAATTCAGTAAAGACTGTAGCATTTTTTTTTTTTTTTGCAGAGACACACATTTTGGACTAAATCTATGTTTTCTATATAAACAGATTTAAGAACAGTTTTTACCCAACACACAGGTCACAACAGTCAATACAGAAACACACATCTGATGTGCAATATGTTTAAAAGGGATCAGTGCAATAACAGAATGTATGCTTGTGTGTGAGTGATAGGTTTCTGCTTTTTTTTAATTTATTTTTTTTACCAATTTATGTTAGCTGAAAACAGCGATGCAAGATAATTTATTGATTGTGTGTTTGAACAGAAGAACCCGGTCTCATACCTTATTGAGTTTGGATGAATGTCCTGACTGTGTACTCACATATAT
>JAPQRQ010000013.1:11988550-12015025 GCA_037367365.1 Apogon talboti | reverse complement strand
GGGGCACACAACTATTTACTTCACTTAACCACATCTTAATTGGAAGGTGGGAGTCAGATTTCCACTTTCTTGCAATATATTTCTTAGCGAGTTGACAGTTTTGATGGCTTTGATTATTTGATAACAAATCTGAAGTTCACTACAGGTTATTACTAATAAGCAATACAATTTGAGTCTATGTAAGCACTTTTGTTTTAACTTAACATTATGTTACGTTAAAATATACATTAATACAAGCAGTCCAAAGAAGAAAAAAGACTTGTCACATCAATCACATCCAACTGTGCATTTCATTTGTTTTTAGATCAGTTGACAGATCTAGTGAAAACGTTGAGAAAAAATGTAACTTTAGATACTGGTGTAGCTTTGTGAATAAGGAGGGAGTCGATAAAACCCAATGTGTGAAAAACAGACTCCGGAAACAACATTATCAGGCTGTACAAACACAAATATGTACCATTACTGCAAAGTGACAGCTTCACATCTGGTTCCGTGGGACTGTGTTGCATATATGCATGTATAGAATCTGGCATGGGGATGGGTATTAAATAAATCAGGATCTTATTTACAGCCACCAGGACAGTTACAGTGCACCATAATGCATTATGTGCAGCAAATGCAAGCCCTTAGAGATTATAAACAAATAGAACTGGAATTAGATATGCATAAAATACTACATTCAGTGGTAAATAAACCACTGGAAGAATACAGAGTCAAGGAATGGCGCCACTCTTTTCTCCAGAGAGAATATGTGCTGCTATGCTGTAATGAAATTATGAAGTTGCATGCGTTTCCTTAATAAGGTAACATGAGGATACATTTACAACAAAAAAGTACAAGTTTTCTAATGATTTCTTCTTCTAATTGTCCATAATTATAATAGATATGGGATTATCTAACTTTAAACTGCTGCATTTCCTCCCTAAATAAAAACTGGGAATCAATTACAACTTCTGGATTTATAATAATAGCTGTTGTCAAGGTCAACACATATCGGTCAAACAGAAAATTTCAGATGCCTACTGTGAAATATGCTGCCACTTATATCATTGTTCACATCTACAAATTTAATTTAATATGTTCAACAATATAATCCAGCTATTTTCTAAATGATCTGAAGTTTTAGTGTCTGATTTCAGTAACTGTAGGTGTGCGTTACTTTAAAACTGCAGAAACTTAGATCTACAAGTGTGAGAGGAAGACAACATTAAACAATAAAAACCTCTGTTAGATTATAATGGCTTCTATTTATCTGATTTCTATGGGAAAGGAAGTGTTGAGTTTGTACCAAAGCGCTTTCCTTTACTTTTGACATCACAAACAGGAGCGGATCAAAATGATGTTTCATATTACATATGACAATTTCTGCTTATCAAACAGAGGAAATTATGAATAAAAGCCTGCCTCTAATACGAGCCTCCATCAAATAAAAGCCTTGTAACTCCTGCAGCTGATGTAAGTACATGCTTTAGCCACTATTTGAAGAAACACGACACTTGGCATGAAAATCTCAGCATGAAAAGTCAGTCCATTTAAATACAATGAATGTTGCTGGTCCAGCAAGTTTTCTAAGCAGGTCATCTGGCCTGCTACGATTGCTACGATCTCAGCTGGCACCGTTGGACTCACGCGAGCCAGTAAGTGGATCACACAATTTTTTTTTTTTTTTTCAACAGAGCTTCCAGCAGTGGCTGCATCCACACGAGCCAAATTTTGCAACACTTTCTATTTGTACATGTGCTCCAGTGAAACCCTCACACTGTCAAGTCCTGAGAGAAAATATCTTAAACCCTATAAATCGATGCATAAACAAAGCCAATCGTGAGGTGTCAGTGAGTCACATCGTGGCTCAGACAGGAGCTTCAAACACAGTATCAAGGCTGAACAGAGTGTGCACGGTGGAGGTCTACCAGCGAACATGCAGTAAATTCAGGTCAGATCTCTAACAGATTTATGCTCAGTTTTTTCTCCCTCACACAGACACACTCGGCCCTCCCATGGGAGCCACAGGTGTTGGCAGTGATGGCTATGAAATACTGTAACTTCTCAGTGAATGAAGGTTTCAGCCTCGACTTGAACCCTCTCCCCCACTGCAGCTTGGCACAGAACACAATACTCTCATCATCCCTCTGTTGATATCTCTTCGGTTCATCTTGCCATTGTGGTTTGTTTTCTTTGTCGTTTTTTTTTTTCTTTTTTATGAAAGGCTTTGATTTACGATGCGCCTTTGACATGTTTTACACTTTGCAAAATTATCCCGCGGTCACCCTATTTTCATTTTGAGGCATAAAATGATGCCTCATGCAGCTTCCTGTGCCATGCTCATCTGTATTAAAGAAACAAAAAAAGACAGACGCTTACAGATATTTATTTAATCCTTTGCACAGAACGTAATGTGCTCATGAAATGCATTTAGGAGGCTGGGTTTCACATGCTGTGTGTCATCCTGTTAGTCACAACGGGATTCTGAAATGCAGTGTTGCTCTATTTAAAGAACAGTTTCTCAGCGACATTCAAATGGTCAAAAACATGTCATTAGAAGAGGGAAAAAAAGAGAAGAAAATATAAAAACTGCAGCGTCTGGAGGATTACTATATGGGATTGCACCAGGAATGATAATGTAGACAGTATAGGCCTAATTGGGGAGACTAATGCACTGTTTAACCTGCATGGTCAGCTACGTAATTATTCAAATGAGTTTTTAATCTGAGAGATTAAAAATGTGCTTCGTTACAGCAGTGCAAGAATCGCAACCAAAAAGTAGGTCAACAGTACAGAGCAGGGAGAGAGTATTACCTTTCATCTCTCTTATACCGTTTTAATTTAGCTACATCGCAATAATGCCGACTTGTGACATTTCAAATAATCAAGAGTTACACACTTGTGCTTTATTCACAACCAGTGTAATTGATTTCATGTATCTGGGAACATCAAAGAGGGGGATTGTTCGAGTTGAGGACCTTCTCTGTGCTTTTTGATCTTCCTTCGCTGTTTTTGTTATTGTCAAATCAACGTTAACCCATCTTTATGGATGAGTGTATTCAACAAATCCAACCTCTTCTAATTACAGGGAACAAAAGGGAGTTCTATTTTGGATGAAAGCCTTCTGACAGACTTGGAAACAAGCACAGCATCTCGTCTTTTATCGCTAACAGCTGCTGGAGACAGCCAAAGTTGTGTCATTAATACACAACAATGCTACTCGAATACAGTATAGAGCAACCTACAGAGCCGTTTGAGGAGACAGATCGTGTTTATGTGCACATTTGGTCAGAAGCGTCTTCATTAAATTCATCGTCAGGAAAACAGTAAACCACTAAACCACTGCTTTGATGCTCCAGTGTTTATATTCTCTGCAGCACACACACAGATACATGCACAGACAAAGCCTTTACGCCAACATATTGCAGGTCTGGGCTTGCCTCAGCTCAGGGCGGGCAGACAGACGCAAGGGTCAACGCCTCACAGCTTGCGATGGGGCTAATTGATGCCCAGTAGCTTTGGGAGAGTAAACAGACTCGTCACAATGTCTTTTTTTTGTTTTGTTTTGTTTTTTTTTTTGCTTTCACATATTGTCATGGCTACAGCACAGCATGTGGTGTTTTCTGTTTTGAAGTAGACTTTCAATATGCTAACAGGAGGCACCTCAATGCTCATTTCTCACATTTACTAGAATAAACTTTGCTTTTTTCTCTAGACAATGAATATAAATAAGGCTTAAATTTGTGGATTAAATGTGATCACAGATTTTTAATGCAATTTACTGCGAGCACAGAGGACTTTCATGTTTATGCAACTCCCAAAATGTCAAGTTACATTTAATTAGTCGGTTTTTGCACATTGTTCATTCATGTTTTCTTTGTGATTAAAGCTGTTTGACTATTTGTGAATTCATTCTACCTTATTCTATTACTAACACCCTGACAAAAAGGTCAAAAATCCATAATGAAAAAAACATAAAAAGTAAAATGACTGATGCACTGCAGCTTAGCTCTCATGTCCGGTTCAATGTCAGCGTCGGCCTATTGTCATGAGAGCGGCTCAGCGAGGGGAGTCAGAATCTACAGGAATGACCGCTGACTGGTGTCTTTGATGAGGTCAGACTGAGGGGAGAGAAGAGTGTGAAAAAAAAAAAAAAAGAAACACAAAAAAAACATCCAGTCACAGCTGGAGCATCTGTGCTGAACAGCACCCTGCGGAGTCAGAAAATGATGGAAACACTATACATTATCCCTTTTCACCGGGCATTTCAAGTCAACCGCACATTATAATGTAAAAAAAAATATGTTTACAGTTGTCATATAAGGCATGAACTGATATATAAATATTACATTTAATTGCTCATACAGTATTTTGTATAAATGATTCAACTATTCATGTTTAAAGTAAGGAGATTATATGCCATTAGCCTCAGAAAAGCCCAATCAGAGCATTACACCACAGTGGAAAAAAAGCCTCTTCCACTACTTAGCCTGATGAAGCCCAGCCATTAGACAGTGATTAAACATGAGCTCAGCTGTTTACATACTTAATTTATTGATTTACCTTTACTACTAATGTGATTTCTGCTTATAGAGTTGCTTGTAACATGATTAGAGCTGACCTTTGTGCAGTAATACCTCCTACATAAGTGAGATGCCGCTGACAAGAAAATCAGCATAGAGGTTAGGCCAAAAAAAAAAAAAAAAGCTGCTTAAAATGTATAAATCATACCCAACTAGGGCTGTGTGATGTGTCATTTAATACTGTGTGACGCTAAAAATTATCTGTTGTGAATTTTGTTAGTTTGTAAACACTACTTTTCATGTTTTGGGAAATGTGTTAAATTCTTACACTCACGACACACAGAAAATCTGCACAAAAGGAACACAAGGAGAGTGAACCTAAAACTTTGTAAATTATATTGCTGATCATTCCACATACAACAATTAAAGAAGGTTATAGGTAAAATGAGTTATATTTTGATACCCAAATATTGCAATAAATGCAGAATAAGCCACATGTATCACTGAGCATGCAATAAAAAAGAATTATTCCTTCAGTGTAATTTGTCATGAACTAATCAGTAGTTTACAGAAAATCAGAATATATATTTTTATCTACATAGATGTGAAATGACCCTGCTGAGTTTTAACCAGAACTAAAAGAACAGACCACATTACACCAGCTCTAAAATCTTGGCACTGGCCTCTGTTTAGTTACATGATGCATTTTAAAGATCAGCTCCTAGTTTATAAAGCACTGCCTTGTGAATAGTTTGAGGAATACTGAAAAAGCCAAGCCTTTTATATCTATACGGTCTAGTGTAGCTGAGCCTAGAGTCCAGACTAAAAATGAAGAAACAGCACTTGGAACTACAACTAGAACAGACTGCCAGTACAGCGTATCTTTCCTTGGGATGTAAATATCCAAGGTGAAACACTTTACTCTTTACTGATAGTTACCCTATTGCACTCTTAGTCTATTAGTATTTAAGCACTTTTTATTTACCCCTGGATGTTTTTATTTATATAAAACACACTGCATTACTTTTTTTTTTTAAATATGAAATGTGGTATATAAGTAAGTTTTTTGGAATATGATATTTTGCTCATGTTACAACTACTGTGGACATCCATGTAAAGCTTCTAAACTGGGCCTACTGACTTATAAAACAGAATAAACTAAACCCTAAACCAAAGGCTGAGTTAAGGCAAACTCTCTATACATTATGTGTTTACAACACAAGGTGTCCATGTTTATCTTAGCAAGCAACAGGGACTTCATGTTCTCGTTTTCTCGATGCTCATGCATCACCACACACACACAATCCCCTGAGAGCCATCAGTGATGATGGAACGTGCACCTGACTTTCAAGGATTTCATCTGAGTTATCCATTTGATTTATTGGCACTGGATTAAACTAAAGCATGATATAATACACCATATCATGACATGATTGCAATGTGTACACAGTGATTTTCTTCTGCAGGAGTTCTTCACAGGAAAGGCACATGCTTCTCAGCAGAGTCACCTCTACACTGACGAGTCCATGTAAGAAATGCAATTTTCTTTGGCAACCAGACTCTCTAAAACCAGTTTGTTTACTATCTTCTGGACACAGAAACAACCGAACATGCCCTTCCACTTCACTGTTGCATCCCGCGGTCTCTTCTAGCTTATTGAGCCGTCGGATCTTTTCTCTAAGCTAGACAAGATATCTGCTGTGTGTTACTTCACTGTGACCCCGCAAAGTACAGAAAAACAAAAGCAGTAATTGGCTACACTCGATCTTATTGTGTGTCCGGCTCCGCAGAACTGCAACAGGGTTAAGAGGATCTTGAAGCAAGCTGGATATTGTTATAAACTTCAGAATAACATTACAAAGATCTTTTCAAACATAAATGGGTGTGAACGTGGAAAAGATTCCTGCTGTGTTGAGAGTCAGGCTTTGTCTGTCAAGAGAATTTTGGCTTCAAAGTGTTCTCACATATGCACTGAGGACACAGGGAGCCTGTCTGAACATCTAGTGCTTGTGGTGACACGCAGCTTCAAAGTGCAACTCAAAAATGTATTGAGAACATTGGACATTCATCTTAACATTTCTCTCTTGTAGCTTATATCAAAGAGATGCCTGACATCATGGAGCAACTCCTTCATTGCAACTAATGGCATTTAAATGAGGGAATGGAGGCAAAGTTGCTTTCTGACAATTTTTACATTATTATTTGCAGCTTATTAAGACAGATTTGGAGGTTTTATAAGTAGAAGGAGACTTGTGTGGCATTTTTAATCAGAACTGCAGAGGATATTAGCTCTTTTATCGACACAATCAAGAAAGAAACTCAAGTAATAATTCTTATGTTATTCTTGCATGGCTCCTTTTTACCTAAATAACAAAATGCTAATAGCTGTTGATTTCAGTGTGGAGTTAGATAAAAAGACAAAATGTAAGATCACTTGTCACCCATCCCACAACAATCCAAGTGTTCTGACAGGTGTTGTTTCAACACTGGCATCTTCTTTAAACCTCTTTGATAGTGCATTAAAAAAGAGTCAAAGCACAAATGATGAACCATGTCTGAATTTTGCCATATTACTTTTAAGAAACAGTTCACAAACACATACAACACAGACACAAATAGTCACTTATCATCTACTTCCAAAAAGACCAAAAACTGTTCTCTGATGTCCTTTCTTTAAGTTTGTTGTTTGATGAGTAAGTCTGTTTTTTTATTTCCTTATTGATGTCAATAAATTACAATAAGTTCATGGCATTTTTATTACTTCCTAAACATGTTTACGTTGCGATTGTGAGCATGCTGACTATAGCACTGTGTTCAAACAGCCGTGCACTGTGTAGAAGAGCTACTGTTATAGCTATAGCCTCCTGACATTGATGACAAACATCTCCCTTGGAGAAGTGCATTTTAAATTTGTTATGGAGCATTTGTTAGCTGCATATTTGTTGCAGAGCTGGAGTAAAATGATGTATGTGCCAGTGTCTAAATGGGACTACCATTAAAGTACATTGCTTTTGGGAAATTTGGGCCAAATCGGGCAGAGAGGACCATCTTCTCGACCTTCCACCTGTTTTTACTTCCTCCTGCATCACATAAATCTAAATGAAAGAATGGAACATTCTACTTTTTGCTTTTAGTGACCCATTTGGATCAGTTACTTTTATCACTGTGAAAACATAACAAAAGATTGATATTTTTACAACATGAAATACTTGTAACACCATGTCCACTTTTTCCAGTCTCTTCACACAGTGTGCAGTACACCTGTGGTAACTACTTCGATCACCAAAAATAAGTCGTACTTCAACAGTGACTCATGCTTCTGTATTTATAGTTTCTGCTTTCACCTGTAAGAGTACTGTCACTCAGTGCATTACGAACTACAAAACAACTTGAGGCTTTGCAAATAGATACTTTATGTCTTGCCATATGTTCTGTTTTTGCACAGTATAGAGTTACATTCCAGCACAAAACACAAAAATATACATAGAAATGAGTAGGCAGACACTTTTTATGCCCATTACAGTGTATGAAACAGTACATCAGACGGCAGCCAGAGGTCTGCTCTAGCCTCAAGGCTTGGTGATCCATGGTGAACTAGGGTCAAATTCCAATTCAATCTTCATGAATTTCCTGTGCAGTGCAATATTTTCCTTTACACTTAACTTACTGAAGAAACAGGTTTTCATGTGCCTTGTCCATTCCAACAATCCTCCATGACTCACAAATATTTAAAGCCAAGCTGTTAACAGGAGCCAATATGTTTTGTCGATTTGGCTGTCACAATACTATTATTGGGGTGGCACGGTAGTGCACTGTCGCCTTACAGCATGGAGGTCTTAGATTCGTTCCCAGTGACATCCAGCATTTAGAATAGATTAGATTACATTTCATTACATTACATTACATTGGCCTTTGTATTATCATTGGGGTCAATTTATCACCATTCAATGTTTATCATTCAAAAAATAATAGCTGACTTTTTTTTTTTTGCTTCATATTTCATGACTTTTTCTAATTTGATGGGGACAACTGATTAAGCATAAAATTATCATGATAATATATTTTCAATGTGCTGAACATATATGGCATGCATTGGTGTTCTTCTTGGGTCAATTTGACCCCAAGCTGTTTTAGCTGTGTAAAACTTGTCTGTCTGTGTGTGTGTGTGTGTGTGTGTGTGTGTGTGTGTGTGTGTGTGTGTTTGTGTGTGTGTGTGTGTGTGTGTGTGTGTTTGTGTGACCCAACATCCCCACACCTGCAGGTGCAGAGTTGATACTTTTGAGTTGATACATAACAGGGGGGTGGAGAAAACAACTATTCCCACATGAACTTTGATACTTCTCGTGGTGTGGGTATGTGGGAAACAACTTGACTTGTGAACTCCTGCCAAAATGAGGAAGCCAGTGTAGGCTTGTGAGTTGATCACATCCAAGTCTTTCCATCTACACATGCCTCCCCTCTAAAAGTGCCTAACACAAAAACTTGGTCAACAATTTTATGTAAATCATTTTCTGGAGGCAAATATCCCTGGGGTCAGATTGACCCCAAGGGTAAAATGTGTTAGTGATATTTGAGGATAATAGGAGGGTTAGATTACATTACATTCCATTAAATTACACTTCATTGATCCCACAACAGGGACATTCAATGATTTTCTGTGTGGAGTCTGTGTGTTCCTCCTGCGTCTGCATGGGGTCTTTCCAGGAACAACAGCTTCTTCCCACCTGTAGGAGTTGAGGTGAGAGTAAATGGTTGTCTCTGTCAGCAATATGATGAACGGCACATCTGTTGGTAGTTGGTAGCTCCGGCATTCCCGTAACATTTAAGGATTGAGCAGTTCAGAAAATTAATCAATGTCATTATTAAGTGTGGTTAATTACATTAACTGATGTGTTCATGGGAGACTTTCTTCCAATAGCATGCAACTTGAATAAGTGGCAGTAAATTTTTCTGAGATGTATACACATATATGCCCACTTTGCACACAGTTGCAAACAAAAGTGCTGAACAAACTTTCTGTCTTATTTCAATCCCAAGAGTTTCGTTTGTCTGTCACAGTGCAAGACATTTCTATAGAGAGTCATTTACATTTTGTCTAGGTTTGAGCTGAAAATGAACTATTTTGAATAGAATATATGTGTCTGCAAATTTTCTCTTGTTGTACAGAATTTTTACTCAGAGAAGTATTCATGAATTTTGGAGGAAGTGATGCCTGGATGTAATTTGTACTGAAACAATGCTACACAGTTTATTTCACATATTCTACTGGTGTGTGATACTGAGCAAAAAACTTCAGTAAAATCAGGTTTGTTGTACTCTGGAAAATTAATAGTTTGGTGAATTTAGTGCAGAGGTATTTCAAACCCTGGACTAAATGAGTCTGCAATGTGGCTCACCTTTGATCCTTGTTATATTGTGCAATACAGTGAAAAGGTATTACGATGGCATGAGGTATTTAACCTTTCACCACCACACTGCTGCCACTGGGCACAATGAGCACCTTTGCCCCTACAAATTGAGTTACTCCCTACTATTTGGCAGATATACCCTGTAAACACATGCAAACAAGCACCCAAGTTGTACTGCAATACACATCCAGGTGGGTGCATGCGCTGAAAAACTCTTGGGATTTTCTACTTTTGCAACAAGCGAGACCTTTCTCATCAGTGCGTAACTTAGATTGGGCCCATAGTGGCCTCATCTCGATGCGTGTACACACACATGCACATACACACATGTGCCTCAAAAGTAATATTTTGTTTTTCAGCACTTAATCCTCCTCCTGTCATGCTATCTCTGGGATCTGCAGTATCCATTACCTTGGCCCTTGCAATCCCCCCAAGATTACTTTGTTATCATCCATCTATATCCGTCTCTCACTCTATTTCCCAACCTATTCCTCCTTTCCTCACTTTGTTTCCCCCTTTGCCCCACTCCTCCCATCTTTTTTTTCATGTCTCAGCTTATTTTATTAATAGACACAACCACTCAGACATCAGTAGGTTGTAAATGACCGCAGCCTCTTTTACCTCACTCCACAAAGACAAATAGAGGGAAACAAGGGGGGGGGGGGGAGATGGGGCTGGAAAAAAAAAGATGAGGTGAGAATCAGAGACAAGATAGAAAAATTGTGGAAAAAGAAAGGAAAAGTAATTAAGGTGTGGGGGGGTTAGGGGACTAGAGACCCTACTCAATAAATCAGAGCTGTCGACCAACCTGTCAGTCTCTAGGCTCTTTTTATTGGTCACTGAGGATCAGCTAGTATTAGTCACTGGGGTCTTGCTGTGTGATTGGGTGGTTTAGTGGGCTGTGTGTGTGTCTGGAAGGATTCCATCAATAACACATGGATCGGGGCCACAGGCAGAGACAAGGAGTCATGTCGGAGATCTGCAGAAGAAGAGCAGCATCCATGTGTGTGTGGGCGGACTGCTTATGTGTGTCAGCATGAAAGGGCAAGGGAGAGAGAGGTGGGAGAGAGACAGAGATAACAATTGAGGTATTCATGTTGGGTAATGAAAGAGCGTACCACGGGAGAGAGAAAG
This sequence comes from Apogon talboti, assembly GCA_037367365.1. NCBI lineage: Eukaryota > Metazoa > Chordata > Actinopteri > Kurtiformes > Apogonidae > Apogon > Apogon talboti. Next base: position 12,003,978 of record JAPQRQ010000013.1, on the reverse strand, counting down.
AGGAGAGAGTGTGGGGATGGTCGTCATTAGATGAGCTGATCCTCACTAATGATCATCGGGAGCACCAGCAGCGAGTGTGTGTGTCATCTGACGGGCAACACGTGTGTCTCTCCCTGAGCATGCGCAGCCCCCGGTGTGTGTGTGTGTGTGTGTGTGTGTGTGTGTGTGATGAATCATGATTCATTGCCCCCTTTCCATCTCAACACCCACAAACAATAGGGTCATTATTGATGACGAGACTTGAGATTCTTGTGCTTGTATTAAAGACGTGCGTTTGAGTCACTTAAGTCGATGCAAAACATACCTCAATGCATGGATAAATGTCCAACATATTAAATTGTAACTTCACCACCTTTACAGTGTCTAACTCCTCTCACTGCATGGTTCTGAAAAGTGCTACAGAGTCAAAGAGAGGCTGTGAAGACAGCTAGGAGGGATGGCCAGGTCTATATTTTTTCAATACTTACCAACTAAAAAGAGGTCCACATACAAAAATCAATATCACTGTATGCTGTATTTAAAATAGTCTTGCCACTTTACCTTGCTGTCAAACAAATCAACTCTCACAATGCTGTTCAAAGCTGCCAACACTCTGGTTGCTCACATATTACACATTACTGTATTAGTTTGGTGTTTTGGCATGTTAGTTCAGATTCAAACTGACAAACAAAATAGCCAAGTGAGGTAATGGTAAATGATGTACATGTGCAGGATTTTTAAAAATGTTGTTTATAACAAATCTGGTGGTTTGCATCGGGCTGATAATGGCTCCAGCTCAAAGTTTGACAGGCACTCTCTGAAAGTCAGGTAGGCTGCACCCACATCTGATTAGAGGACATTAACCCTCTAGGTGCCTGAGTTGTTTTTTTTTTTTTTTGTTTTTTTTTTAGTATTCAATTTTGATATCAAGATTTCAATAAGCTGCCTGTTTCATTCAGCTATGTTGCTTGTTGCAATATTGAGACTTTGGCTTAAAAGGTTAACAACAGACTGAACCACAGCAGCCTGGATATCGTCAGTGGGTTCAGAAACGGACAGTTCCTCCATAACCTTGACCTTGTCAGTGATTTCAGCACTGGACAGCGACACAAGGCACCCCTCCTCTCTGGAGGAAGAGGGGGACACCGTGAACACCTTATCCCCTGGGCTGTTAACCCTTTCGGGGGCAGCAGGTTTTAGTTTTTTTTTTAATATTCAATTTTGTATCAAGATTTATAAAAGCTGTCTCACTCAGTTATGTTGCTTAAAGGATTAATAAGACACAACACATTGCATCAGGTTGAGTAATCCCAAATGGTTGGGATGGAAAATCTTAAAATGTCTTTAAAATACAAAAGTGGCATTTTCACCTATGAATTAGCACCTTTAAAATGTTGCCTGTTTTTTGTATGCATGCGCACAAGAATTGATATATTTCATCACATTGAAATCACTTGATTCAGTTTATAGCTAAAAAACATGTTTTAGCATTGAAAATGAATCGGGCTATTCACTTTGTGATACAATTTGATTCAATACTACAGATACAGTGTTGTCAAGGCCAAACATTGGTTTTGACTGATATTTGACACTGACCCACTGAGATATGAAATGCTCCACAATGATAGGCATTCAACCACTCAGTTCTCTTTCAGTGGTGCTCTGTTGAGTTCAGGATGCTACTAAGTAGTTGTTAAAATGTCTTAGCTTGAATCATCGGTGACTATTGATGTGTGCTGAACTGTGTGCAAGTTGAAGGTGAGTTTAATGCTGTAAACTAGAAACTAGGAACAACGTGATAAATAACTAGAAAATGTTATCAGCAGTGAGTATTAGCAAAACTTCCATTTTAAATACTGGCATTTAAGAATTCCACCTTTTCTAAACTCGTGGTTTTGAAAGTGGAAGCCACGGACCCCCAAGTACTGGGGGGGGGTGAGAAAAAAAATACAAAACAAAACATTTTAGTGTGAATATACAGTGTGGAAGCATGTCAGTTAATATTCTTATGCTAAACAAATGTAATAATTATTGTACAGTTTGTGGGGCTTTGGCATGGCAAAGTTTGGGAACCCCAGTTCTAAACTGCTTGGTTCTTGTGAGGGTCACGCATATGTGTCACCAGTGACTTGATGAAAATTGGCCGCTGACAGCAGTGCAGATTACAGACAGCCTTGAGTTTACAGAGCTGAAACAAATCTGCTTGTAAATTTAAAGATATTGGCCATATTTTAAAAAAATAAAGGCATATGGCTTCTTTTAATTCTGTATAAATACATGTCTTTACTGATGCAGAGAGATTAGAAATATTTTATCCAGTGCACCACCCCTTCAACTTTTATACTTTTGTCAGCTTATGATCTGTGATTTGTATGGGTTTATAGTAGCAGAGTAAATCGGAATGAAAGAAAATAAGGCTGAGCTGGTCTTGATAGACACACGTATTTATTTAATGCATTGTCACTATCACACATACACACACACACACAGACTGGCCAATCAGCACTACAGCGACTGTAGTGATCCCTCGAGAATCACCCCCTCTTCCACTTTCCCCCCAATCTCCATCTCCAGGTGCTTGAGTTGCTGACCATTTGAGTGCTTAAGCTCTAAAGCGCTGCTCGATGTATCACCTGACACGCACTTCAGTGTGGGTTAATGGGAGTCAAAGGCGTGCTGTGGAGTGTTCTTGTAAACACATTCAGTTATGTTTACAGTCAGAATCCGGGCCATAAAACACTATGAATTAATTTCCTTACAAACGAATAATGTAAGTCTTTTTTTAAACTACCACTGCAGCCTCACTATCACAAACTTTACAAACAGCTGCCTCTATGTCTTCAGTTGACATAATCCTGCTTTACATTTCATTTTACCGATTTAGTGTCTGTGTTTTGTGGCTTACATGCCGCACATTTACATTATAATAATAAAGCGTGGGCAGAAATGTGGATTTCAAAGTACTCAGCGGCTCACCTGGTTATGAAGAAAAGTCATTTATAATATCAGACCATATTACACTGAACAAAAACTTCAACATATAATTGCTGCAAACATATTTAAGGAAATTTCATGTAAATAACAGTATGTAAATTAATGTTAATCATTCTGGATTATTTGCAGACTGAACAATGTACTGCATAAAATTCTCTGTCCAGGACAATGGGTCAAAAGGTCAGGATGTACACTAGTAATGTCCATTTTTATTCCTATTTTGCTTAGAAACAATGGAACATTTTATATTCAATTGTTCATAATCATCAATCTAATTCATGTAAATAAAACAGTCAGAGAAAACTCAATAACTTTCTTAAACTACCTAGAAAAACTGCGAAGCATAAATATAGCAAAGTCTCACAGGATTCAAAACGTGATTACAGATTATTGGCTCAGTCATCCACCTCTGTCCCATGTTTTTTCATTCATCTTTTTCTACAGTTTATTTCCCTTGAATGTTAAGAGATTCCTGTCTGCATATCTTTTTGTAATTGTAATGTTACCCTTGGTATTCTGTTTCCTCTCTGTATGTACTACTTGTTGCAAGTGTCTCCATTGGATGTTTACTGTCCTTCACCGACATTCACATCCTCTCTGGTCCTCATGCCTCCCATTTCATCCCGTTCATCCAATCACTGCACTTCTATTATGTCTCATCTCATTCAAAAGCAGTGCCCTCCCTCATTTGTCCCTCTTGATCGTCTTGCAGGCTGACACACCGTCAGTTAGTCCTCTGATCTGGTAGAGTACACTTATCCCCTCACAGGGACCTCTGTCTCTTTTCATCCAATTCAACTCCAATTTTCCTCAGCCTGTGTCTGACCAGGAGGAGTTCCTGGGTCCTGATGGATCAGTACGTAACCCAGAATGAAGTAGAAGTTTACAACAAATTGAACATTCCAAACATCGCTCTCCTTAATGAGCTTGGGAACCTCTTTAGTTCTCATAAAGATCTCTCATTACCTTTATCCACTGAGTCAAACTGCTGCACTCAGGCCTCCTTCCCTGTCTCCTCTTTCCTGTCTCATCCTGTATTTTCTTTTCCTTTAATTTGTCCGTATGTTTTTGTGACCTTTACTATAAAATTCCATAAATGTGAATGACCCATCATATTAAAAGGCCCATCTTGACCTGGATTTCTTTTGTTCGGTTTGATTTTATAAGGCATAAATTCAACCTGTGTAAAGGTAGATATCAGTATATCAAATTCATGACAGCTGTTAAATACACCATAAAAAAATCTATGTGAGGGGTCATGTTGTCGGGGAATAAACATCAATATATGACTTTTTTACAATCAATGTGTTGACCTCCATCACTCACTGCTGTTAAGTGAGGAATGTTTCAGTGTGTTTGATTCCACAGCGAGTTTACATTCGGATTAGAGAGTAAGCTTCTCAGTACACTTTGACCTTTCCAACATAAACTATCACTTGTGAGATTACTGTGACGTACTGTAAACTGAGAGTGAAAGTCTCCAGCATTATGTTTTTTTTCTCTCTCTGTCATCCGTAAAGACGCCGCAGACAAAGACATTCAGATAAGTGTGCAGACACCCACTGTGCATCTCTACTCTCTAGCAGATACCCTTTAATGTCACACAATGACATCTTCTTTGGCGAGGCTTTTCTGACATGACGCAGCACCAGCGTCTCGCCCCAGTCACATGTACAGCTCAGCAGCAGTGCAAAGCCATTATCACCTCCAGGCAGGGGGAATAGGAGCAGAGGATTACCCCTGCAACAGTCAAATATTGCTTGACTCTGAGCCATTATCCCAAAGCCCCCCTTATTCACTTCTCAGCCTTGCATTCATCACCTCCATATCCTTGGGCAGCTCTGCAGCCTTTCTTTCCACACACACAGCATGTGTAGAAACCACTTGCTGGCAAACACTTCTCCTTGTGGTGTGTATGTATGTGTGTGTGAATTGTGTTGCTATAACTGGGAGATCAGCAACAATGACAACCAGTGCTATTGAGGCAAATAAGATGAACCTTCTGCACACTTATTTCAATCCAAGGAAAGACACGACACTTGACTGGGAAATTTAGAGTCAGTATCTGATTCAGTTTTAGCACTTGCTTATACTGCCTATATTTTTTTAAACTCACCTTTATGTGATCCTAATGTGCTTTTATGTTCCATGAGTTTATGAGGGTCTGGCCTAACTGTCCCTCTTTGTGGAGAATCTTTGCCTGTTTCCAACAAATAACCAGTGTGGAATAATTAAACTTCTATGTATGATGCTATTCTCAGACTTTATGATGTCCAATGTCTCGTCCACACCAACACATATGTTTAATGTGTCATTTAATCTGTCATGAGGATGAACAGTATTAAGTGATGGTTGGGGTTGCTGAAGTATATTCTTTACATGATGTGGTTGTGTCCATAACACTGGTCATGTCTGTCTTCCAAAGGTATCAGTGCTAACCTCAAACTACTACAAGGTCACAAACTGATTTATACACCTGGATATGGTGTTTCAGGTGCAGGTCCATCAAGCAAAGCAAAAAAAAAAAACAAAAAAAAACATACCAAACATGAGGTATGATGCCATTGTTTACCAGTGTCTTTACATGGATACTTACATGGATACTTTCTTCACTTTGAAAAGTGTTTGGAAAAATCTGTTTTTTGACCTAAAAGAACATTTACAAATCATTACCCTCATAGCATAATTACCAAAGTCCTATTTTTCACAAATTATGATATCTGTGTAACTTTACTCTCTTCACACTGCTGCTTCATTTTGCATCATTGGCTATGACCTGAAAAAAAAATGACTTCAGCCATTATGCTATAAGGGTAACGATATGGACATTTGCAATATGTTCATATTAGTGTGGACAGGGTATTACGTGCAGAAACATTTTCCAACTGGGCAGGAAGGTCTAGAAGTTATATAATAATAATGAAGTGGTTTTTTTTTTCTACATAGCACTTATCGCAGAAAGAATTCACAAAGTGCTTTACAATAAAATCAGAAGTAAAATACATAGGCAAAAATAAATAAATAAATAAATTTTATATATATATTAATGAGCTGAGGTATTTCTCTGTATCACTGCCCATTCCTTGACATTGTTGGCTGTGTTTGTTAGTCCAGTCTTCTGATGGTTCAGAATAATCTCAATGAAAGACACTTCACCAATTCTTATTCATCTTTAAAAGAAATTAGACACCACTATTGTTTTATTAGAATGTTCCGCTGAAAAACATAATATTTTGTCATGAAGCACTATCTGTTTCTTGCATTTTTGTGCAAACCGCTTTCTCACATTGAAGTGATACTGCAAACTGACCCAAACTGGAGCTGAGGCAAAGCGATTCTGACAAGTCTTCAGTATCCAACTGACTAACGAACTGGCAGACTAACGACACAAGAGACATTTTGTTTCCAGTGATCCAACAGTATATTGACTGTGGCAAAGATACTGCATTCTGAAAGATGAAAGACCTCTCAAAAGCCATTTTGGATTTGGAAGCCACAATAAAAAGATTAGCCCAAGCTTAAACTCTAGTTTTCACATGGCTGGTCACCAACACACTGCCTTCTTAACTTCCCTTCTTCCCTATTACAACTATCCACTCATGCAAAGGCAACGTGATCGTTCATCTAAACAAATAACTACTGCAGTTAAATCCAACAGGTATGGCTGAAATGCATTTTTACATTATTTAGTGGAAGCAGCAGTGAGTTGATATTGTTGCTTTTTATTCATTTCATTCAACAATGATCACACAACCAGAGACATAATCAATACTCAAAAGAAACCAAAAAAAATAATAAAAAATCTCTGGATCTCTTGGCCCTCCTGTCCATTATTTGCATGTTTATTTACTCGCTGCAGGAAGGACACCTTTATTATTTTGCACTGTAATGGAAAATGGAGTGTGCAGTGATAAATACACATTATTAAATACTCAAGAGAGATGCTGGCTGCTCTGTGGATACACAGCTCCCACACATTTTTAATGGTCCCCTGTCAAGAGGCTGAGAAGAGGAGAATGCTGCGTACATTTGTAAACGCTCTGGGTAAATAAGAAAAGATGTTGGGTTTAAAAGGTTGGGGCGCAGTGAAAACACATGCACATAACCGATTCGTAATAAACCTGCAAATAACAAATAACTACCACCTCCCATTTGCTCGGACTTCTATTCTATATTATTTAGTCATTTACCTTATTTTCCATCCATATACTCAGGGCCATCAACTCCTAAGGGGGCTTTTTCACAGGATAGTGAAGTTGGGTTACCATTAAATTTCACCTCTAGACTCAAATAAGCTTATCAGTCTCTAATGAAAAGGATCCCTCTTGACAGTGTGGAGGCAGTGCTGGAAATGAAGTAAGGTCAGATCCATGACACGAGCGAATGACCTGCGGCTTCTAACATCGCAACCTCAGTATGAGGAAGAAATGCTTTGTATCTTCCTTTTTGACAACAGCAAATCCTTCCTCTTGTTAATATAATCACAGCAACGCCAACTGGACATTTTAATCCCATGTGTCAGTGTATTGCTTCTAGTAATATCAGCATTTTTCTGTTATTTTAGTTAAATATGTGAATAAATCAATAAATAAAGCCACTTACAGCAAAAGGATTATACCCTGTGGCCTTGATGGCAAACCAGTGGGATAAGAGATTAGCACAGTATAGACACCATCCCTGCCAGAGAGATGGTTACACAGAGCTGCTCAATTATCCTGGATGCATAGCTTTATAAGCAGCGTCCCTTGTTAGAGTGAAAGTCCACCCTTACACCATTAGATATGATCTCCATGGGATATTCACTCCACACATTTTAGCACTTGAGTCGGCTTATGTCAATATTTACTTTTAGAGCTAATGCTCAGTGTCTCAACGGTACCCGGCCTGCATTGTCTCCAGGGCAGTTTGAGACTGTACTGTGGATGCTATCTTGCACCACATGTCCTCCTTGAAATTCACGTCGAGATCAGCCTTGTTATTCTTTTCATACAATGCATTGATCAAATCCTCATTTACACAGTGACGTTTAAGAGAATTAAAGCTGCAGGCTGAAATCAGGAGGGGGGAAAAAAGCCAGAACTTCAAAAATACACACCTTTCTTTGCACTCTGTTCAAATAAAAAGACAATATATGTGAAGATAGATGACCAGATGCCATTTCACGCCTGTGTGAAGGGAGAGAAGCCATTTTTCTAAACTTCTCTGTAATATAGCAGTAGAGTCACATGTGACAGAATCTAATCAAGGATTGATAATTACATCTGTCAATCACATACTTAACTCCCTACCAGTAAGAAAACCCCTTGTCAACAGGCCAAGTCTGCTTTACAGAGTACATTTTCTACAATCTGACAACGCTTCACAGAAGTGAGTAAAATTCGTTTTTCTTGTCAGACAATTGAATGATGTCAGTGACATCTGATGTCTTGATGCTGGATGTTCTCTGGTCCATGGGACAGGGTGGGATCGAGGCATAAAAACAAGTATATTAAGGTCCTTTTTAATTATATTCTTTTCTTTTCTTTTTTTTAAACATACATTTAGATATGTTTTACTTTTCTTAATTTAAGCTTTACTTCGATTATTGCTCTCCCTATGCTGCTGTAACACTGCACATTTCCCCATTGTAGGACTAATAAAGAATACATCTTATCTTATCTGATCTTATCATTGCATTTTTAATGATTATTATAATTTTAATTTTGTTGTGTGTGGATGTGTGCAAATATACAAGTATGTTAAGTTTCCTTTGTGATATGTATGTGTCAGTTTTATCTGTATATTCTCAAATATGTCTTACCATTGTAACACTGCACTAGTACAATTAAATTAAAAAGCCTTGAATAGCTTTATTAACAAAAAGTACATATGCAATTAAATTAATAAATTCAATGAATGACGTCCAACTATTCTTTGTAAGAGGATCACGTACTACAAGTTGCAATATTATTAGTGCATAAGCTTACTGAAATGATACCACAGTAGATCCATACCATAATCGAAGCTAGAGGCTAAATAAGGCTAAGGCTAAATATTTGAGAACAGGATTCTTTTTGGCCAGGCTGTGAATATGAGGTATTTTTAGCTGAAACACCAACACCAGAGTTTTACTGATCACTAAGCACTGATTTGATATCCATCTAATATATAAAAATAGGTATCTTAATTTATTGTGCATCTTTAGTGATGCTGATTTTATTGGTGAGTAACTTAGAGCAGTTTAGCTCATTACATTATCCAAGTAGTATGGGTTTTCAGTGGCATCGATAAAGCTAGGCTTGCAAGATTCTTCAGGTCTATTTAGAGTGATCATTCAGTGTCTGTCAGCACTAAAAGTGTTTGGTTTATTAATTCTGTCCTGAAAGGGTTAACATATTTTTCTACCACTGATGAAATAAGGTAAAGATGGCAAAACTTAGTTCAGATTGTGGTCAGCTGTGGTAGATTTTTAGTTTATTAAATAATATACAGCAGAATAAATCAGACTCTGATGGGCCAGTTCATGGAGAATGCTTTAATGTTAATTACAAAATAAATCATGGTATTGATCATTATTTTATACCAGAATAGTAACATGTAGAATCAATAGTGGTAACGTTAATATATTATTGTGTTTGTATTGTGACTGTGTTTCGTCTCTATGCATTCAAGAGCACAAAAATAATAAAATGAAAAATAAAACAAATTATGGATTTTTTTAACAAATGATATTTGGACCACATCACCCTTTTCTTACATTGGTATACAAGATATATCATGTGGATTTAACTATGATGATCTGATGAAATTCAGACTTGTATTGGAACTTTTCTGTTGAGGGTCCTGTGGCTGATATTATTGAAAAGTATATTTTAACCTGAATTATTAACTCTGTCCTAATTTTACAGTCACTAATTATAACCATTTAAAACACGTATTGAATACAGAACATCTTATTTATTCTAGACTGTCAAATACTAGCCATGCTCCATTTTTTGGACCTGTCATATGTTACAAATGGTCAAATACTATATGTTAGACTTTTTTGACCGTCCACTGACTTTATGTGTGGAGGTGATTTTGAAAATCTCCTCAAAACCCCTTCAGGGAACAGGTGTGAACTTGTTGCTTTCAGCTGCACTGTGTCTCGCAGGCTGACAATTTATTTGCGGTGATAGACTTCAGCAGGCTGCAGGGGGATTTTTACTTTGTCCTTCACAAACCACACATCCTGAGCAAGCAGATAAAACATCACACTGTGAAGATAAAAATGCTCTACTGCACATCTGTCTCTAACAATTAGCTGGAGGTATGTGTGATGTTTGCAGACGACAAAATAGAGAACCCTGCAAAGAGCAAAAAAAAAAAAAAAAGTTATTTCCAGACACTGCTATTTGAGTGAGGCGCTCAAACGCATTTGGTGCATGGAATCCCTGCAGTTGTGGTTTACATGTGTAGGGAATGAAAGAAATAGCAACAGTGATAGCATAGTAAGCAAGGCAGTCAGAAAGCAGTTCCCCTGCAGTCACAAAGCGACACATTGGACTACTGATGGGGCTATGGATGAGAAAATTGCCTTTTCTGAATCTTCCTCTATGCATTTCTTTCTGCTGAATGTCAGCGGAAAGTTGTGAATCTACTTTTGATTCACAGTGTCTGACACCAAAACCTGACGTTTAGAAATGATGTTTCACACTTTTTCCTCCCTCTACCAAGATTCCGTATTCCTCATTACTTTACAGGTTGCCTATAAGAGCTATACTGCAAAATAGAAGGGGAACAAAGACAGGAAGACACATTGATGGTAGTGGCGGGGGAGAAAGAGAGATCAAGTTTGACAGAGATGGATAGAAAGAGAGAGAGTGATGAAGTGAGAGTACAGCGCAGGGAGTGAACGCTATCAGTCAGTAAAATATACCCCATGCCAGCGCCACCAAAGGAAAACATCACTGTTCTGGGGTGTCAAGTTGAGATGGACGACGGGGACACTAGCTCTGTGTGAGATCCTCAGTGTGTGTGGGCATCTGTGAGTGTGTGGGGAAAAAAATGAGAATGAATTCCTGTTTGATACATCACAGGCACAAAAGTAATGGCACGCTGTGAAATCATTGCAAGCTGCCCACTGGGTGCGCCGTGCTTCCCATGTACACACAGACATGCACAGAAAATCAAGCAATCAACACCGTCACGACAGTGGTCTGCTGCGGCAGGTGAAAAAAGGAAAAAAGAATGAATACATCGCTTTGTGAGGCTTGAGTAGCATAGCTGTGAGAGTGGAATGGTTATTCACTTGTTTGGCATGAACCATGTGGTTGAAACATTGCAAATAAAGAATTTTTATCATCACTATTCCTAGCAATGGTTGTACAAGAATCCGTTGTTGTTTATTTCCTTTTTTCTTCTTTGTTAGGGAAGTAATATTACTTGTTATATGGGAAGATGATTCAGTTTGCAAGAGCATTTTTGTAAAATTTGAGACAACCTTCTTGCTAAAGCTTAAGATGATGTACTTTTTGGTGCCATTCACGTCATATTTGTGTTGAGAAAAACACTATTTTATTGGGTTTTCTCCAACTGAAACACCAAGTAACAGACTGTAACCAAGGAAAGATAGACATATGCTTTCTTATTCCTACTATAAATAACAAAAAATCAGTCTTTACCCTCTTTTAATAGCATGCCAACTCACTTTCAGTGGGGAGTTTCTGAGAATTTCTGTGGAAGCTAAGTGCTTGTTTACATCACTTGTTTGCTGCTAGGGGTAAATGTACAGTGTGGAAAATGTACTTACTTTTGTTGCCTAATGCTATGTTAGACTGGTAAGGAAATGTTTGTATCATATTTTTCCATGAATATATCATCTTTTTTTTTTATGCATGATGCAGACTGATGGCCATAAATGTAAATGCTGTGGGCAGATGCATTTACATGCACGGTGTGTAATGTGTGCAGAGAGGGTCTAATTAAAATGAAAGCAATCTATTAAAGTTTTATTCACATGATGTCAAGTCTTGTTACACAATTGCATTCTAATAACACTTCTACAGATGCTGTTAGCCAACATTCAGTTAAATCCTGATGAATAACTTATCCAGTTTAAAAATTATGTAGGTGTACATATTAGCTTAATGGATTATATAAGACACTAGGCGAGATCCATATTAAAACATACAATAATAGCCTTCTACTCAATCATGTCATAAAAAGTCAATCATGTCAACAGATATGTAGTGTGGGATTAATATTGCTGTATTAATATTATAATTCTGGGATATTGTATTTTTACAGATCTTAACATTGTATCTGGTATTTACAGCATTTGGTTTTGAAAGGAATATAATACTAGGGGTTGTATTGCAAATATTTTCAATCACTGACGGAAAACAATGGTGGATAAATCTGAAGACCATTCATCATTTTGACACATTGGAGCACTAAGGTGATCCAGCATAAGTTTCATTTACAGGACTGTCAATAATAAATATCTTACAGGTGGAGACTGTGATCACTGCAAATCACTCTCAACTTGTCACTTGTTACTGATGCTTGGGCAGGATCCGGAGGCACCAGTTTTCTTTTATAGTGCTATTTTTCAATGTGAAGAACAGTCTGATAGTGGCTGTAGGTGGACTGGTACAGAGGGATGATGTAGGATTCCTTCCAGGTGAAGCCAGTTCTCATGAAATGTCACATTCTTTTCTGGAAGAAATGTCTCTTGACTTTAAAACTCTGACTTGAGTGACATTTGTAATTCCTTTCTCCAGTTTAGATAAAGTTTAGAGTTGGGGACATATGGGCACCAAATGACAATTGTTTAATTGTTATAGTTGTGTTAAATTGCATAGTACATTTGTCTGTTTGGACACAGTGGCAGTGTCTAAGTGTCTCCTCTGTTACTGCAGAAGCAATACTTTAGAGTGGTGTGGACATAAAGTGAAGGTTCACAGTTGATGTCCTTGGTCATATTTCCTCTCCATGCCCTCATAAATGCAAAAAAAAAATATTCTCTGTTACTTTTAATGACATGATATAACAGTAATGGATTATGCCAGAATTTCCACATCCCTGTCCCTCAAAAATAGGACCAATGTCCCTGTATCTCACTGCCATGTTCTATCAAGAATCAATAACAACTTAAATTTGTAAGGTTGTTGGGTTCTGCCACTATGTTAGAGTCCTGTGGTCTTGATGCAGCAGATCAATTTCCCAATAGAAGTGGGTGGTGCTTTCACTTGAGGAGAACTCAACAAATCAAATAAAACTCCATATATGACGTTATATCAGTGCTCAATAGTAACTATATTGAAAACCATCATAATATGGCCCATTATAAATAAAGGCAATTTTTTTATTTTCCAAAAATTCATAAAAAAAATGCAAAAATCTAATTTCTCAAAACTGTGAACACATTTTATAGATACTGTCCCAAGGACACTACATTAAAATATTTGAAATGAATCCATCCAGTAGTTTCAGAAAAGAAGATTGTTGAGACGTGTTGAAATGTGACATTGAGTTTGACCCTTCATGGTCATTGATGGTCAAAGGTCACAGACCTAGATGAAAGTCCATATTTGACCTCCTGTCAATGCTTAATAGCAATAGTAATATCTTTATCCATTTTCATGTTATAAGCCATCAAGATATGACTAAATTTAAGTAAAGGCAAATTTTTAATATTTCAAAAATTCGTACAAAAAAAAGGCAAAATTCAAAATTTCTCAATACTGTGAACAAACTTAGTAGACATTGTCCCAAGGAAGCTACATATAAAATTTGAAATGTACCCGACCTGTGGTTTCGTCTGAGAAGATGTTTAAAGAAATTGCTAATGAAGAAGAAGAAGACGTCGCCTTCACGATAGCTCACTGACTATTTGCCAACGTGCTAAAAAGGACAATGACGGATGACAACAAAGTCTAACACAACCTAATACATGTTCACGTTGTGTCACAATCCCCCCCAAAAAACTAAATATACCTTTTACTGAATAACAAATCTAAGGTTGTGCATGTACATCAGTAAATCAGTGGGGGAGCAAGTGTTGCATGTGTGAAGTGTGTGTGGCTGCCCGGGCAGGTAGGAGGAGGCTGAACACCTCAGAGCTACTTAAATAGTCCTCCCAGGTGTGTGGGCTGGACTCATCTGGGTGAGGTGCTGTCCACCACTTCCTGTTAAAAGGAGAGGGAGAAACCAGGACCACCACCCACCCACTACCTTAGCCATCACAATAGTTTAATGTGAAAATGTTCCATAATACATCTTTAACTATTATGAGTATATAAGACACCGATAAAGACAGACGCCACAGAACAAGAGGTGAACTATGCCTGTGCACGCCACAATTTGATTGACAGATGATTTCTAAAGTGTGGTCCATGGCACTGCTTAGCTGCTTAGCAACAAGGATATAAGCAAAATGACTGTAAGAATATCAGAAGGTCACAGTGAAAAGAGAAAAAAGCCCCCTTATAGCTGTAGGAACTCCAAAAATACTGATCATGCGCTTGTGATTGGCAGGAAAGGTGGCATCACAGCTACTGGGAAACCCGAGCCAACAGTTATACTAGACAGCCATGATGTCCGGGTGATGAGAGATCATAGACAGGAGGAGATGGATCTGAGTGGTGCAGGACTAATTAGATTAGCAGCTCAACAGGCAGTCTGTCCACTGAGAAGAGGTGAATGGCTCGAGATGAGAGGACAGGATACATTCAGATAAAGCAGCTGCACGTGAGAAAATCTCTTAAGTTAATAAAGAAAGAGTTTCATCACATGTCCATGTGCAGTGTTAATTATATTCAACTCTGATGATATTTTGCCTGTCTTTAGACATGCCTATAATAAGGAACAACCTGAGGACCACAGACTTCTGTGTCACATTGATAAGGCATATATTCCACCCAATAACGTGACCGAATAGCACAGGGATAGGCTAAGCACATGTTGACATGACATATATTAAATATGCCCCCAATCTACAGTGGCAATCATCAGTTAGCAGTGTAATTCCTAGTTTAGTTTAGACTCTTGAAGTTAAAACAATAGAAAAAGAACATGTACACAAGAGAATAGACCAATACCTTGAACTTCAATATTTATTCAGTTACAAAAGCACTACTTTTTATAGACTATCATAGATATACCTGTACACACTTTTAATATTGCTAACATCATAGATATAAATGATGTTAATACTGTTAATATTGTATATATTGTGTCTATTCATATTTTAGGTCTATTTTACTTAGTTCTGTTCTGATTTTACTTTTGTTAAGTTGTATGTTCTACTTTCTATTCTATTTTCCTTTTTTGTTGATAATTTTATATTTGCTCCATTCTTATTTTCTGACATTGTATTGGGGTTTTATTCATATTGGTGCACTATTCTATTCTATTCTATTCTATTCTATTCTATTCTATTCTATTCTATTCTATTCTATTCTATCATGCCATGTAAGTCAACAATCTTTCTT
>JAPQRQ010000013.1:11976282-11987757 GCA_037367365.1 Apogon talboti | reverse complement strand
CTATTCTATTCTATTCTATTCTATTCTATTCTATTCTATTCTATTCTATCATGCCATGTAAGTCAACAATCTTTCTTGGTATTTTCTGTAATTAAAATGAGGATGTATGCATAGTAAAGCAACATCTTAGTAAGATAGCTAATAAACATTAAAAATAATAATTACTGAAAAAAAATCTGTAAGAAAGCATATTCAGAGTAATTTTTAAAATTTCCTTTGCTTCCTCAGGAATAATCAGTGCTGTGATGACTGCACTGTATATTTGTGAGATCAATGTGTGTGAATCAAGGAGGGAGTAAGAGAGTGGAAAGGGCATAAAGGGTACAAAGAGAGGAGGCGAAGGGTTGAGGCGAGCAGGGGAGGAAACGAGGAGGAGCGGCGGTGGATTGGAGGGAAGGGCAAGCCAAGTAAGCACTTTCCTGTCCATTTTTCATCAGGCAGGCTAAATTAGGCCAGGCTCTCTCTCAGTCCCTCTCTCTCTCTCTCTCTCTGTGAGCATCTGCTCCTACATTCCCGACACGTCTCTCCTCTCTCGGCAACCCAGAGTGCAGGGTAGCGTTGCTCCAAATACCCTTCTCAGCATCCTGCCTTTTCACCGCCTCTGATTTATTAGTCGGTGGGCGCCGTCCATCACACCGTGATGCAGGGAAGCATCATGTTTTCACTGTGTGCGCGCTCTACACCCACCCACCCCTCCCCACCCCCAACACACACACACACACACACACACTTCCCTCTTTCTCTCCTTGTTCTCTCGTTGTGAGGGCATCTCTGTCATCTCATTTGCTGTTTCATTCGGTGACCCGCCGACTCTTGGTTGACTTCTCCCCTCTGAAGGCTGTCATTCGTAGTCCCATAGTGGCTGCCATTTGTACGCTCTTAGATGAACTGACTAGAGGCTGACATTTGGATCAAGGAGAATACTGTAGGGTGCAACCTGTGGAGCCCATAAATGCTCCATCATACTTAATTCCAGCTGGTATGTTGTTCAAAACGTCTAAAACTGACAACAGCCACCGGCGAACAAAAGCATTTATGTGATGTAAAATATTTAATACCTGTTGATCCACTAATCCTGTCAATACATGTAAATAATTGAGGTAAAGTGCAGTTTGTCAGCTTTTTCAGATATGACCCATTTGGACGTTCAGAGGCTCCGTAGTGAACGTGGAAACACTGTCATCTTCTGCAATATTAATTCATCAGTAAAACCCATGGAGTTGGATCAATGACAGTGGATGGAGACACTTGTTTTTACATTCAATTATTGATATATTTGCAAAAAAAGTTACTTTTTCTTCAGCTTTTTCTGTTTCTGATATAATAACCTTTGAATTTAGATTGAGTTTTCATGAACATCTACATGATCAGTAATTAAATACAGGAAAGTACATGAATTTACACCTAAAATTGCAAAGTACAGAGGATAATATTTTAATAAATGGTGATATATCACTTAAACAAGGTTAAATATAGAGAAAAATGCATTTTGGAACTGCCACAAAAGTAGCACTGGGTCTTTATGGGTTAATTAATTACTCTACAATTAAATAAATGAAAATCAATGAATACAAACTGGTGCTGCCAAATTACTACATTGATTTTTGTGATATTTTGATATAGTTAAAAAAATGATCAGAATTAGCACAGCTGTGTTTTGTTTATTTCCTGTAGTAGTTGTCATGTGGCAATGTTAAATTCATGGATTTCTGAATTAAATTGCTTTTCAGTGGTGGAGCTCTTTTATTGATGGAGTGCCAGTGCCCACACAAGCTACATTTCCCAGATTGTTTCCGAAGCCTACAGCACAATGGAGCTTTCTGCTGCAGTCTGAAATAAAACAAATGTTGAGTATGTTACACCACCACCACCACCAACGGATGAATATGTGTATGTCGAGCCAACGCTGATAAGGTAAACAGACTGGTATGCTTCAATAATTGCAGAATACAAATGAGGATGAAGGCGAACCAAAAAATATGAATCTTCCTGAATCTTCATCATAATGTTTAGAAAGATTAACTAATTCTGTTTTGACATTTTCATACACTGACATTTCACGTCTTGTTAACTGTCATGTATATTTTAGTATTTTCACATATAAGTCATTTTTGCCGTCTAACATCTGACAATTAATTGTAATGGCCTTGCTGGTTCTGAAATGCTACAGGCTTTGTTATTATTTCCATTTGTGCATTTTAGAAATTGCTTTCAAACTGGAAGTGACTTTTAATGGCCCTGATGATTTAATAGAAAACCTGGACTTGGCGTGAAAGGTTGACAATTAAAAAGATGTTATACAACTATAACTTTGGAATGTTTTTTGGTGTTATTTATTTATTTATTCTCTGCATACATTACTGCGACTGTGTATCTCCTATGAGACTCATATAATGCGTATCTCAATAAATATGAAGTCAATGAGTGTGATATAATGAGATTAACCTTAATACAATGTATGATTCAACAAAATCAGACCAAACATAATACTTTGCAATAGAAAGAGTATGATCATATGGATGTAATTCATTGTTGTATTGTTTGATGTAATTTTTAAAATTTCTTTTTTTCTTTTTTCTTTTTAATAATATAGTGACATGCATATTAAAGACTGCATATATCTCAGGTCCTGAAAATCTTTCATTCACTTCTGTACAGTATTTTGCAACTACACACAGTTGAGGTAAAAAGTCCTAAATGAGACATCACAAACTGTGCACAGTTGTAAAATTAAGGGAGTTTACATTTTGATGTCCCCTTCTGTACAGAATTGACTGAAACGTCCATTTTTGATGCATACTATCTTACTATGCGTATTTCTACATTTCTCTATGCCATTATATGCCCTGTGATAGCAAATTATTAGTAACAGATCAGATACTTAAGGCATACAGCCTCTTCTAATAACCATAAATAAATAAATTGGATATTATTGATGCAGAGATACCACAAATAATGCATCATGAGCTTGCTGCAAAACATATGACTCAGCACTTTCAGTATTTACAGCTCCAGCAGCCATTCTAATAGGTTGCATTTTATTTTATTTTGACTGAAAACCATTAACAGGGATTAGTTTCAATGTCAGATCATCATTCTCTTAGGCACTTGTTTTCTTGGATGAACATTTGAATTGAAACAACAAGACAAACTTACGGTAAGAACCTGAATGAAGATAGGGATGATTTAATTCTGTGTTAATTAATCTCTGAACTTGACAACTAGTCTAAATGCTCTTCAACTGGAGCTGAATGTTCTGAACTGAGGTCCGATTACAGTTCTGTCATGTTCTGTTCTGCATACGGTAGTGATCCAACGAGAACAATGCAATTAACTAAATGAATAAGAAACACCCCAACTGGCAGGTGACTCCCCTCAATTACCAACATGCTTTCCAGCTGACACCTGGGTAATAAGATAAGCAGGTAAAATGTGCTCAGACTGAGTGCTAACAACAAGGCACTCTTGGTGATGACTAAATGCCACTGCAGGCCTTGGGAGAAGTGAAGGATTGGCAGAGACTGCGGGGGTCTTCTGCCAATGTCGCCTGCACACAGCCAGTATAGGTTCTTAGCTCAAAAAGAATACAAATGAGAAAAAAAAAACAGTAACAGTGCCCTCTGTAATCTGAAGGACTGTTGTTTTCAGCAGGAAGGTATTACCAAAATCACTTTTAGCGGGACCTAAGTGTTACTAATAATACATTTTCAAAGTGCATGAGAACAGAGGTGTTAAGCACTGCATCATCTACTGAAAACTGGGATTTGTTTCAACTCAACGTGGATCTGGAATCAGCTGCAGAAAGCCTGGAAACTGAGTTAATTTCTTTCAGCGCTTCTAAGTCAGATTTAAGGCCGAGTCCTTAACTTGCAGTTGTTATTCTTAACTCTTTAAAACCTGACATGTCATCGCTGACACACCCTGTGCATATGCAGTTTGGATGGCTGTAACTCTTTCAGTGTTTGTGCAATTGGAAAAATTCCAACGGTTTCTGAAACCTGAGACATTGTGCCTTATAGGTTTTATTGGGTCATTACGGTAATTTCACTGATGCCTGTACTAGAATCAGGAGAAGAAGCTGTTTTAGTAGTATTATAACATGCAGTAAATTGTAAATGACTGGAAGTGCTCTGGAAAAATGGGCAAAAGGACTCACTCACAACATATTTTCAAACCTTTTTATAATCTTTTTTTTTTCTGAAGTCCAGTTAATCTGCTTGTAAATGTTATTTTTACAAACTATTTATCGTTAAATGTGTCTGTTATTTGTGTTTTGACTGTGTAATCTTGTAACTGTGAGTTGTATCTGCTGCTCATACTCAAAAAGTATTGTTAACGGTCCACAATGAAATAGGTGTACATCATGTGACATTTGGGTTTTTTTTCCTATTTTTGATTGACTATTTCTTTCAATATATTGGAGTGTCCCATTTAAATTGGCAATTTCCTTTTGCCTTTTGTTCACCTTCTGTTCCTACTTATGTTCTATCCATCTATCTATCTATCTATCTACCTACCTACCTACCTACCTACCTACCTACCTACCTACCTACCTACCTACCTGTCTAGGCCAGGACTCCCTTGCAAAAGTGGCTCTTAATCTCAGGGATTCTTTTCCTGGTTAAATAAAAAAATAAAAAAATAAGCCAAAAGAACCAAATGATTGCCAGTGAGTCATGTTGCCAAATTCATCACATTTCTATATGTTAGGCAGTGGAGTGAGAATTTACATCAGATCCTTTAGATGTGATTGGATCAATACCACCCGTAAAGTGTGCTTGGCTTGTGATACAGAGGTGTGGAATTGCTCACCTCCACCGCCCTCATGGTTGTGTGATCAGGAGAAGGATTAAATGAATGACTATACCATCAGACATTCTTTGAAAATGTAAACAAAGTGTTTGCAGCTAAAATCCAAGCACACACCTTCTACTATGATATTACTCTGCTTGCTACCCACAAGCTGCCGCCCATCAGTTCAGGATGAGTCATTTAAAGCATGTTTACTCCAACAGAGTTAGACAGAAACATCACTAAAAAGCACAGATAAAGGATGTAATCCTTTCTTGATGTTATTAAACAGCATCTTAAAAAATCCAATTATAAATTAGTAATGACATGCTGATCTTAGGTATGATATAATGACATAATTTGGAACAGCATGAGTTTGGCCATGGCTTTCAGTCTCCAAAGACCTTCTAGAAAAGGTCCTTAAAATAAATTATTGAATTCACCAAAATTAGATTAAAAGAGGAAATGAAATAGTTTGAGAAAAGGAGGCAAATTGAAGAGGACTGCTAAAAAGAATATTCTTTGGAGAATGATACCTCAAATGACCTCAGTTATTCGAGGTAAAATTCCTTCTTAAAATAACAGATTACACACTATCAGATGATTTTAATTACTTCCATACCTTCCTTCCTACCTTACGTTTCAAAACTGGGGGACTGATTTGATTGGCAGAGAAATTATGTAAATGAATGAATGAATGAATATTTTTATTTTGGTTACATTAAAAAAAAAACCCAAAAAACAAGAAAAAAACACACACACACACACACACACACTTAAAAAAAAACAAACAAACATTCAGTTTGTTCCATTTTTAACCAAAACAGGAAGAAGCTGAAGCCAGAGGCTTATTTATGCTTCTCCTACTCCCCTCCTTTAAGTTTCTTTATACTAGCGGCAAAACAAAAGACAAAGAAAAAAACATTCACACAAAATCATAAACACGAAATCATCTACCTTCACTACTGAGGTCATTTAGAACATCATATTACTTAAATAAAACCCTAAAGAATTTGACAGATTAAGGCTGTTTTGAAACTCACCAGCGAGCTACACTGTTTCAGTTCATTATTCAGTATGTTCCAGAATTTGACACCAATAACAGAAATACAGGGATATTTAACATTCGTTCTCACTCGATGCCTTTCAAACACCAACAACCCTCTTAAATTATATTCCCTTTCACTTAAATTAAAAAAAATTTCAACACACACAGGAACACTTTTGTTCATAACCTGAAAAATTCATATGAGAAAAAAAACAGGCTCAAAATGTGAGTGACTAAATGTTAAATGACAGTGCTGTGTAAATTACACAACTGTTCATGGTGTTGCACTCAAAACAGCTTTCTCTGGCAGAAAATTGCCAAAAGAATTGCTGTGACAATTTTTACTTTGAAATACTGTATAAATACATGGCAGGATTACATGCAGTAACTATTTAATTACCAACAATGCAAATCGGCTCATAGGCTGTTTAACAAAAACAATGTTTTTGTGTGTTTTGTCCACTTTATATAATTAGAAAACATGGCATTAGACACTGGATTCTAGTTTTCAGTTTTGAAGCCAGTAGTTAGTGATATGGGCATAAAAATGGTGGCATTTTGGATCTAAAAGTGACATTTGGACATAAGGCGTGGAGTGGTAGGAACCCAAGGGGTCAGAGGTGAGCTAATGATAACCGCTAGCTGACTGACTGTAGACCTGGAAATTTCATCAAGCATTGTCTAACAAAATCATGTTATAGTCTTGCTAGAAAAATATATTAACAACCAATACAGCCACTATGTCTGTCAGGGAGTTATGTTATCAAATAAAAAGAAACTTGCAGAATCTATAACTGTTGGTCAAAGTCTCACATGGCAGACGAAGCAACAATTTAAAGATAGACCACAAAATTGTTTATTCTCCCTATAAATTGCAAAATAAACCAAATCAGACCAAAATTACCATTGCATTTTATTTAGTTCTTTTAAAGATATGGCCAGGGTAAGTGTAGCGCCCCCCAACAGCCATCAGTGGTATTACGACATTAACATACGTCTGCATCTGCTTCAGGTTTGAGGTAATTGACATCTGACTTCTCTATATATGAACATGTACAAATGTCAGAAATGTGTTTAGTGAATTCAAAGTGGCATGATTAATGTAGATAATGCAATGATGAAACAAGATTGAAAAAATAAAATAAAAAACGGAGCAGATTTTAATAACCTCTCATAGTGGAAACATAAACATGCCATAAATCATTTAATGCAGTTGGTCTTGATATTTCTAGTCTTTTAGTTGCTGGGATTATGGCTTTGCAAATAGCTTCTGAGGTGTTAAAATGCAGGCCTTAGTTTTGCAGGCAAGTGTACTATCCAGACCCACAAGCTGTCATTTGCCCTTTACAACATTGATGTGAATGAGACTCTCAGTGTCAATTACAGCTTTTTCCATCCCACATGTATTTTTATTGCCACTGTAGTGCATGAGTATAGCATTATGTACAAATACAATGTCCTCTCAGCGGGATACTGTATTGATAGGTTTGAAATTGAAAGCTTTGCAAATACCTCTCCCCTGTGTGTATGCTGTGTTGAACAGGATATTAAATAATAGAAAGAACATTAAAATCTGTTTGTTTTCTGTTCGGAGCACTGTCAGATAGGTCACAATGAGCGCAGAGTTGATATGAAAAATGAATCCCTGGCGTGTAACGTCTTTTGAACCCTTGTAATCTCACGCTTCTCTCACTGACCCTAAAACCTTGTCTGGCCATCTAAACCCAGCAGGGCAAATGATGTCAGCCCGAGGCCAGGTTTTATGTGGTCTTTATACTGGCCATGCTTCCTGTGGTGTGCGAGGTTGAATACATAACAAAAAAGCTGAGGAAAATCACATCAAACACGAGCTCCTAAAAAAAAAAAAAAAGAGTAGGTCTCACTCACTCATTTCTTATTAAGACTAATTTGTAATAGCCTCGAGGATTTTTGGATCACACAGCGTGCAATACATGTTTAAATGTTTTAGCTTTAACCTGTGAACACCCTCTGAGAAACACGCTCGTGCTATTTTACTTCAGAGCACCCTTTCACCTTAAGAAAACAAGTACAAAACATTTGATCAATGTGTTGGCTTGAGAGGAAGGTCAGCTTTAAAAGCAGACTCTCTTCATCAATGGTACAGAGGGCATTTGATGAATCACTACATCAAAGTTCTTCACCTCCAAGACATTACTTCCACAAGAAATGTTCAAAGCTGATATGTAGGCCATTTCCTCTTCACCTTGACGGTGGGAAATGTTAGAGAAGGATGGATCAGTGAGGTTACAGGCTTTTGCAAATATTCTAATATTGATTTTTTTTTTCTTAACCTTAACTTTGTTGGCAAAGGCAAAAATGTGAATGACTGACAGAAGATCAAATAGGCACTCCATACACCGCATATCTACAAAAATATCATGCTTACTAGTCTATTCTATACAAATTCTACCTTGACACCAAAGTGTACAGTAAAACGTAGGCTTTCATATAGGTACAAACAAATGAATGAATAAATAAATCTTTTGTCTGGACTATTGCACCTGGACTTTTTTTCTTATTTTGACTATAAAAAGGTAAAAAAAAATATGCTGTGAATGAGTCCATTTGCCCATTCATTTACAATCTACTTCATATTATAATACTGATAAAATGGATTTTTCTCCAGCTTCTAGTACAGGTATGAGTGGAATAACCGTAATGACCCAATAAAACCTGTAAGTCTTAGGTTCGTAAACTGTTGGAATTTTTCCAATTGCACAAACAGTGAAAGAGTTACAGTCATCAAAACTGTATATGCACAGGGTGTGTCAGCGATGACACATCAGGTTTTAAAGAGTTAAAACCATCAGACTGTACATTTAACTCATCCAGTTAAAGCCCTTGAAAACTATGGGCCTTTAACACAGAAAGCCCTTGTATGCAAGGAAACACATTCAGGTGAGCAGATAAAGCTCTTCTCACAGTTCCCATTCAGATATCCAACCATAGTCACAGTCACAATTCCACCACCTCCTTCTGTATTTTGCTGCAAAGAACAGCTAAGCCATATTCACACATTACTAGTATAACCTGGAGATTTCTATTGAATATTAATAATAACAGTGATGACAATAATAACAATTATAACAAAAATAGCAATAAGAAGAATTTTAAAAAATGTCACAAATGTAATATCGAGGTAATATGGTAAGTATAAAATGCTACATATTACAATGTATCATACAGTACTTGAAAAAAAGGTATATAGTGATTTTTTGTTTCTACAGGATTTGACTCCATTTCTGTGAATGAGGCTTCTTCCTTCCTTCATAACACACAAGCCTCCTAAATGACTGCACATAATGCTTTTCATACTATAACTTATAATGGCTATCGCGCGCCTCCATAATTTTCAACTGGAAAAGAGATTAAATGAATGCACAAGAATTAAAAAAAAGATGCGAATTACCTCAAATCACTGAGATGTCAACACTATTTCTACGCCTCCGTGTTTGCCAATATATGGCAAGTGAGATTTGAATTGGATTAAGATCAAAAACAGCCTCAACAATTATTATAAAATAGCATCAAGTGTGTAAGGCTTAAAATCACTTATTTACAGACTGCTTTAAGAACTTCATTTTAGAATTTCCTTTAACTAATTCAACAATCATGTAGATGTCAATATATATATCATTGCTGTTCCTGACAAATGAACATAACAGGAGGGTTAAGTACGTAAACTCAATGTGTCTGACTATTTATGTCCATATGTTGTGGATTGGAGCTGTGGGACTGCTGCATTCAATGATCCACACTGATCATGAGTAGAATGGCATGAGGAGTGTGAATGGGTGTGCATTGTATGATTCCATTTACCATGTATCTTTTATGATTTTGGAACAAATATATTTGATAAAAATGGGACTGACTGGTGTTGCATTTACATACAGGTGTTTTTAAAAGTGATCTTTTGCATGACAATGATATTATTATGTTTCTGAGCTTCTTTTTCACAGCTCCCCACTATCATCCTCATCAGATCATGAACTACCTGCGTCTTCATCTGTCTCCTGTCACTGGTGAAATGTCTATTGCTGCATTGTTGAAAACAATGTTAATTATCAATTTCAACCTGAAAACATGAGTTAATTAGCAACATCAAAAGTTCCTGAACATTTAATAATGTGGATATAATAAAAGCTGCTCTCACATTAAGAGCTAAAGCGCTACAAACAGAAGTGTGGAAATATACACATGCACAATGTTTGCATACAAAGCAGCAAATGTTCTACAATCTGAGTGCTATATAACTGCCAAGTGTAGTACTGCTAGTACCAAATGAATGTTCCTGAATACACACAAGCACTGAGCTTTAGCTTAGGTGTCTGTACTCTAAAGGCAAAAGGCCAACTTTGGATCAAAACCGTCGCTTCGATATGTCAGCTGAAAGTGAAAGTGCTGAGAAGAAGCCACTTTCCCAGTGCGCTAACATCCAGAATAAATGATAAAAGCTAACTAGTACTAACCCATGCTCAGTAGATCTTCATTATCTAATGCAGAGCTGTTGGGCTTTTAGGCTTATTACTGTAGGCAAATGGGGACAAAAGCTCTCTGTAATTACTGCAGCTCCCCAGTGGGTGATGGCGGCATTCTCAGGGAGCTTAGTGGTGGCTTCCCATGTAGCTCTTGCCACATATCGGCTGGAGACTAACAACACATGCTGCTCTTAACTCACTTCCCCCACCCTCTGTTTTTTTTGTCCCCCTCCCACTTCTCAGTTTCTTGCTTGTTTTCTTTTTTTCCATCCTTTCATCTACAATCTCTGGCCTGTTTCAGTGGCATTATAAATATTATTATTTATATAACAACACAGCTCAAGGTAAATCATGTCGTTACACTTGTATTCAGTAATTATTTAAAGGGGATTTCATATTTAAAAGTAAAGGTAAGCATTGGTAAAGTAGACATAGAACATGGAAATCACACAATAAATATGTTCGAGGGAAGTTGTCATGGAGCATTGCCATTGTGGGACAACCAAGGCATATCCTCAATCAGAAAGCATTATATATGTTATACTGTACATTCATTTTACCGTATTTGAGTTACTGTGTTAAAGTGTGGGGAAACACATATTAAACCAATGTAATATAATCATAATGTATACAATGTAAAAAAGGCCACTAAACTGATAAATAAAGCAGCATATAGAGACTGTACAAATTATTAAAATTTCCAGATTTGACTCAGTTTAAGAACACAACTATTACTTAAAGCAAAACATAAATAACTTCCAAATAAAATACAGAAATTGTTCTCAGAGAGACAAAGGGGATACACTCTAAGAGGGAAACTGAATTTACAAATGCATTGTGTCAGAACAACTCTAAAAAGGAAGCAAAGTAAAAACATAAATCAGTTTAAAGGATGAGGAAAAGCAGGTTATGTCAGTCGGAAATGTCAGTGTTTAAAGAAAGAAAGAAAGCTGTATATATAGCTCTATTGTTTTGTGCTGTTCTGTTCTTTATTTTAACAGATTAATTTGAGTTGTGTGTAATGGGAACATATAAGTTTATACTTCTGCCTACTGCCTACTCCAAATGACAAGAAAAGCAAATATAAATGTGCCATGTAAGAACTGTTGATGTTTAACATATCTGAAAAAAAAAATA
>JAPQRQ010000013.1:11927252-11939489 GCA_037367365.1 Apogon talboti | reverse complement strand
TATATATACGAGGAGAAAATATGAGGAGAAAAAGAAAAAGATTTATCCATAAAAAACATAAAATAAAAAGTACAAAACTATTAACAAACTAAAGTTTTTTTAAGCTTCAGATTCTCCTGTCATCCAGTTTTTAAGAATGTGTCAATTATCAGTCAGAGAAGTTCAGTTACCTTTAATTAAAACCCTTCCTGCTGTCCTCTAACTCTTTTTTATAGACGTGTTAGTGCGATGA
Organism: Apogon talboti; assembly: GCA_037367365.1. Taxonomy (NCBI): domain Eukaryota; kingdom Metazoa; phylum Chordata; class Actinopteri; order Kurtiformes; family Apogonidae; genus Apogon; species Apogon talboti. The sequence continues at coordinate 11,939,257 of JAPQRQ010000013.1, read as the reverse complement.
TTTCCTTGAACACCTTCATTACAGGAATCATCAATCAAAAATCATTTGATATATCACATGGTGACAGAAAGACTTAACACGGTGATGACAACACCGCTAATGAGAAAATAAATGTTGGCCTGTGTCTTGATGAAAAATCAAGGCTTCGGTGTGGCTGGGCAGTGGGGACAGCACTTCGTTCAGAGCTGACATTTATAATCAAAGACTGACATCTGTCATCATTCCCCGAGGGCTACTGTCTGTTTTGATTACAGCCCTTGTGAGGGAAATTTGCATAATAAGTAGAGTTGGCTCAAAAACATCTTTTGGACTTTTTTCTCCGCTGTTCGATGATGTGTTTGCACCTGCAAACTCCTCTGGAGACGTGCTTTCTACCACCTGATATATGATCAGAAAGCAGAGCAGAGACACTTTTAATGTCACAGTTCTGATCAGAGTGATTCTGAAAACTATCACAGTCCCACATGGCTGATTTGTGATTATTTGCATGATGATATGCTAGTAGAATTAGAGGAAATTGTAGAGGGACAAACAGATGCTGTTCCATTGGTATTTTGTAAATGCCAAGAGGCCACTGTAATTTCACAATGTCCTCATTGTCAGATGAGGTGAAAAAGAAAAGCAGGTATTTACTATTATGTGAAGATAATGAAACCAGGATATTTAAAATTTTTAATATTTCAAAAATTCCAAAATCTAAATTTCTCAAAACTGTGAACAGACTTTTTAGACATTGTCCCAAGGAAGCTACATAAAAAAATTACCATGTGGATTAACATTAAAACCAGCCACAGAACTCATCATGACCATCAGTCATGGCTGCAGACGTTCATCCTGCTCCTTGTTCTAGGTGGTGACAGTAACAGAGGAACAACTGGAGGACACGATTACCTGTTGATCTTTTCTCCTAATGCTGATAGTAGATGAATACCAGTAAGACAAACCCACATAAGTATGTTATAAACTAAAGTAACCTTGTTTTCCACAGCCACCGAAAATTTAAAGTTAGCAGCTACTGAAATATCACATTAAATTAACACATTAAGTCGTAAACATCACAGGCGACACTGCAAACAGCAGCAGTAATGAGTAAGTGTGATACTCATATGTATCGTGTATACAGGGATATAAGTGTCCAGATATCTCTATGTAAAAGCCACATCACAAATATGATCAAAACAGGGAAAAGCCTCAATGCCTGGATACTAGTGAGCATGTAAACACAGTCCACTCGTCTTTGGTCTGAGTTTTAGAAGGATGAGCGTTCTGCCTACATTACTGACCTATTCATGAATTCTAATGTCACGGTGATCTTATCTAGTAATGCCAATAAGCTGAAGCTGTTTCGAATAAATATAAAAACTGTGCTCATCCATATCCTCTGACTATTCTTATAGTGGCAACATGAGATTTTCATTTGTAGTTTTGCCTGAAATTTTCCATATACTTTGCAAATGCATTCATTCACTATAATGCTGTTCTGAACTAGAAGTACCAGCTCATATATCGGCTTTTGTGCTTTGTGATACCTCATTGCTATTCATTGTGGTGGGGATTTGATGGAATATTACCTTTATTCAAAGCCAAACAACCTTTTTTTCCCCAACGAAAAATTTATACACAGTTATTTAAATCACTTCCACACTTTGACAATATCAATGGCATTCATTTTTCTGCTGCACTGCGTTGCTGTACTTCAAATGTATATCAAAAGCCTTGGTCAGGTAACAAATAGCTGTAATACGCCTGTCACTGGCTGCGCCTTGTGAATGCAAAGCAACATTTCCACGCTGAGCACCACTGGGTTCCCCCTCATCAAATATATTACCTCTGCATCCCTCCTCCTTAGCACCACACTGCGCTACCAGCTATTTATAGCACAAACATATTGATTACTCTCTGCACCATCCTCTATCACTCTGTCCAAAGTGAGGGAACGAAAGCAAGTGAGAGCACTTTACGACCATCCACGTGCACGTGTGTGTGGTGTGTGTGTGTGCAGGCTGGTGCGTTTATTGCCATATATATTGTATGTGTGAGTGCATGAGCTCAGTGGGGAAGGGTTGCCCTGTAATTCAGTTCCATATAGAGTTAACTCTGATTAAAGAGCCTCATGGGGCTATAAAATCCCTGGATTCAAAAATAGGCAAAGCAATTCACCAGTGCAACCATTTTAAAGCTTAGGTATGAATATAAGCCTCAAACACGCTCTAGCGCCTTACTGCTGCATTAAAGCCGGAGCAACAGCAGAACATGTCATTAATTTATCATCGTGTTTTTTCACTGTGGACACAACAATAATAAAAAAGGCCTCAATGAAAATCACGAAGTGTAACATTGCCTTGGGCGAAGTACACATGATGCTGCCATGTGAAAATGTCATTATACTAATAATTACTGCAACAAATGAATGGTGCACATTTGTTAGATTAGCATTAAAACCATTCCCGGAAAACACATTCACTGTACGCATGTGCTTAGGTATTATTTTTGGCATATACGTTATAAGAGGACATAATCGTGATTGACACTTCCCCTTAAGCAGCCGAGTAAATCCTTTGATTTTGCCAGGATTGCACTGAATTCACACGTTTTCCTGCCTCCACTGACAGGTTTGCATCATCTGAGTCAGAGAGGGTGTCACCGGCTGCCAATCAGAGCCCAGCACTAGTATTCAGGATTCAGTATGAGTAACTTCACATGGGATAAAATGACCATTAACCAGGTAGAGGGTGCCAACTACCTGCATCTTGTTTGCTTCCAATTCAGCCTAGGTTGTTATCGGATGTCATCTCTGTCGCTTTTCCCACAGTGTTTACTGTCAAATGTCAAATAAAGCCAAAACCGCCCGATAAACAAGCTCTATAAATATCCCATCTTCTCCATGTAAGGTTCTTCCTGTTTCCACATGGCTCAGATTATACCACAACAAATGCTTGAATCCACCAAAGTCCTGCAGAATATAGTAATCCCTGCTCCCACACCAGTAGCTGGCTCATCAGATTTGATAATCAGAAAATAACAGCAGTCCTCACACTCCTATCTACTTGGCAAATACATTTCTCTGAGGCTGTGTGGAGATTGTGATTGCAGAAAGGCTTGAAAATCTGCTTGGGGTGTCGGGGGCTACGACAAAGGTTTTTGTGGGTGTTTATCGAGCTGTCAAAAAGCCACAGTGTGGACTGCAAGCCAGAGTTCGTCCTTATATTTGGCTCGACATGGCAGCTTTCTGGCCACAGGGATTTCCATTATGATGTAGTGGTAAGCCAACAAGAATTCCACAGTTTACAAGAAAGGAATGGGAACACAAATACAGAGATATATGTCTGGATAATGCTGCATATTGGTGCTAAACACTTGTTATAGTTACAGTACATGTTTACAAGTTCAGCCATTTCTACATTTTAAAAAGTTACGTTTTTGGAGCAATTTTAAGTGAAACTCAACAATGAAATGGCATTTCAATGTCAAAGATCTTTTTTTTCCCATAATAACAAATGGAAATAAAAACATTTCTTAGGCTATTTAATTAAGGAAAGCCTACAAAGCTGTTTTCTTTTCTTTCTTTTTTTTGGACTAATGGTGGTTGAATATTTAAGAAGTTACTTTAACAACTGTGCATGTAACCTAACACAAAGTGTGCTTCACCTTACATACCCAAGTAGATATGATGAAATAAACATAAGCCCAGTTTCCAACTCTTACTAAATGCACTATATGTACATTCATGATGTGAACCTGCATCACAATTACAATTATAATACATACATAAAGAATACAAATATAACCCAATAGCATTTGTATTTTTTTGTTATTTACTTGAGAATAAACAACTAGTTGCTCCAAAGATTCCCGTAATTCAGATTCCCAAGATCATTTTCTAATAAATAGTTAAGGTCAATTTTATGAATTACTTATTAATGTCACGTTTGATTAAAGCATATATCAATGTTACATCGTCCAACATTGTTTGTTGTGTTTGTTTCCATGTGTCTAGACCAGCTATCATTATGCTAACATTTCATAACAGAGGTGAGTTTTGGCCAGAGGCAACACCGCCTAAAGGGTTGCTCTGGTGCCTTTGCTCTATTCCCACATGTCCAGCTTGTAACCAGCATAGATTTTAAGGGATATATACCCATGCAACTTCTCTCCTGCCTGGTCTCTGCTAATTAATGTTACCCCGAAATTGCACGAGTCAGTCAGTAACCTTGGTTTGTCCCTGTGTGCACGCAGGACTCTTCCTGGTCAGCAGCCAATGTGTCAGACTAAATGCAGTAGTTGAAGGATTCTGGGAGAATATTGATATGTTTAACGTTAGACCTTGCGGGCAAGAGAGAGTAGCTGGAAGTAGAGGTTCAGTTTCATCAAATCAGTGATTATCTATAATGCACACATTAGTAGCCAAATATTTACCTCTGCCAAGAAGTCTCTGTGATCATTCTTGTTTTTCTCTTTGCCTGTAGGATTGAACAAAAAACACAACACTGCTTTTCTTGATACTTGGTAGAAAAGTATAGCTGGGCCAAGGATAAATACCTCGAATTGTTTGGATGGTACTAGTCAAACATGACCTTATTAAAGGGGGCAGATTCTGGAGCTATAAGCAGGTCACAGCTTTAGGGTCTTCAAAGGGACACTGGAGGCTGTTCTCTTTTCCTGTGGGAACAGTGACTCAGATCCTGAAATTAAAAAAACAAAAAAACAAATGCTTTCCTCACTGTCTACTTCTGTAAACAAAGCATCTGAAAATTAGTAAACACTATCCAATCATTACTAAAATGAGCAAAATAATTGTTTCGTGAGATGAGTGACAGCTTCAGTTGTTGTAACAGAGGCTTATTTACAGCTGCTCTACATTGTAGCCATGTGTGTAGCCAAACACACATGCACTACTGCTGTTCATTCTAATACAGCATCAAAAATAAAATTCAAAAATAAATTGACTAAGCACATCAGTGATCTATACATTCTGGCATGGTCCAGGAGACTAAGACCTGGAACCCAGTGTTTACCTCTGCAGCGCGTTGCGGTCTCGTAACCTGTCAATTTTTATTTCCCTGCACGTGTTAACAGCTTAAAGTACCACAGAGGCACATGTCAAGCATCGCTGAGCAACACATCATCCAGAAAACAGTCGAGATGTCTATTTTTCAACATGAGATATGCGACAAAACTACACAGAAAATAGATGCCAAATTGACACTACACAGCAATATCGAACCTAACTGATGTAGATTCAATGTTTAGGTTACAGTTGAATGTGTTACAACATGAGACTACCGTGTCTTTTTTTCTCTCTTACTGCAACGCTGAGTGACAATCATGAAGATGCCTGAACATTTATTGTATAGTGAAGTTCCCCATGGGACCTATATTCATTTAAAAAAAATCCTATTACAGCAAATACTGAGGTTTTTTTTTTTTTTTGTATTATTATTAAGTTTTAATAATACCATACTTTACACATATGATGTTTGACAGTACATAATATAGTTTTACAGATCAACACAGTTCCTGTTTGCTGTAAAACTGTTTTAGTGTAGAGAGACCATGCAAAAAAATTCTGTTCAGACTCACTGAAAGTGTCTCTACAACATCAATATGATCATTCTTTTTTAATACTTTTTCACCTCAACCTCAAAGAACAAGGTGAATTTTGGTGTTGGTGATGTGCAACGTGTGACCTATTTCACACACAATTAAATATTACTTTACCATCTTTAACACTAAATACAGTGGCACCTTGACTTATGAGTGCACAAACTTAAGAGTTACAAGCTATCAATCTGTCAATGTTTTGCTTTGAGTTGTGAGACAAATCCAAGTTATGAGCGACTTTCAGATACACTGCTGCTAATTGTCGTAGCCAATAAAAAGAAAAATGTTGGAGGACAGCTAGCAGGTATTCTGGTGGTGGATCCTCCAGTTCTCTGCACAATGGTATCTTGAGGAGTAATGACGGTTCCTCCTGTCAACCTCATTTTTATATATCCCACCGGGCGGCTCCAGAGCCACATGTGGCTCTTTCATCCCTCTGCTGTGTATCCGTGTGGCTTTGGAAAATGAATAATGAGTATTTAACACATAAAGACCCAGTGCTACTTTTGTGATAGTTTCCAAATAAATTTCTCTCTAGATTTCTCAATTTTTAAGTGATTTATTATAACATTATTTCTGTATTTTGCCTTTTTTTCAGTGAAAATCAGGTATTTTTCCTATATTTAATTTACTGATCATGTAGACGTTCATAAAAGCTCAGATTAAAGTTGAGGGTTATTATATCAGAAACAGAGAAAACTGAAGAAAAAGTGATTTTTTTCAGCAAATCTATCATTAACTGAACATAAACCAAGTGTCTCCATCCACTGTCATTTATCAAATTCCAAGGATGAAGATGTTGCTGGCCATGGAAGGTTAACACAGTTTTTCTGCCACTATTAAGCCTATCTGACAAATGGTAGGCCCTAAATGCTCTACATGCTTTGCTTTATAAATGTGTAACTCCATCTGCCACCTATGCTTCTGTGGCTGTCACTGCGGGAGAGCGCACGTCATTGGTATAATTATATGTAGGCCACTTCAGCAACTTTTTTATTTTTTTTTGGAGATAGAGACCCCCTTAGAGAAAAAAAATATATCTATCATTCAAACCCTGGTTCAAAGCATGTTACTCATAGGTTAGAAATACGTTTTGGAAACGCTAGACATTTTCTTGATTTATTTCGACTTATGGGGCAGGAACGGATGAATGGAATTTTAATTAATTTCAATGGGGAAAATTGATTTAATATACTAGCAAATTGAGTCAGGAGCTCAGTCACAGAACAAATTAAACTCGTAAGTCAACCACTGTAGACTTTCTTGGGTCGTAAAGTTTTCTTTTACATAAAAAATCTCATATGTATAAATGGTGCTAGAAATTAAACAGGATCAAAAAATTTGTTTCTCGCCATTGACCGATGTTCATATTTTTCTCTGAGGTTTAGTCCCATTGGGCACAGTGGACATCGGCTCTAAGTTGATAGCATATCAATAGGGAACTCATTGTAGAAAGTAGGGCTCACATCGGTGCAGTACGACCATCAGATATTGCATCCAGGTCGTGGGCATAACTGTTATAAACATTAGAAGACCTCCCACAGTGATACATATAACCAGAGATTACAAGAATTACCAGTACGTTAAAGTAAGTTTATTAATACTGATTGTTGGTGAATGGCCACGGATGTAATCTTTCCTCTTCAGTTAGATCATATTTGCAACAGTGGCATCAACTGATGAAAAGAAAACAGGAACACTGGCCATAATCTGTGGTTTGTTTGTGTGCTGTATAATAGTGGACTACTGACCTTGGCGAGGTTGTGTTCTCTAAAATCTTTGGAGATTAGCACTGAGAAAATCTAAACAATGATAAATAACACTTACAAAATCCATGGTATCTGTTGTTTTCTATAATGTTAGATGTATTTATTTTTTTAAGGTCAATGACAGCCTGCATGTTGTGCAGCATGTTTTCACCGCTCTGCTGTTAGCTCTTGCCATCATTTGTTGCGACGTTATCACTGTCCTACCTTATCTGTGCTTTGTTTCTTAGCCTCTTTGTCATGTCTGTTGTCTGTGTGTTAATCCCTATGCGCTGTCTATAAATATGCAGCATTTGTTCATGATGTGACTCGACCTGATTTAACCTCTGGGTGTACATGCGACTGAAGCAGCCAAATCCTGATGTGTCTTTATCTGTAAGCAACACGCTCATGTCTAACAGAAAAAAGCAAATAAATGGCAAACTATACTAAAAGTATGCACAGTAAAGGTACCATTTTAGGTCACTGTATTGCTGAGATTTTGGTGTGGGTTTTGTATCTTAAATTTTTGGACAGTAGAAATAATTGAGTGCTCTACCACCTACGCAGTAAATTTGTTTTGCAATTGCATTGACACTTAAATCAATCCACCTCACTCCATCTCCCTTTTGTACAAGTCTAAGTAAAAAATAAATAAATAAATCAGCAAAATTGCATTAATTAGTGTCAGAGTTGCAGGAATTTATTTCATTTAGAGCGAATTCAAGTGCTTGTGCCATTGCTGACATCAGTCACACTAACACACTGCCTCAGTCTAGACATGTACTAAATGCTTGTCTCATCTTAGTGTTGTCGCTGTTGAGACGTCCATTAAGGTTTCTCTAATCACAGTGTGGAATGATAATGCCTCCCACACTTGCTCACTCACTCACTCACTCACTCACTCTCTTTCTCACACACACACACACACACACACACACACACACACACACACAGCCACACAGCCTTGCTCTCGAGCTGTCACTTATGCAACGACAAAGCTACGTGAGAGTGTTAACTAAAGAGCTTGGCTGAGATAGGTGGTCACGTAATTGATCAAGGTTGGCAAACCGAGTTGTGGAGCTAATGAATCAAGACAATGGGCAACGGGTTTAATTATGCTGCGAGGAGGGAATCATTAGAGTAGTTCATCTGAGGGAGCTGAACTCTCTCCCCATAGTTCCCAGCAGGGTCATACGATAAGGACCTTTATCGCGCAGGTCTAATCTTACACCATTACTTATGCGCTGAAGCTGCCGGGTTAGCCCTCTTTCAGCGTCCCTGTGTGGCCTGAATTTCCTCATCGGTTAGTCGCTATCAAGCAGATTAGAGATTTAGCAGGTTGTGTTATGGCTTGAATGATGGGAAGGTAAGTCTTTACACATGGGCAGAGCAGTTCTCAAGGGTCGGCGCTCTTTGAAGCTCCTTCACACCAAAATTCCTCATCGCTATTGGGTCGTATTATCAGCCCCGCTGGAAGATTAGGTCGAGTTTACAGAAACCTAATCATCCGGCAATTCATGTCAGTGGGAGGCTGAAGTTGGATTGCTGCGATGAGGCTATCTACCTCACGGTTGATTTATTATGTCCATTCTCAGGCCATTAAGCAAGAGGTTGAACTCCTGTAGAGTGGTTCAATTTTAAACAACTTCTTTAAGGTTTAAAGAGTAGTTAGAGTCCGTAACAGTTGGGGTTTACTTTGTCCAAATAATGAAGATAAATATTCTGCAATTGTCCAAAGATTCTGCTACTACTTCATTCTGACTATTTGGTTGTGGAAAATTCATTCAGTGTTCTAAAGTACTGTACCTGCCCTTGATTCATTCATTCTTTTTAAAAAACTAAACATGAAGGTGGCAGTGTTCTTATTATTAACCCATAAAGACCCAGAACTAATTTTGTGGCAGTTGCCAGATGAATTTTTCTCTCTATGTAACCTTTCTTAAGTAATTTACCATCATTTATTATAAAACTATCCTCTGTATTTTACATTTTCCACTATAAATTATGTACTTTCCAATATTTTATTTCCTACACTTAATTTAGATGCTCATGGAAACTCAACAAATTCAAAGTTTCTTATATCAAAACAGAGAAAACTGAAGAAAAAGTGACTTTTTCAATAAAGGTTTCAATAACAATGTGAAAAAAAAAGTGTCTCCATCTACTGTCACTGATCCAACTCCATGGGTTTTACTGGTGAATCAGTGTTGTAGAATATGACTGTGTTTCCACGGTAACTATGGAGCCTCTGAACATCCAAATAGGTCATATCTGATGACCATGAAAAGATGACAAACTGTATTTTACACCAAGTATTTAATGTACATGTATTGATAGGATTATTGGATCAACAGGTATTAAACACTTTAGATCAGTAAATGCTTTTGGTCACTGATGGATGTTTGGGTCTTTATGGGTTAAAGGAAACTAACACTACAAGTACAATTAGCAAAGGAAACATGTTTTTGTTAGCCTAAATAAATAAAAATCACAGTACTCCAGAACTAAAGTACAGTATATACTACAATGAAAAATTCAACACAAACTAAAATAAAACACAAGCACAGGTCAAATACACTTTTTTTGGTTTGCCTCAATGTTAATAATTCATGGTGTAGTGGAATAATATGGCTTTGCACATGGGACCTAATAAACAATGATTTTGCAAATCGTATCTAAAGGCAAGCATTCATTCATTTTAATTCCCTTCCTGTAAAAGGAAGGCCTTCCTTAGAATGGCTGGGAATCTAGCAGGTAAACTAAATACAACTAGTGAATTCATCAGAATGAAAGGTTTGCAAGAAGGAAAGAGAAGCTTTAGCAGTAAAACAAAAGAATAAACTGCAAACATGATTATAAATACACCTCAAGCTAAGCCATTAAGTTTATCATCAATTTGCAGTTCTGCAGATGATGCCACAATTCTACACAAATGTACTTAAGGAACACTTAGTTACTGATTAAGCTTAGAACAATGTGTGCACTTTTGGACCATTACTAACACACACCAAACAACTTTTTCCTAGCTGGGAAATACATAAGATATGTAATTTGATTACTAATATAGAAATTCTGGCAATGAAAATAACAGTGGCAGGTAAAGTTGCTGCTACTGTATGAGTAGGGAATCACTGTAGGGGGAGTACATACAGTATAAATGAAAGCACATACTGTGATCTGTGCCTGTTTTAAACTACAGAGGTTTCCTTTTATTGTCTTCTCACGCAGAGGTCTTGGAGCTTTTCAACTCATACACTATGCCCCCTCTTGCCGGAGGATAGTGATGGGATTATAGGTGTAAAATATATTGCATCAGATCACTAAGGAGAGTCTTATAACAAGAAGTCTATTTAATATGCACACATCAAACCCATATTAAATGCCAGCAACTCTCAATTTGACACGTATTATTATAAGCTAGAATGGGCAAATAGCTTAAAAGGCGACTAACATTTATTACTTTTTCAGATATAATAAATCATCAGGTAAAGTACAGTGGCTCTGCGGCTTTCTGAGGACCATTATCCCAGAGGTTTTCATTCCTGTCTGTTAACATCCCTACAAGGTATGTGTATAGATTCATTATTAGTTTCCTGCAGTGTACTAACATTTAAAAAAAGGGTGAGGTTGTCAGGTTCTGTCTCTGTGGTGGAGTCCTGGTCCTAGTCTTGATGCAGGAGATCAGTCTCCCAATAGAAGTAGGTGGTACTTTCACTGGAGGAGAACTCAACTAATTCAATGAAAGTCCATATAGGACTTCCTATCAGTGCTCAAAAGTAACTATGCTGACATCTGTAACCATTTCTATGTTATAAGAAATGAAAATATGGACCATTATAACTAAACGCAATCTTTTAATATAAAAAAATTCAGCAAAAAATCTAAATTTCTCAAGATATTGTCCCAAAGAAGCTACATGACTTTTTTTTTTAATGAATCCGACAAGTAGTTTCGGAGAAGATTGTTGCAATGTAGACATCGGTGACCTTGAGTTTGACCATTCAAGGTCATTGAAGGTCAAAGGTTATGGACCCAAATGAAAGTCTATATATGTCTTCCTATCAGTACTGAGTAGTAACTATGTTGATATCTCTAACCATTTCCATGTTATAAGCCATCAAAATATGTCCCATTTTAAGTAAAGGTAAATTTCTAATATTTCAAAAATTTGTCAAACATTTTTAAAAAATCCAAGTATCTGAAAACTGTGAGCAAACATTGTAGACATTGTCCCCAGGAAGCAACAAATAAAATCTGAAATGAATCCCACCAGTAGTTTCGTGAGAGAAGATGTTGCTAACGACGACGACAATGGACACAGCGCCATTACTTGTATTTTTCTTTTTTATATACAGTCAAACCTCTACATACAAATGCCCCTCCTTGTGAATTTTCCACCTTACGAAGCGTGAATCAAAGATTTTTTTGTACCTACGAACACTTTTCCACCTTACGAAAAGCAGTTTCAATTTCTGGCTCTTTCTGCCATTTCAAATTCCCCACTGTATGGCCACCTCCCGTCCCGCGCCGCCATTGGCCAGTCCTGCGCTCCCACTGGCCAGTCCTGCTGGCCAGTCCTGCGCTCCCATTTCCCAGCTTCCCGTCTCACGGAATCTCTCCTTGTCTCGTCTTCGTAGCGTCCTATTCGGTTCCAGC
>JAPQRQ010000013.1:11885769-11912533 GCA_037367365.1 Apogon talboti | reverse complement strand
TTTACTTCAAACTTGGCGCATATATAGAGGCAATTGATATGCTAACATCAGCACATGCATAGCATTGATAACATCAGTTGGATCGATGCCAACCTAAGCTACAATACATGCGGGGGACGGGGTTTGTTGTGCCTGGAACCACTTGTTACATGAATGTATCATTTGTTCGACTAATAGGATTCTGATAATGCTTGTATAAAAATTATATAATAAACTACATTTGATGTGTCAAGTGGTTTTCTCTTGTCAGGGTTCCTACAGGTTTGTACAAGTTCGATTTAAGACTATTTAGGACATAATTTAATGCCCATTTCACAGACATAGTGGCAAAAAATTTGTGACTCCTCGAATTTAGGAAAATGTATTTATTTACTCCAATGCCTTGATGCCCACCGTAACAAATCATTTTTCATTTATTTAACCAGGCAAGTTAGTTCTCATTTCCAATAACAACCTGGCCACATTTAAATACAATACAGCCAACAAGTTTATCGCAACATGACTGAAGACTTACCATATCAAATTGGATACCTATTAAAGAGTTTTTAAGATATTAAATGCAGAAATGTATATTCAAGACTTTCAAGATTTTTTAAGGCCCTACGGGAACCTTCCTTCTATTCTTTGTTTATTGCAATACACGCATTTGACTCAGTTCCACTTCTGGCTCTTTTGCAGTTTTCCACATAATCATCCTTTAGTGGGGTCCATTTTTGGATTGTGTTTTTACAGACATCTGCTCTGGTAATGATGTGACGAGGTGGACATCATCATAGTGGTCTGAGCATGAAAGAGAAGAAGAGAGGCGAAGACAGATGGATCGGAACAAACAGACATAAACTGGCTAGGATCGACACTTCTGACGGACCATATTTGTACTCTTAGCCTCGGGGAGAATCTTAATGCACCGGGAGATAGAGAAGAGTGAGGGAGACGTAGAGGTGGGCGGCTTTGAAAATACACTGACGGCAAGAACTGAAGGCAGACGACGACAGTGAAGTGTTCATCTATTAATTGTTCTTCAGTTCCATGTTCAACATGGATCCAATAATTATACACTGACATCAGCTTTAATATTAATTTTGTGCTTTATGCTGAAATGTACCTACTGATGTAACTTCTCTTATTGTATTTAAAATGGAGACCAGCAAATTGGTCTCCATCAATAATAAAGCAGAGATGGTAGCTGAAGAAAAATACCCGCAAAAATGATCTATCTTGCAAATTATCAGCATTTTCCCAATATTCATAGCAATTACCTACAACAATACAGTTAGGTTAATAAAAGACAAATCTTTACTTCAACAGTGAACATAGGGGTTTCACTTTTTTCTTGCTAATATGTCAATAATATGTCAATATTAGAAAAGCACTTGGAGAGCGCGGACCTCCGCCAAGGCAGCTCTCTGTAATAACAGCAATATATAAGTCTGTTGCTCTATTGTTTTTCTGTTGCTAGGTAACCCACTTCAAGGGTATTGGGCCGTATCGCAAAAAACATATATTCATCCTGGATCCAGACGATGATCTGGATCACCCACAAAATCTAATCACTTGTTTGTTGTCCAATTTCAGACATTTCCTGAAAATTTCATTAAAATCCGTCCATAACTGTTTGAGTTATGTCGAGCACAAACAGACAGACAGACAGAAAAACCTCGGTGAATACATAACCTCCTTGGCAGAGGTAATTATTGATTACACAAATATAATATGTAAATAATTATATAAACAATGGTCAATAATTAGGTGAATTTGTAGTTTCTTAACAATATCATATTTTTCATTGAGAGGGACCCCACATCCCTACCTACACAACAAAACTACGACTACTGCAGCTAAGCCCCCACGAAACCAAAGGGGAAACCCTCAAATATAATTACCACTTCACAGTTGTAGTCTTCTGACATTTACTCAAGGTGCAGTTGACATCTTTGTCCAGAAAGAGCCAAATAATTCTACATATGTGTTTGCTGCCTTGCTCGAAAATGTGGACTCTTAAGAAAGCAAAGTTGTAGCCATGAGTAATACATCAAATATGAATGACAAATTCTAAAAAGGTGGAGGCTTTATGCATATCTTCTAACAACCAGTACTGAAGATCTACTGTGTATAATCACCAGAATTTAAAGGTGGGCGCCCAAGATTAGTGGCAACAGTTCAGTACTACCCCAACGTGACATATGGTCATAATCTCCCCTTCTGTAACTGAGTTTTAGTGTCGAATAATGGCCAGAAAAAGTGTTTTTACAGAATATTATGATGTCCCTGTGAGGTTGACCTTTGACATTTGTGAGATAAAATGTCATTGCCTCATTATTCTATCCTATTGCACATTTGTGTGAAATTTTGTCAGACCTGGTGTTATGAATTCTTGAGTAATGGCCCAAAAATTGGTTTTGTGAGGTTACACTGACCTATGATTAAGTCATTCTAATCAGTTCACCCTTGAATCCAAGTGGCGTTTGAGCCAAATTTGAAGAAATTGCCTCTGGGTTTTTTTTTTTTTTTTTCCAGAATGAGACGGATGGATGAATGGACAGCGGAGAAGCACGACGCCTCTGGCCACGGCTGTCGCCCAGGCAAAATGAGGCAGACTGCCTCTAAGCCTGACCCTGAATCAGAGCCATATGTTTAAGACAGTCCAAATGATCAGAATGATTGACCGTGTCAAAGGTGGCTGAGGGTCTAACAGAATTAAAAGTGCATGATTTCTCGAGTCTGAAGACACTAATAAATCATTTGTCGCCCGGAGGAAAGCTGACTCAGTGCTGTTGTGTGTCTTGAAACCTGACTGGAATTTAGCCAGAATGTGAAGCTATGCAAAGACTGCCCACAAACACAGACACATATCTTCAACATACTCCTTGCATCGTGATGTTTTCTGCGTGGGATGCAGTCATCGCAGTGATTGCTATATTGCCAACACTGACCACAAATCATCGCCGGTTTTGAAGCCAGCATGACATCTTGTCTTTTCCCTTTCTCCTATGACTTTCTTCCTCTAACAGACACTTTCATTTTAAAGGGGAGGTGTATTGCATCATGTGTTTTGTAGCATTAACCCATAAAGACCCAGTGTTAATTTTGTGGCAGGTCCCAAATGATTTTTTTTCTCTCTCTTCTCGAATTTTTCACTGCAAGTCATATTTTCCTATATTTTATTTTCTATACTTAATTTAGATGCTCATAAAAAATTCAAAGGTTATTATATTAAAACTGAAAATTGAAGAAAATGTGACTTTTTCAGCAGATATCTAGCGATAACTGAATGTAAAAATAAGTGTGTGCATCCACTGTCATTTACCAAATGCCTCTGAACATCCAAATGGGTCATATCTGATGATCATGAAAAGATGTAGGTGATTAGTAGGTGATTTTAATCACCAGTGGATGTTTGGGTCTTCATGGGTTAATGTGGATAAGTTGAGAAGTATATTAAAGTCTGTTCATAGCAAATCTTCACATGGTTATCAAGTTTAACCTCCAGACACTTTTGTAACATGTTTTGCAAGTGTCAAATATGAAGCAAAATATCAGATGTCTTCACCACCAACGTCGACTGAGTAAAGCCTTAGTATAACTATATATACTGTGCATCATGCTTAAAAACAGTCACACTTTTGTACAGAATGAAGGTGTGTAAGTGTACTGGCTTCTCTGGGAAAATGGTTGAGTGTAGCACATGGGGCTGAATCAGTATAGTAAGGTCAAAGTTCAGAGGGAGATATCAGATGCTATAATGTCAGCTCCATCGATAAAGACCATGTAAGTATCAGGTGTTGGGGCAGGCAGTGACCTCGGGTTGCAGAACAGAGCAGCTTGTACGAAGGGAATATAATGGAGTTACCACAGAGCGAAGGTAGATGAAAACAGACAGTATTGCTTTTTACAGAGAAAGGCATCATTAAATCATTTAAACGTATGGCTTGGTGCTTTGATCCAGGCTCCGACCTAGTGCTGAGATTAAAAACCAACAGAATAATCATATTTTTTTATATAATTCCAACAAGTTATGATTTCATTTTAAAACACCTATATTACTTGAGTATTTTGCAGCTTATCATTTCTGAAATACACGTCAGTTCTTATATTCTAGAATCTAGCTCATCTCCATAGTGAGGGCAGCAGAAGTGATTGGGCTGGATGTAATATTAATCTGATGAACAAGATCTCCAGATAGTGAGTAAGAACCTGTATTTGAACTCAGGCCCGTTGTCAGATCGTTTCCCAGGTGATGGATGGGAGCTGGCGGAGCTCGGAACTGACATTCATAGTCCGATACAGTCCATAGAGAGATGGCTTCCACTGGGGCATAAATCACACAACTGTTGCTGAGACTCACAACTAGGACCCTTTAGAGGGCCATTTCAGAAGCAAGAGAGGAGAAAGAGAGACGGAGGGGGTGACTGACTGTGCACAAATGAAAATGTGTACTGGCCGTGCATGCACAGACAAAAAAGCAAAACCCTCCCTTAACTGTTCGACATGCCCAACAAACTTCCACCTACCATTCAGAGTTACAGAGAAGGGCAGTGTACCATTCATTATTATTACCATTTAGTTTATGGGGCGGGTGATATTATCCTTTGAATGTGCACAATACAAGCAGAAGAGACTGTTAACCTTAACACTCTGATACACCCCAGAGTACAAGAAACTATTCAGACAGAGTCTTAAAGTGTGTGACCAAAACACAATCCACTTCCGTTTACTCAAGACACCACTTACTGTACGTACCAAAGCACAGAGAGAACCGATTAAAATTGTTTTGTTTTTTTTCTCTCCCTTGTCTCTTAATGGACTTTATTGCACAGATGCACTTTACCAGTGGTATAACTAATTATGCCTCATATTGTGCGTTTATTCATTACGTTAGTTCTTTGTAACTAGATGTGCGTACATTTCTAATGAATAACTGTAACCTTTCTGTAGACATGACATTGACTTCCATCAATTCATTACATTCATTATACTCATCATAAACATTGACTATGAGGTGTGCTATTTTTAATACAATCAAGTTGTGCTGTTGTCATGATATTGCACTTCAAGGAAATTACACTGGTCTACAGTTTCTTAGACAATATCTGTTTCAGACATTAAATGTGCTACATATTATTAATAATAATAATAATAATAATAATAATAATAATAATAATAATAATAATGGATTAGATTTATATTGCCCTTTTCTATTAATGCATACTCAAAGCGCGTACAATGGATCCATTATTCTTTCACTCTCACAGTCACCCTCTGGTGGTGGTAAACTACGTTTGTAGCCACAGCTGCCCTGGGGCAGACTGACAGAAGCGTGGCTGCCATTTCGCGCCTAACTGCCCCTCCGACCACCAACAAACATTCACGCGCATTCATACACCATTGTGAGTAGCAGCACTATTACAAAGTATTACATACTTTAATAAGATGAACCAGAAAACAAATGACAAAAGTGCTCATTGTCTCATGTTTTCAGTAAATGTGATGGTGTGTTTTTACATATATATGTCGGTTTTTGTACATTTATATAATAGGTTTATAAATGTACCACTAGATAGAACCATTCCTTTTGAATAAAACCCATTATCTCATTAATTCTCAGAAATTCATATTTTGGAACAAGACTGTATCTTAGAAACTACAACCAACTAGCACCTTTGACTTATTTTTTCTTTACTAGTGACTCAAATTTGGTAACGTTTAACTACTTTTATTCTGGAAGCATTGTACTTGTAGACCAGTGTTATTTTGAATCTTGAATTCAGACAAATTCATGAATTGATCACAACACTCATGCTGTTATGTTTATGACACTGTTCAACAACAATTATGCTACTGAGGCAAAAACAGCTGATTTTACCTACGTCGGGTACACAGATTCCAAATGGGAAATAATAATTTATCCAGAATGTCAGAATTTCAAATTATGCACAGGTCAATATATATAGTAGCATATAACAGTGACAATGTTTTAGTTGTGTTTTCAATGCTTGAAAAGAAACATTTGGTGAAGTCCAAAGTGATGCAAGGCTAAAAACTACAATTTTCATTTGGGCCAGATTTGAGAGTTAAGGATCATCTATTCTCCCAAAGTTCAAATCTCTAGAATTCACAGCTTTGTGAAAGTGGAGAAACATTTATGGGGAACAATAGAACCCCAAATTATGATCATCTAGTTGTAGTAGTGTAGCCATCTAATAATTTCATCAACATATTTCTGAAAGAAAAATAAAAATGCCAGGCATCAAGGGGCAAATGGTTCCTACAGCAGGAAATTGTCACAATGCATAAGCCCAAAGTGCTGCAACTTTTTTGAACAATCATGAACCAACTTGATGGACTCTACTACTACTTATATTATACTATTATATTGTACTATACTATTATATTTATTCTTCATTAGGATTGAAGTTAGTAACCATTTGACCAATTTAGGACACATTATCCTCAAAATGTGAATACACAATCAAAATCAGATGCTTTTCTATGACAGCAGATTAATCCCCCCCCCCCCATTATGTGTAAAATATACAGAAAATGCTTGATTATATTATCATTTTATATGTCCACTCCCAGCTAAAAAGTAGAGATCCACTGGTAATGGACTTTTAAAAGCCAATATAACAACAGTAGATATAATAAAAGCCACGGTCATATACTCTCGCATAGGGTCAGCATTAAAATATCTAAGTGATACTAACAACTAATTCCTGTTAATGTTACCCATCACCTAATATTAGAGCTGACTCTTCCAATGGTGATGTAAATTGTCCTGGCTCTACAACAAAGGCTGGTGAAATAAATGTTCCAGTTTGAACTAAGAGAGGAAAATGCACTTAATGGTCAAGAGGGCTGAACACTAACACTAGTGAGGTCTCAATCCACAGGCAACAGTTGCAGTGGTTGGTGAACTGAAACCCTCACCGGTGCACAACAGGATATTATCAAAGGGTCAGAGGTCAGTATTTGCCAGTAAGAGCTCATTGAAAGCAACCAGACTACAACACGGGAGGCAGGTCTCTGTGGAATATTTTGCACTGCGAGTTGATTCAAGTCTCTCTTGCGCTACCCTCTTTTCGCTTTCTTTCCCCTCCGAAATGACACACTTTTTCATCGCAAAATGTCAGCTACGTCTCAAGAGGAGGAGGAAGAGAAGGAGAAGGCTGGTGTTCCTCTACTCGTTCTCAAGATTAGTTTGGTTAAGTTCAGCCTGTCTCAAAAGCAGTCTGCTCAGTCTATGGGTCTAGAGGGAGTAGAGGGTGAAGAGGCAAAGCAAGAAAGACAAAAAAAAAGAGAGAAGACACGGGGGAGGCTCAGAGAGAACGAGCAAATAGCCCAAGCAAAGCTGAGCTATGGAGTACAATATGTGCATGAGTGGTTTGCTAATAGTTCACTGTTCTTTAGTGCCAAGATGAAAGCAGTTCGAGTAAAGCAGAGAATATCACGCCCACTTGTTCATTTGCATAGTCCACTATGCATTGTCTGTGTGTGTCCACATGAGAAGCTAACATTAGCTTTTGACGCTAAAACATGTGCATGCACTCTGAAGGTATATGGAAAATAAAGGAAAAAAAAAAAAAACAATCCAAATGACACACACTTGCATCCACTCAGGCCATTATTGTAATACCTGCACATCAACATATCCGTGCATCCCCATGTACACACAGACATTTAGGGTGCTAATGTACGCCCGAGTGTTCTCTTAGCTTAAATGGTGTCAGCAATGGCTCCCACCGTGAGACACAAATCTGGTGGCGCTCATCATCTGGTGCTCCCATCTGTCAACCTGTGTGTGTCTGTGTGAGATAACATAGAGCATGTGCAAGTGTGTGTATTTGCAGAGATGCTATATGTAAACCAATGTACTATGCATATGTGCTGCTTTTATGTGTGCAAAAGAAACCAAAACAAGGACATTCTGTGAGAGAGTGCATATGTGTGCATCCAGGGGAGATAACAGAAGACTGTGCAGATTTGTGTGTGAATGTGTGTGTTTTTTCCGTCTCCCTTTTGCCACTCTCCCTTTGGCCAAACCAATGTGCAGGCACATCTGATATATAATTCAGCACTTTACATAATGTGGCCTGCCCCAGTTTAGAGAAATAAAGACTGATAACCCTTTAATTCTTTAACACGCAGACACACATGCACACACACACAATTACACACATTCACAAAAGATGTAGCAGGTGGGCAAAAAGTCCAGTCAGCTGACTGTTGTATGAAGATTAGTCAATGTATCATTGGCACAGTGTACCTTTTCTAAGGCCAAAGGTCTCCATGAAACAACATTAGTGTATGTTTCATATAATTACAGTAAATATGGAAGGCCACTGCTGAGGAGACTGGTGCACTGAGCAACCTTTACATGCCATAGAGCAGGGATGTCAAACATGCGGCCCAGGGAACATATCCGGCCCACCAAGGGTCCATTCTGGCCCGTGGGATGAATTTGTGAAATGACACTAACGTATTAACAATTATTTTAGTTAACATTCCACATTCAGACCAATTCAATCTCAGGTGGTTTGAACCAGTAAAATACTTTTATAATAACCTATAAATACTCACAACTCCAAATTTTTCTCTTTGTAAATGTAAACATTTTCATGTAATTTTACTGTATTTATAATTAAACTACCATTTCTCAAAAAAAAAATAACCTGAACAAATATAAACAACCTGAAATGTCTTAAGAAGAGCAATTTTAACAATATTATGTCTATTATTAAATGTTTTGTGCATTTGTAGATCCACTGTGATCTGTCATTTTACTTTTTTCACTCTAAAACATAGAGAAAAGTTTGGAGTTGACATTAATTATATATTATTATGTTATTATTTTACTGGTCTGGCCCACTGCAGATCATAGTTGGCTGAATGTGGCCCCGGAACTAAAATGAGTTTGACACCCTTGCCACAGAGTATTTATTCATCATATGCGGTATATGTTCCGGTGTAAAACAGGAAAGGAGCAATAAAACTATGTTTATGTATGTTTTCAGGAAAAGTCAGATAGAAGTAGAGGAAGAAAATAAACCTTTACAACCAAGCTTTTATGCACTTATTACAACATTACAGAGTTTAGAAGCTATATTTGTTTTATTTATGTGACACCCCAGTGCCGCTGGTTACCCCGGGCACGTTTCTCTCTCTCTTTCTCTCTCTGTCACTCTCTCTCCCTCTCTCTCTCTCCCCCGCTCTTTCTCTCTCTCTCTCTCTGACTCTCTCTCTCCCCTGCTCTTTCTCTCACTCTCTCTTACTCACAGGTAACCAGAGAAGCTGTTTGGGTTTCTCCCGGGCAACATGGCTGGGGGTGTTGCCCCAACATCCTGAGCATAAGAGTGGCAGTTGGCAGTTGACGGTTGCTGCGACAACGTGACAACAAGAAGGACAGTTGCCATGGGGGCCAAGACTCAACAGAGAAGGCTCTACGAGGACAGCAGTGGTGGTCGCCAGCTCTCTTCTGACGGACTGGTCTTCGGGCCAGTTCCTCCTTATTTACCTCACTATCTCCTTTTACTTGGCATACACCCTGTGTTCGTGTGTTTTGTCAAGGCTCCCCGAGCCGGTCTTGACATTTATCATTCCTTATTATCATATTAATGCATTTTTCAATTGTTAATCATGAGTATAACTACCTAAAATGTCAATACTTTTTTGTGTGTTTATACATGTTTTACTAAAATTGACTTATAATTGTGAAATATTTTATAATTTAATTTCATTGTTGCCTTGCTTGTATGTTTTATTCACATAATAATGATTATATACATATTATACACAGCCTGGCCAAAAAATGTTCCCCACCTGGGTGTCAGTAAGCACAGAGGTACGTTGGATGATTACTGCAGTGATTAATGTGCTTCAGCTGAGATAAACTATTTAATCCTACCTGATACAGTGAGTGGCTTCTCATTTCTTAAACAACTATGTCAAAAGACATGGTTGTCATCTTTATTGTAATCATGGAAAATATGTAACTCGGTTTCAGATGTTTCATATGATTGGCCTGTATCAAGAAAAGAAAACAAACTAAACTGCTTACACTAGTAAAAAGAAAACATTATTAAACCCTGGAAAGATAGTGGTGACCATCTTTGAGAAAGAAATATGGCAGGAAAAAAAATAAATGACTTCAGTTAATTGTCTAACAAAATCAACATTAGCTAAATAGTCTGACCATATCCTGTAGTTGTACTACTTCTGTTTTATTCATTCATGTATTTATATTTAATCACATATAAGGATGCAGTAGTGTATTGTGTGTAATATATTCTTCTTGGGAGTAATTAGTGGCTGAAAATAAAAAAATACGATCTTTAAGTCCTCATGATTGCTGTTGAGCTGACAGTTATTACCTTTATGATGCAATACAGTCTATTTACTGAACAAACCATATAAAATCAGCTTAACCTAAACACCAACACCTGGAATATTACAATGTTGTCTACACATGAATGCATCACAAATGATATATACTATATAATGTGACAACCCACTGCATTTAGCTGCTCTGGGCTGGGGGAAAAAAATCACTGAAAGTAATTGTGTATTTAGAAACAAATGCAAATGTAAATAAACATTTTACTCTCAGTTCTTCATGTAGTTCAGACAGGTACACTTCATTTTTCTCTTTACACTTATCTTAATACTGTATATTTAATTTTTGATCCATAGAGATGGAACCAAAAGACTGATGCCTGTCAGGTATGACTAATCTGTTCATTCTGCTGCAGTTTTATTTACACCGATGGAACTAAAGGACTACATGAATGGATTTGTCCAAGTGTGAGGAAATGCATGTGACAGGATGTTACTTAGATGTTGATGATTCATCTTGGCGAAGGTTATACTCAGGCTACAAAATCTGATTGTACTCCTGGACTGAATTCTTCTCCTATTATTAAAGAAACCCAACCTCTCCCTGGGCTCATTCTCCTTTAAGCAGAAAAAGCTAACCGTAATTCACCTGAAATTAGTGATGTAAATTTTGACGTTCTCAGCATTTGATGTTTCTTTTGAAGCTTAGACATTGTACTTGCGGCTTGTTTCCAAGGCAACCTGTACACCAGAATCTGTTACTTCCTCTTTAACATAAATTAACATGCACTGAAAAAGAAACCTTATTATAGTGCATCACATGTTAAAGCCAAAAACACGTTTACCTGCACAGAATGTGTCATGCAGTTCTCACCCCAAGAGGAACAAAGTGAATGCAGACACAGGAAATACGGGAGTGGGATGAAACACTCAAACTGCCCAAAATCCTTTTGCTGTGGCTGTTATCTGACAGAGCTCTGGAGGGAAAGAAAGCAGAAAACCTGTCCATGCTTGGCCACATGGAAAGATTGTACACACGATGGACTCATGGAGCTCCATTTATCACTGTGACACACTTCTTGAACACTCATACTGTATTTTCATGCAGTTCAGTGTCACATCCACCCACAGGATGTTACAAGTGCATGCTGCTGTGAGCTTGTACACACACCACCCATCCATCCCATTCATGTACACACACATTACATGCAAAATATGTAATATTCATCAGTGTAATAGCACCGCTGAGTCTGTCAATGACACTTACATCCCCTTTACTAATGCTAATGTTGCTAGCTGCTAGGGCAGATAGATGTGACCAAACAGACCCATGATTTGAATGACATTTTTTTATCACCCATTATAAAATGTAGCCAAGTTACAATCAAATTACAACTTTTCAAACAGTTTTTGTTTGATTATGAATGGAACTGTGGCTGTGTGAGGCTTTATATTGTTGATATCGAACTAGATTTGTATCCTGCATATTTGTACCATTTGGTCAAACGTTATCAATCCTTTTGGACCAATATAGCTGAAATAAACTTCAAACGGATCTGTCCACTGATGAAGTCAAAGCTAGTTCACATTTTAGGAGTCCAGTATACATCAGTGACGCCTGCAGGGTCTTCATTTACTGTAGAGACTGTGGCCACCTAATCTGTACGCCCAAAACGTATAAAATAATCCAAAAATCTGATTTGTTTTGCACTGTTTCTTCATCAAAACTGCACAGATCAGGGGCCTCATGTATAAAGGGTGCATACGCACTAAAATGTGACATAGGAACTTTTCCACGCTCACGTTCAGATGTATAAAGAGTGACTGTAGAAATGTGCGGTGTTCCGCGCCAACTTCATGGCTGGCGTACACAAGTATCTAGTGCTTTTGAGCCATTGGCAACACTTAGAGGTGATGCTGGGAAACTGTTACTAATGTGAAAAAGGACATTCGTCAGAGTGATGTGCACATCAGAGATACACAGATGAACAGTTAACACACCGGCACACCATCCCACTGCCAGAGCAGCACATCCCCCCACCACACCAACCAGATGCTGGACCCATCGATGCCAATCCTGCCCAGGAGGCCATTCGGGCCGGCAACATGTGATTTCAACCAGATAAAGAGACAAGGACACAGAATTCACTTGTTGATAAATGCATTTAATGTAGTTAATGTTTGTAAGAACATTTAAAAGTCGATCCAACCACTCATTGATGCCGCCGATTGCCCTCCTCTTGTGACTCCTGCACAGCTGGGTGAGGACATGGCCGGTTGGATGGGCATCAGCAGCTGGCTGTTGCGGCGGACCGGAGGGTCAGCTGACACCAGGGAGGCTGGATGACGGGTCTGTGACATAAGGCTGGGACAGTGTCTCACCGTCTTCTCCTTCCTCATTGTCTGTTGGAAAATGATAAATTGAGTAATTAAACATGAGTCAAAGTCGTTGATTTCCTCTTTGATCGTGATTACGCATGAACCTTTATGTTGTTTGGCTGTGAGCAGAGTATTGTATGATCCGTATAATGAACAAATATGGGAGTTACACAAATACACAATACATATTTACCTTGGGGGTGATCCGAGTCAGCCACAGGTGCTCCCACCACCCCTGTGAAAGGCGTGTCACCCACACTAGCGGCGACTCTCTGCTCAAACGGGCTGAGTTTGTTCTCTCCTGTCCCCCCACCTGTTTTGGCCACACTGTGGCGGTGGGCAACAGTCCTCCGCTTAACATCCACCTTAACGTCATCTGATCAGGGGAATCCCACCTGGAGGCCCTGTTTATACTAATTTGCATATTTAAATGAGGCATGAAGAGGGAGTAGTCTGATACTCCAACATATGAGGTCAATTCCATGCTGATTGGGATGTATAAAGGAAATGTGCTTGGATTCAGGCGTACACACAGTTTTATTCATCTGGATTTTTTTGTGCGTACGGAGTTTTCTGTATTTCAGCGTATGCCAGGTTTCAGTATGAAATCCACGCAAGTCTTTATACATGAGGTCCCAGGTGTCCAGAAGGTGGACCTGCAGCTCAGATTTACTGTAATTATTTTATGTCTAGAGCTGTCACTTCATCAGTTGTTATTTTTCTTCAGCAGCAGAAAAACAGCACATGGAGGTTAAATCAGACTAAAACCAAGCACTTTTAATTCAGACAGATACATAAGAATCACTATGAATGGATGTGAATAAAGTTGATCGACCGCAGCCTATAATGCATCACACTCTGCAAAATGCTGTAATTTCACCAGCGTTTGGGCCATTAACTAAGTAGGATCATTTATATAATGGCATGATATATATAATCCCTTTGAAAAGCAGGTCTTATGACAAATAAAGATCAAACATGAGCCCTGTCTGCAGACATTAGAATGGATGGATTTTATGTGAAGATATATAATTTAATGTAATAGGAGTAAAATTTATACTTAATACATGGTGGTGAAAACAACAAGTCCCATGATCCTATGCTTCTTTGTGAACTTATCTACTATGTATTTGTTAGCGAGGTACACAATAGTTGACAGTATATACTGTATGTTACAGTAAAAAAAAAAAGAAAAAGTTATGTGATGTATGTACAATAATATGTTTGTCCTTCATATTTACACTCTATCTGAAAATATATCTGTATAATATTTATCTGAATTTATACACTCATATAACCCAGCATGTGTAATACATTACAATATATTTCTATTTCTCTCCTATAAAGCCACACAGGCATGCTGGCTAATACTGGTCATGTATGCAAACATGCCACTAATCCACAAACAGATACACATGCACATACTGTAGGCACTCGCTAGTTTAGCTAGTTTGGGCCAAATCCACATATGGGCCTATAATCTGGTCTCTCAAGGTGTTTGGACTTATCTTTAATTCAGCAGGGGAGCAGGTCTGCCAGCTCCTTGATTGCTTAAACCACATTATCCCTCTACTCTGCATCCTAATGAGTGTCCATCAGGCATAGAGATGAGTACATGTGAGCGCGCCTGTGTCAAAGGTATGTGAGCATCTGCATGTGCATGTGCATGTGCATGTTTGTGGGCATGCATGTTATCTGGACAGCTTGTGTATCTACATGTTCGTGCGGGTATGCGGACACACATCGTTGCGTTCTCTGGCACGCCTTGAATCTTCATTATGTTCCGCTGCGGGGTACAAAAACAATTTGTAACTTCACAAGGTGATGTAGCCACTAAATGGAATCTTGTGGGGGCAGTGGCTTGTCTGCCATACCTGCTCCATCTACCCCACCATGCTAAATGGTTTATCATAAAGACAGGATGTTAAAATGCCCTCTGAGCTCGTTTCCACACACTGCAATGACTCTATATAGTCGAAACAAGCTCATCTGGATATAGCCGAGCTAGGATTTTAAAATCGACTTCCAGCTAGTTATTTTCTTTGACTTGTTTCTCTCTGGAGGAAAATAAACGTCTCCATGAGCTGCACCTCTGATGCAGCTTGGCATGATATTGATGTCAAAGGCAAGGAATTTGTTATAGTTTCCAGAGTTGTTGATAAATTTAACTTTATGAAATTGCCAATCATGTGGTGCTTTAACATTTGGCACTGTTTTTATGTCATGTTGCATTACATTTTTATTCCCATTGCAACATGTTTGAGAACTGTTTGTGCGGCTGAGCAGAGGAAGCCAGTCGAGACCAGCAGAAACATATGTAGCTCTCAGTTCTCTAATTAAATTAAAGATATCTAGACTTTAAATGGTGTTTGTAGACGTATACACAGGTACAACAGGGTCCGACATCATAGCTGTTGTAATATCCACAACATGAAATCATCACATCCATGGCTTACTATTTGTAACAGTAAAAAAAAAAAATTAGGCAATTGTCATAACTATCAAGGCCATCTGGACACAATCTGTAAAACATAAACATTTCATAAGCTACAACAATCTGGTATAATCAGAAAAACATCTGATAGCAGATGATTATTTAAATTCGATGTATCATTTCGATGTTATTGGAATCGATGAGTCGAGAAACGCGGAGAAAGTTCACAGTTTCTGAACAGACAGACAGACATCATGGAGAGGCGAGATATAAAGCACCCTGCACACGACGGTTAGGTCAGAGAGAGAGGTGGATACAGACAGAGACAGACAGAACAGAAGTCACTGCAAAGACATTCGGGGCATGGCTGCACCTTGCCAAAAGATGTTTGTGCACTGTGAGGGCAAGTGTTAGATGGTGAAAAAAAATGCCATGCTGGGTGTATGACAGCAGTCTTCCAGCTTTATTTTTTTTAGTCACTTTGATACACAGCTGTTACTCTGAGGTTTTGTGTTGTGGCTGGGGTTACAAGTAGCAAAAGGATTTGTGGAGTTTAGATAATATAACTAAATCTGTACAAATTACTGAGGTACACAAGATATTTCAGATGATGAAAAAATACAGTAATAAAAATCACAAACCCAAACGTAATGAGAATTGTCTAAATCACAGGTGTCAAACTCATTTTAGTTCAGTGGCCACATTCAGCCCAGTATGATCCCCCAGTAAAATAATAACAGTGAAAACAGTAAAATTACATTATGAAAAGGCTTACACCTGCAAATCAGAATTTAAACAATAATACAAACAACCACAAACAACCTGAAATTTCTAAAGAAAATTAAGTGCAGTTTTAACAATATTGTTAAAACTATGCCTCATCTTACACACGTGCATTACAACTGACAGATCCCAGTGGATCTACAAATACACAAAACATTTAGTAACAGATGTAGTATTGTTAAAATTGCACTTACTTCTCTTAAGGCATTTCATGTTGTTCATATTTGTTCACATTTTTTTGTGAAAGGATAGTTTGTAAATGTAAACATTGTCACGCAATTTAGCTTTCTTACACTAAAACAAAGAGATAAATTTGGATTTGTCATTATTTATAGGTTATTATGATAGCATTATGGTAGTATAGGTTAGTATTTTACTGTTCTGATCCACTTGAGATTGAATTGGTCTGAATGTGGAACCTGAACTAAAATGATTTTAATACCCTTGACTGTTCAGCATAATTTTTCCTTTCACATATTCATCCCATGGGCCAGATAGGACCCTTTGCTGGGCCGATTTTGGCCTGTGGGCCATATGTTTGACACAACTGGTCTACATAGAGTCTCAGGATGGATGTACAACCTTTTAACAGAAGATTATCTGGTTATCTTACTTTATTTGAAAGGGGACATCTCCTATATTTTTGTGCTAGCATGTGGCTAAAGCATGAACTAAACTAGTTTAGATACAAACATTTTGAAGTGGCTATTGCTACAGTATTGTGGCACGAAATATCAGTTTGTCTACTACCACAGAGCCAATCAGTGCCCTCGTTATATCATGTGTAGACTGGTAACCTGTCATTCTGCTGCCACAGTACTGTGGCATTAAGCATTGCACATGCCATGTGCCTAATACGGGTACAGGAAAAGGCTAGGGTACCAGTTACTGGATCTTATCATTTCAAGAAATATCTGCATCCAGGTGGAAAACGGAAAACTGGGTTGAAACGGTGTAATACGTATGCCACACCTACAGTATATGTGGTGCTATATACAAAAACAGACAGAGCCGCAGGATACAATAAAATGACAGGAGAATACAGTGAGCATGTATACATGAGGTCCTTCTTCTTCAGCACGCTGAGTAAAAACATAAACACACCAAGGAGAAGAAGATGGCAGGTTTTGGACACTGGTGTTGTCGTTGCCCTGAAATGGTATTTTGGAGAATGGGTCCCAGAGTGGAAAAATCTTGATGTCGATGATCTCGACGACACCCTCGCGTTGCCATATGTGCATGAACTTTTAGAATCCGCAAAAGAAAAATACCACAAGCGTTGTCGTCTGAATGTAGCACCATTTCAGGGCACCGACAACGCCAGTGTCATGTGGACAAAAGGCCAAAATGATATAAAATTTTTGCGGATTGACATAGTTTCGTTGTTGTGTGTACGGGGCGTATATGCCATATATCACCACAGTACTGTGGCAACAAGACACTAATGAGTTCACATAATATCCATGATTGACTCTGTGGCAACAAAATTTCGTTGCTGCTTATTGTCATAGTACAAATGTTAATATTTGATTGGCTCTGTGGCAATACACAAATGGATATTTCATGCCACAATACTGTGGCAGTAGCCATTGCCTAAAAATTTTGCTGGTGACCTGGTAAATGCTAAAATGATCACAACTGATGAATGATGTGTCTTCTCACAAAGGTTTTAAAACACGTTCAGTATTCGTGACTGACACCAGTGATCCAGTGTTATCAAATATATTCAAGTAGAAAGGTTTGTGCTTACACAAGTTTACAATGCTCCTCTACACCAGGTTTCACTGCAAAGACCGATAGCTATACTTAATTCTTAATTACTCACATGATCTATTTTTTCCCCCCCGAGAGATTATAGAGATCATGTCATTAAAAATAAATAACAGCCGTGGCAAAACTTTCACACTCAGCTAATGTTATAAAATGGCCTAGTTATCAGCATAGTTACAGTATGTTACAGAGCGCTGCTCTAACCTGTGGGTTTGTAGCATTAATGTCACAGGTAACTAGGCTGATGTGTTTAATTAAGTCTCTTTATAGTGATACTTAGGGTCTGTCCACACTTCAGCATTCAGTATCAATCTGAATTAACTTGCAGAGTTTGTGTAATGTGTGGTTTGCTGCTGTTGAATAATAATAATAATAATAATAATAATAATAATAACAATAATAATAATAATGACGAAGCCTGACTGTCAGTCCATCATTTTCAGGTCCAGCATTTGGACTCTGCTGTGCAGTGAGTCGGATTAACACATGCTTTAGAGATATGATAATGTGAAAATGTTTGTAATTTAACAGACTACTCCAGTGGGATAAATTAGGCCATCATAATCTAGGTAATTAATGGAACCACTGCAGCTGTATGTACACAAAAATGTGGACTACTGTTTACTTCATCTAGATATGATCAGTACTGTAATAATGTTGGTCCACAATTATGCAGAAATGTAGAGTTCCTCGTCAGATATAACCACAAAAAATCAATCACACAGCCTAAGCTTCCAGAAACCAAAACAAGAGTAAAACTCACCTAATTCACCTACATTTTGTAAGAGGGACAAAATTGTGATACTGCACCTTCAGCTTTAAGGCTCATTCATGCTCTACGTTAAAGACGTATACAGACGGAGGGTTGTGTCCGTCCCCTGCTTTTCTTAAGTCTGAATTTCTGTCCATGCTTTGGGAGTTTACGGATGCGAACCCCGAAGGAGAATACGGAGCAGTACCACCAGGAACCATAGGGGCCAGTGTTAAGATTTGAAGAGAATGATTTCCAGAAATGGCGGCACTTTTCAATGAGTTAGTGAAAAACTAATGATATATTTATGACAACTACCCTTCTCAATATCAACATTAGTAATAACTCGTCTGTCGTCGCCATGTTTGTTAATATTGACCTTCTTATTAAAAAAAAAACCCTTTACTCTTCTTCGTGGTATTCAGCCAACATATCAATTAAGAGCGGTGCCCCTGGTAGATTGATTGACAAATGTTTGCAAAACATGCATCTAAGTATAAAGGCAGTACTTGAAACAGACGTACCTATTTAAAAGGTTATAAAAGGAGCACAAATGAATCTTTACTCAAAAATTGACTGTGCTTTACTAAAGTTCACTCTGTAGACTAATACTGAACACACATCTCCATCATGGATCTCTTCTTTCCCCTCTTTTGTGTGTCATTCAAGCACAAATTGCACTGTAAATAAACATCCTGTTGTTATGTCGGTACAAGAACTCTCGACAGTTGCTGCAGAGATCAAGAGCTTTGGTCGTCCGCTGACAGAACATTCATCTGTAACTGACAAGTCGCTAAGTGTATTGTGTAGTGGACCAAGGCAGTCAATAGGAATACACCCATCTTACAATATTTTTGCAAGTTGTAAAGTATATGGCAAAATGAGTTGTCACTTGAATGGCAGCGATGCAGTGGTTGATTAATTTATTCACTTTTGACAAATGAGTTTAATGTTTTGAGAGAGTGGCAGTCGGCCAAGACGAATTAAGAGTTATATGCCAAATGATGCAGTGTTTTCTCTTCATCTCCTTAGGCCTGAGACAATATTTTGGAATATGTGTCCAAATAATTGAGAGAAAAAGCTGTCAGCCCTCCGGTTGACTTTGTGGCACATTTGGCAGAGATATTTGGCACTGGTTTACAGGTAATGATCTGTTTTTGCAGCAAAAAAAAAACATCCAACATATTAGACACAACCTCTTCATCCATTACTACATAGTTAGTGATCATTAGCTGTAACTTCTCCCATTCCAACAGTTACTAAATTCTAATTTCATGCTTTCAAGAACAAGCTTTAATTTCCCTCAAGTCGTCAACCACAGCCACCCCCTGGAGAGACATGTTGAACATTAATGCAATTATTACGCAGGCATATGCTGCAGTTGTTATTTTGGCACTGCGAGGCCCTGTGGGCTAATAGGCCTGTCTGTTGCCCAGCTGCTCGTAAGAAAGGTTTTGCCTTTGTGTACGTGTGTATTAGGGACCAGACAAAAGCCCAGTGCTCAACAGGGATAGTGGGTTCATACCAGGTGTGATTTCAGGGTGCATTTAGCGGGCAGCTAAGTTTCCAACTCTGAATTAAATCCCTCCCCTGTAGGCATGGGTTTTGAATATTTATTTTCTTTAATAATGCCGCCTTTCTTGTTAATTAAAACATAATTTTGTCTCCGACAGTGCTCGGTCTGTATGCATGTAACTCACAAATACTCTAGTGTGTTTGTGTTCTGGGAGTGCGTAGGAGGAGGGTACGCTCTCCGAAAAACCAGGAGGACTTTCACTCACACATACAAGCACATTAGTCATGTTCTCGCTGTCTCTGAGATGATGATGGAATCAAGTCCTGTGCCTCTGTCCATACACCCCAGCTTGTGCATGTTGACAGTAACCTCCCACAGTACACCCCCAGCCCAAGGTGACGCTCACACACACGCACATTTACAACACACACTCACCACACCAACAGCCGTGCACACGAGCCTGAGGTGACACAGATGACAGCTCAATTCTGGGTGAGTCAGCTTGACTGTGTCCTTGCCCAGACATGAGAAGGAGGCGGTGTGGAGTGTGCATCATATGTGTGTATGTGTTGGTGTTTCTGTGTGTCAGCTGGTCGGTGGACATGGTGGAAAGAGGTGCAAAGGTGAAGAAGAAAACATGAGAGAGAGAGAAAGACGGAGACTTTGAGAAAGAGAAGAAGAAGCAGCAGGTGACCTTGAAGTATTAACCAGTGTATGTGTGTGTGAGTCTGTACTGCAGTGTTTGCAAGTAGTCAATGGGTGACAACTGCCACACTTTTGTTTCTCAGATTGAGTGTACATGTGACCAAGGAACAGCAAACAGCGCCATCACAGACCTCTGCTCGATATCACGTCTAGAACTGCAATCCCCAGAACCTTCCCTGATTAAGACTTACAGCACGTCCTTCCCATCTCATATATAGAGAGGTTACAGGTGAGGTAGAGCACCGTCTGCCAGCCATATGTCACACTCAGACTGGAAACTACATTAACATGAAGTGCCAACTAAGCAAGAACACAATCACACCCATAAGCCTTGCGACAAAGCTTGTTGAATTTGTCTGGCATGACTTGGGTAATTAATTGACAAGAGGTGAGAATACTATGAACAGAATATACGCTCATGATAATAATACAGTCATTATGAAAATGAATCAAGATGAATTAGGGGTGGGAATACAGTAATGACATAATTATATAATACATATAAATTCAGGGTTCTCACAGGTTTCTGCAAGTTAAATTTAAGACTTTTTAAGACCTTTTTAAGACTACTTAGAACAGAATTTAATGTTTACTTCACATACTGGCAAAAATCTGGAACTCCTAGAATTTAGGAAAATGTATATTTTTACTTCAAATGCCTTGATTCCCACCGTTCTGACTCATTTCTTTAATTTCAATATAAATGATCAGGTTGCAACGGGAGGAAGTGAGTCGACTAACGTTACTTTCTTTGCAGCTTGGACATTTAACAGACACATTTAAACACAATACAGCCAACAAGTTTATGGCCA
Organism: Apogon talboti; assembly: GCA_037367365.1. Taxonomy (NCBI): domain Eukaryota; kingdom Metazoa; phylum Chordata; class Actinopteri; order Kurtiformes; family Apogonidae; genus Apogon; species Apogon talboti. The sequence continues at coordinate 11,891,054 of JAPQRQ010000013.1, read as the reverse complement.
CATAATTTAAGACCTACCACATCAAATTTAATACCTTTTAAAGACTTTTTAAGGTATTAAACACAGATTTGTAAATTCAAAGCTTTTAAGACTTTTTAAGACCCTGCGGGAACCCTGTATATACCACCAATATAATATAATAATATATGTAATATCAGTGCATGATGCAGTATATCAAAATCAAATACATATATGATTTTTGTGTATGTTGTGTGCGTTAAAAGATTATTTTACATCACAACACTCACAGTAAGATTGGAGTATGAGTCAATGTGACAACTACATCTAATTTTATGTGATACATGCCACCAACTCCAAAACAGCGGATTACTCGTCATATTTCACCTCATTCTTTTGCCTCAGAGTTTACTGTGAAAAACTTACATAAAGAGTTGAAAATCAGAATAGACTGTGTAGAGAGATGAGATTATGATGACGACAAATTTGCAACTTTCAGGTGTGTAGTCTTTACATTGTGTATTTTAACAGTCTGATGTACATATGTACAATGTAGCAGTTTTATGATGAATATGACTTTCTTGATTTGAAAAATGATCTTTTAAAACTGACAATATCATATGTGAAAATGATGGATATACTACTATTAATAATAATAACAATAATAACAATAAAAACAATAATAATAATAATAATCATCATCATCATCATCATCATCATCATACTGTCTCTCACAATTGACTGTGATACAATACAATTGACTGTAAGACACAACCAGAAGGGGGGGACTTTGTCTCCCTACACAGTAATTCTATGAACCACTGTAAGGCAGCAACAATAAACCCTGATGTCTGTATGAGTGTGTAAAAGCAGGACTTATGTATTTACTTCCTTTGCTGTGTTGTGATGTGTGAAATGATGCATGTACAAGCACTCTTTAACATAAACACAGGCTTCAACGTCCTCTTTCATGCCCATGTATGCCGTCTTTGGAGACATGCTGACTCTAAATCCAAATGGCAGGAGTGTTTGCATATTTTCATAAAAAACTCATTTGCTCCCTGTGTATCAATAATGTACTGCAAGAGGAACACAATAAGATATATTCCCGTACATATATTTTATCAAAAGAAAACACTGTGAATCAAGTTGTGTACTGCCAAAACATAAGGAAATGCTCTGAATATTGGAACTTCAAAGACTAAAAATGCTTCATATTTCCTATTCTCATGGTTCCTCCAGTTCCTCATAACATTTCTTCAGAGCACCAGTGTCTTATTTTCAGTTGTTCCTAATGACGAGAGTCAAGAGAATAAACACAACTCCTAGTGTCTTTGTTTTTTTCCGTCTATTTTCAGTTGAAAATTACTGATGTTTCCAGGCTTCGTCTCTGGTCTGACCAAATCGAACAACACAATTAGACAGGACTCAACACCCTGATGACAAGAGAAAATATGGTCAAGTTTTTTTTTTTCCTTTTGACTGTGTCTGTCTTTCTAAAGCTTAGAAATAATCATAAGAGAGACCAACAAGGCCATTTATGTTTTTATCCCCTTGTGAGTAATAAGCTACAGTACCACTGAATGGCAGTCAAAGTCCTGACATGTTGTCCTAGAAACACAACCTACATGCAGCTTTTTTTTTTTGTCACCACACAAAATGGACCCTGTTGCTCCACAGCACTTAGTGGACACAGACTCTAAGTTGGCTGAAAATACCCACTCGACTGTAAATGCATACATGCATTTTATCCAGAAAGGTTTTGTAGCAGTCTCCACACTGACAAAAATGTAACCGTTTCTTTCACTGTGGGCTAATGGTACCAGATATTCAATATAGCTCTATATCAGAGTGTCAAACAGGGGCCGCATATAGCCCAATCTGATCTCCACCAAGTAATAGCATAAAAAAAATGACAACTCCAATTTTTTCTTTCTCTTAGTGTGAAAAATTGGAAGATAAAAATTACATAGTGAAAATATCTATATTTACCACCTTTCCTTTCACAAAAAAATGCAAATAACCTATGAACAACCTCAAATTTCTCAAGAAAAATAAGTTCAATTTTAACAATGCTATCATTGTTACTAAATGTTTAGTGTATTTGTAGATCCACTGCGATCTGGGAGTTGTAACTCAGACTCGGCTTTATTGTCATTCGATCGTACGTGATAGAACAAAATATAGTTATCCAGGTCTCAGTTTGCAGCATAGAAGGATAAAATATGAAATAAAATATATAAAAAAGGTACATAGGGTAGAATAAAAGCTATGATAAAATATGCAAAAGAAATGATAAAATAATAAAATAACTTTTAATATGTACACAATTTCACAGTATGCAGCAACAGTAGAGTTAAAGTGATGGTGCATGTAGCAGCAGCATAAGCAACAATGATGCACATATGCACATACAAAGCAAATATATTAACACTAAGATGCAAATTAATATTGTTCTTAAAATGTATCCCTTTGTTCATGCGTGTCCAGGCTATGCACAGTTTTTTTGTTTGTTTGTTTGTTTTTTTTGTGAAAGGATAGTTTGTAAATCATAGTGTATTTTTACACTAAAACAAAAGAGAAAAATCTGGAGCTGTCATTATTTCTAGGTTTATGCCAATCTGAGATCATATTGAGCTGTATATGAACTAAAAATGAGTTTAACACCACTGTTGATTTACAGCCATTATGTGTTATGTTTTTTTAGTCTTGAGCATCTGATGGTAGAGAATTTCGATGTGGTTCTTGAGTTAATACATACAGTCATATTAGGGCCACATAAGAAAATAAAAACACTTGTTACTACGAGAATAAAGTCGCAAAATATCGAGGCAAAACCTGTAATTTTGTGAGAATAAAGTCAAATACAAAAATAGTTATAATTTTACAATCATGACAATGAAGTCATGATATTATGAGAATAACGTTAAAATTTTAAAACAGGTGGGAAAAACATCAGAATTTATGAGATAAAGTCGTACCCACTCATTGCATAATGGAGAACTTGGAACATTTTGTGAGGTTATATGTTAATTTGGGGATTACGCACAGCAAAATACTGAGCCTATCAGCCCACCATCAACACATTATCATTAGTCGTCCGGTCCAACAGAAGTGAAAGTTGCTGCTTTGCTTGTTGCGTTCACTGTAACCGGAAACTCTGGCATCAACAAGGCTTGAGGCTTACAATTTTTAAATTATGACTTTTTATCACACTATTGTGAATTTATTTTCAAAATATTATGACTTTAATCTCATAAAAGTATGACATTATTTTCACTAAATTATGAGGGGTTTTTGTAATCTATGACTTTATCCTCATAATATTATGGCTTTATTCTCGAAATATTATGACTTTATTGTCATAGTGACAAGTGTTTTTATTGTTCCTATTTTCAAAATATTACGACTTTAATCTCATAAAAGTATGACATTATTTTCATTATATTACGAGTTTTTTTCAACTATGACTTTTTAAACTATGACTTTATTCTCTTAATTTTATGGCTTTATTCTCGAAATAGTACAACTTTATTCTCGTAGTGACAAGGGTTTTTATTTTTCCTATGTGGCCCTAATATGCCGTCGTAGATGCATTAAGATGTGCACTTGTGGTGGTCATGAATGGGTTTAAGCATCTTCTAACACCTCCATTAACTGTCTCATCCTTCTTTCATTATATATTTCCTCACAAGGCATCAATTTCGTATATTATGGATGAGATATTAAAGATCATCACAGAAGTAGGTTGTTATGAAACCACTTATTTTACCAAGAGTCCTCAGCAACTTTGACATTAAAATATATCAGACTCTGGTCTCTGGCCAATGAATAACTGTCTTTAATACTAGGACTTCTGAATTATTTTATTTTTAAAATTTTTACAGAGTCCATGTGTCTAGCTTCAGGAAAGCTTAAAGAAAAATACTAGACAGCAGCATACGCCAATTGTGCTAATGATGGCTGTTAAACATTGATCGAGCACTTTTCATTTTTCTGCCTTTGTGAAAATCCTCCCATCATTACTCAAGGATTTTAAGTACCTTAAAAATAATCCAAAGCTCATTTTAAGGCTTTTGATTAACGGCACAGTACTGTAAAAGGACACTTCAAAAGGTATATGCAGTCAAAGTCAAAACCACATTCAAAGCACAAAATGTGGGGGCAATCATTAAAAAATTATTTCTACACTGAGGGTATAATAATGGCTGTGTGTCTGGCAAGTGTTTTAGATGATAGTTGCACTTGAATGTCTGTTTGGAAATTGTTGCCAGCTGGATGACACAATGATACATTTCATCAAGCATTGTGTGGACATGTTACAGTGTTAGACAATCCCTAAAATAGCGTCTTTCTGTATTGAACTTAAAAAGGAAAAAAGCTTTGCACCAAAGACAGGATACAAGGACAGTTTGTAATGTTACATTAAAATGTGCAGCTCTGTGGTGTAATGTTGTTTATACTTCATACCAATGCTTTCTTGTTGGTAATTTAGTTATCTTGCCACTGCTTATATTATATATATATATATATATATATATATACACATTAGAGCCCGACCAATATGGGATTGTTGGGGCTGATGCTCATACTGATAGAGGGCAAAAAAACCCCGATATCCGATATAATGGCCGATAACCGATATACCGGCCAATATATTAAATAAGTACATTGATATACACAGGATATATACGTACATGAGCAAAAATTCTTATAATACCCAAAATATGATTCAAAACTAAGAAGCAGAACACCACTAAATTAAAATAATTAGCATAGAATTTAATACTATAGTTGACCATTTTAAAATAAAAACAAATGGCTGCATTCAGCTGAAAGTGATCATACAAAGGCTAATGTGAGGTGTCTTTAAAGTAATACATAATGTGGTTTTAAAAGGCTCATTCACAAAAACATCTTATCAATTAGTCATATTCACTCACTATTGAAAAGTTCCATCTGCAGCCACTGGGTATGTGCAAACAGCTCAAAAGTAAATGCTGGCTGTGCCGCCCAGCTCCCGTGTGTTTTTTGCGTTGGGGTGGGGGGGTAAATGAACGTCACAACAGCAGGAGACGTAGAGGTATTAGTAATGTGTGTTAAGTTTCACTTTCACTTTGTGCATACTCATTGTGAGGTACGCGCGGTAATTCGGTAATATGATATATATCGGCAGCCTGATTAATCAGTCGGGCTAGTGTGTGTGTGTGTGTGTGTGTGTGTGTGTGTGTGTGTGTGTGTGTGTGTGTGTATATATATATATATATATATACACACTTCCAGTTATTTTAAATGTAATATCATGTTACTTTAATGTTAAATGCATA
>JAPQRQ010000013.1:11859628-11870208 GCA_037367365.1 Apogon talboti | reverse complement strand
CTTATGTGTGTCTGTGATCGGCTGTCTCTGGCTCGCTTGCGGTGGGCCGGTGAGGTCGCTTTATCTTGTATGTATGTAACTGTATTGATGTTATGTGAAAAATCCAAAATAAAATATTAAAAAAAAAAAAAAAAAGAAGAAACGAGAATGAAGTGTCACCGTCTTCAGTGCTACAGAGGTGGAGCTGTCTAAAGCAGAATCCATGACTATGTTCCCACAATGTTTACGTGTTGTCTAAGTTCAGCTTCAAATCAGCCATGTTACCATAATGGTTCTGTTTTAGTCTCTTATATCACCCCCAAAAAGAACATTAAATTTCCAATGAACAAAAACACAATATGCTGTGTGCACATCTTCACGTTACTCTTTGTGTTGCTGTTTTCTGCTCGGCAGTGAATCATTTATAGCTCGATCTGTTAGTCCATTTAGAACAATGTAATGTATAAAAGTATAATAATATTGTGTTGATTATGTTGTCATGTTGATTATTACTCAAGCAAAGTTTTATTTTAGCATTAAGGAATGTAACGTTGACCCCCTTCAGGTTGCTGATGTATTTTTAATTTGACATGGCCTGTCATAACCAATTCTAGTTGATGCTTTTAAACTTCAAAATGACTCTGCACAAACAAACAATCCTACCCAACTTTATATTTGATATAGTTACTTCTCATAACATAATTGCCCAAGTCAAATTTTTTTTCACGTCATAGCCAATGATGAAAAATGAAGCAGCAGTGGTAGGAGACAAATGTTATGCAAATATCATAATTTGGCCAAAAATACAACTTCATGCTAGGAGGCTAACAATGTATAAGAAGTCTTTTTTTCATAGTACAGGTTTCCACTGGGAAATACGAAACAATAACAAAATGAAGACCCAACCCTGGTCCAAAAACGAAATCTGCAACTGCAAGTCCCATCATTGCCAGTGCTGTTTGATTGTGTTAATGGTTCAGTGGTCTTGCAGTGCTTTTACAAGTTTATCAGATGAATAGTATCTCTCCTTAACTCCTCTATTTTGTGCTGAGTCTCTGTGAAAAGCACCCACTCACTCTCACCTTCCATGCTTCCTCCAGTTGCCCTATCTGCTCGTCTTATCTCTCCCTTGAAGACTCGGACTACAACCCCCACCCCACCACACACACACACACACACACACACACACACATATATACATACACGTACACCCACCCACCCACGCTCCCTCCTCTCCTCACCTACCCCTTTGTCGGCTCATTGCAGAGTGTTTGCACCCTGCCCCGGTTCGACTCTGGATGCTGACTTACCAAATTTTCAAAGTTAGGTTTGAATACAGTATTTTCTGGTAGGTCACACTGAGGGTAGAATCCTGCAGGGCTGAATACGTTTTGCAACTGGTAATGACTGAATTGGCCTGACAGAATCACTACTACCAGGCTAGATAGATGGATGAATAGGCATTTTTTTTTAGAATATAAAAAGCTGCAGACAATATTTAGCTGCTGTAATAGATGAAGGTGCAGCTGTACTAAAGTGATAATGTGCTGATCTTAGATACTTGATGAATATGACAAGGACGTGGCTTTGTTTTGGAGTCGCATATAAAAGACCTTTCCAAAATGAGGGAGATTAACCTCAGATAACCACTGACAATCTCATTTATCCTGTCTGCACCTGCCATTAAAGCGTGTATGCACAGGAACCTAAGTGGCGGCACTTACAAATTCCTGTCACACGTCCTCTGGAAAGAAGATGGAAAAAAAACGCCGCTCCTGCTGATACATTCTGAACTAAATATTCCCTCCGCATTGACTCTAGTCATCACAGACCATGAGACATGAAGATGTGCTGTAATGTGTTTTCATTTGCTGTCTGGCCGCCTCCCTAGACAGGATATCAGAGAACCACGGCCGTCTCCCAGACTGTTTATGAAGCACAGCGGCTGCCTCTCAGGCCCGTGTACCAGAGGAAAAGTGACTTGGCTCTTTGTGCGCGAGACCTTCATTTGAACTCGAGGCCTTGGAGAGATGGCTTGCATATGATTCCAGGAGGAGCAATTCATAAAAGGCTCTTTGCATAAATTTAACTTAATGACCAAACCAAGCCAAAGTGGCAATTTGTTTAAAAATGCAATGGTCATTGAGCATATTAAAGTCATTTTTTTCCCCCTCCTCTTTCTGTATTTTGCACTGCCACAATACACAGCCAGAACTATGAGATGATGAGATTGGTGGGAAAAAAAAGAAGAATGGGGCAATTTGATAGCGGTTCAAAACTGCCTTTTCAGGGGCCATTTTTTATCTGAAGATTCAGAAACTAAAAGAAGACGAAATGTCCTACTATTGACAGTGTTGAGTAGGGGTGCAACGGTACACGTCGTACCATTCGGTACACCTCTCACGGTTCGGTATGAGAATGTACCGCGGTACGGTTCATTTGTCATTTTCAAATGAGTTTTGCGCGGACACTGTACACGTCTGCGCAAAACTCAATTTTTACGACTGCGTGGACTCTGCATACGCATACGTGCCGTCACACAATAGACTGCTCTGCGGGAATGTAATTTCACAGCATTCCAATTTCATGTTGTGGTGTTTGGACTGGAGTTGTACAGGGGCTGTGTGGGTTCTATCTGTTGGAGAAAATACAGACAAGCCCCGCCCCTTTAAAGCCCTTTAAAGTACTGAGGTTATACTTGACAGATCAATAGTAGCATTGACTATATGTAACAGGTACCGGGCTGCAGCACCCGCTAACAGTTATAAATATTCTGGAATACAGGAGAGAATGATCAGACAGAGGAAACGTGTCTTTCTTCAGAGAAGTCTTCCGCAGTTATCTTTAATAGCATTTGTTTCACCGAACACTATACGCATTGTCTTATCCAGTCTATGTGCAATCACACTTCAATTGTCCGCCAGACATATCCTCATGTTCATAGAACATATCTGAAACCACATCAAATTTAAACAAACATATGTGGATCTGTATGGCATTCAAACATTCACACATTCATCCTTCAGATTGACCTGATGTCACAATATTGCACCTTCGATGCATACACACGATATCTCTAGTATCGTTCAGACCCGCGTTAACAGTCTCCGGCGAACAAACACTTTCTAATTAACATTAAAACTAACTTTGACACATGACAAAATAAATCAAGGAGTCAAACAACAAACATTTTCAGCAAAAATATTGGAGACGTGTGACCGAAACTAACATAATGCAATTAGCCTTTAGCTAACAATGTCACTTATTCTTAGTCTATCAAAAATCGCCCCTCCCACAATGCATCTTGTCATGAAAACGCTGTAAAAAGTGGCGTCCAAGTTAATTAAACGCCGTTTTTTACGGCGTAAAAATGTACAACGCCGTAAAATATGGCGTAAATTCACGCAAAAACGCTGTTTTTTACGACGTAACGTTGCGTTCAAAGACCGCCGTAAAAAACAGGAATACAGAAGTACAGGAATACAGGAGAGAATGATCAGACAAAGGAAACGTGTCTTATGAGGGAAATCTGCGGGACATGCGCCGTTGCCTCGTGTCTGTGTGGCAAACCACGGTAGTACACTGCCCCCTACTGTCCAAAATTCCGCTACTGCACGTAAAACTTTAGTGTTCCAAAATAAACCAGTTATCAGTCAATATAAGTAAAATACAGACATAACATTCAACTTGAAAGAACATTTACACAGTTTACATTTACATTCCCATATGTAGGCACACATTAGTGGTCATCACATATATACTGTCCAGTATGTTTATAAGAGGAACTGTCAAAGACCATGAAAGCTTCCTGACACTATGTTTTCTTATATGAGCAAACTTGGAAAGGATGCATTTAAATAAAACATATACTGAATCAACTCCACATCAAACCATAGTAATGTTATAAGATGAGGGGCCAAATGTATTTGTTTTTTTCTTTAAGTTACCTTAGACTATTTCCATGCATTGGTGTCCCACATTGTTCCACATAAACATAGTCTTTATCCCTCATCTGGTGAGTTGGGGTCTGGTCACCCTGAGCCCCAGGGCTCTGCATCCAGCTCCAGCTGGCCTCTGCGTCCGAACTGTACCGTACCGTGAACCGTGACTCAAGAACTGCAATACGTACCAAACAGTGGATAAATTGTAGCGTTGCATCCCTAGTGTTGAGAATAAGGCATTACAAAAGTAATGAATTACAGTAATGTACCACTTTCTGCTGTAACGCAGTAGTGTAAGGCATTACTAATCAATGTTCAGTAATATTTTACCCGGTACATGTTCAATAGTGGTCTCAGTACAATACAATTTTAGCCCATAATTGAATTACATGAATGAAAAAACAAAACAAAACAAAACAAAAAAAAACAGCAAGACTGTGCACCTTAAGGAATCAGAAATGCAGCTTGACAGTTCGATTTCTTGTTGGTGTTCAGCCAATGGGTGAAGACGGCAGAAGACAGTCCATTGTCCACATGGACGTATGCTCATTACTAACCCTAACCCTGATTTACAGAAGATAGTTAGCATGATCCCTGTGATCAGCAATGACAAGGTAAGCTTATATGATTAGTTAGAATTCTTTATCAATTGCAGATTGATCTACCGGTGTCCTCAGCGCCGTGCTCCCTGTTTGAACATGTAAAATGGTGAAAAAAATCCAAGCCTTTGAACATCGTAGACCGTGTGTGTGTGGAGTATTGCACATGTGCCATTTATGACGAGAGTCCGTATGTAACTCAAAAGTAATACAGGAGTCATGTAATGCATTACAATTCTGAGACAGTAATATTGTAAATAAGTAATTACTTTTAAATATCAGTAACAAGTAATCTGTAATGGATTACAGTTTGGAAGTAACTTGCACAACACTGACTATTGAAATATAAATTCATAGTTTTATTTCCATCTTTGTTTACTGGTTTTCTCTCTGAACTCAATGCTGTGGAAAATAAAGGGTCAGAAGACAACCAGTCCATTGTCTTTTTTTTTTTTTTCCAAATAAAACACCACACCACTCTTCTGTTTATATACACTACCAGCTAACATCATTTACACATCATTTACACTAAAAGTAACTCTTGGCTTCAGTCCTCTTTAGGGAGTAGTTCTGTGTGAATACACACATGTACAATGTTGAAATTACACAACCTATTTAAAATGTGTTATTGTGGCGGACGTTAAGGGGCAAGCCTCTCACCCAGAGGACGATGGGTAGGGGGGCGTGTTTTGGGGTTCCCGGGCTTTTCCTTTGTGCGCTGGTTCAAGTGTGTGGAGATGTTGTTGGCGCTTGAATAAAGACAGACTTACCTCCAGCTCCGGTCTTCTCTTTATCCTGCCACATTGGTGACCCCGTTTTGAACATGTTTGAGGCAGCAGAAGACTGTGTCTCCACTTCGGCCACGTCGCCCCAACTGGTGCAGCCAGCAGTTTTCGCCCCGGCTGTGAGGCTTCCTGAGTTCTGGCAGTGCAACCTGGCTTCATGGTTTGAGCATATAGAAGCGCTATTCCACCTGCGAGGAATCACCGAGGATGGCCCCAGATACTACCTGGTTGTGACTGCGTTGGACCAGCAGTCCACTCGGCGGTTCATGCAGTTGTTGCGCGCACCCCCGCAGCACAGAAAGTATGCCGCCCTCAAGCAGTTGCTGCTCCGGAGGTTCAGCTTATCCGCCGAAGAGAGGGCAGACAGAATCCTCTCCCTGTCTGGTTTAGGTGACGGCACGGCTGTGGATCTGATGGACAATATGCTGTCGCTGCTGGGCTCAGATGACGGTGGATTTCTTTTCCCGTACGTTTTCCTGCACCAGCTCCTGCAGCCTGTGCGCGCAGCGTTGGCTAACTCCCCATCTTTGGCTGCTGGTGATTGCCGGGGTTTGGCTGAAGAGGCTGATCGGGTTCTGCTGGCTACCAGACGATTCACTGTGCAGAGCGTGGCATCGTATCCCCTGCAGCCGATAACGGAGGACGCGGACCCGGCGGTGGTTGCTGGAGTGGCCGGCCGGAGACGACGCGGGACGGCACTTTGTTTCTTCCATCAGCGTTTCGGCGCCAAGGATAGGCGCACGTTCCTCCGTGTACGTTTGAGGCGCCGGGAAACTCCAGGACCAGTGCCCAGTAGCAGCTGTGGGCGCTGCTGAACAAGGTGAGCTGCTTTTCATCCGAGACTCCACGTCGGGTAAACGGTTCCTGGTGGACTCTGGCTCACAGCTGAGCCTGCTCCCTTCGACCGGCACGGACAAGTCAGCCGGGGGCGGCGGACCGCCGCTGAGCGTGGCCAACGGTTCCTCTATCACATCATTTGGCTCACGGTTGGTGACTGTTTGTTTCCGCGGACGCCAGTTTGAGTGGAACTTTGTAATAGCCTCCATCACGGTTCCTATTATCAGTGCTGATTTTCTATTTGCTAATGGTTTGCTTGTTGATGTTGCTAACCGCCGGTTAATTGATGCTGTTACTTTTGCCACTTCATGTGAGACCGGGGGATCTGGGCCGTTAACTCACGCAACTTTTTTAGCGTCAGGTGATGTGTTTCAGCGTTTGCTTGCAGAGTTTCCATCTCTGACCACACCCGTCTTTTCTACCGCGGCAACTAAACACGGTGTAGAGCATTTCATAGCTACCCTGGGTCCGCCGGTTTTTGCGCGCGCACGACGATTAGATGCCGAAAAATTGGCTATTGCTAAAGGTGAATTTGCCACCATGGAGCGTTTGGGTATAGTGAGACGTTCCAACAGTCCGTGGGCCTCGCCGCTTCACATGGTGCCCAAGGCAGATGGGTCATGGCGGCCATGTGGGGATTTTCGCCGCCTCAACAATGTCACCGTGCATGACCGCTATCCCATCCCACACATTCAGGATTTTTCTGTGCGTTTGGCGGGCACCGTGATCTTTTCGAAGGTGGACCTGGTACGCGGTTATCACCAGGTTCCAGTTCGCGCAGAGGATGTACCCAAGACCGCAGTTATTACCCCGTTCGGGCTTTTCGAATTCCTGCGCATGCCTTTTGGTCTGAAGGGTGCGGCTCAGACTTTTCAGAGGCTGATGGACTCTGTGTTGCGCGACCTCACTTTTGTGTTTGTTTATCTCGATGACATATTAGTAGCCAGCCCATCAGCTGAAGAGCACCTGCTGCACCTGCGACAGGTTTTTCACCGCCTTGACGAACATGGCCTGATTGTTAACCCAGCCAAGTGTCAGTTTGGTCTGCCGGTGATTGATTTTTTGGGTCATCGCATTTCGTCTCAGGGCGCGGTTCCGCTGCCTTCTAAGGTGCAAGCAGTGGCGGATTTCCCCCGCCCAGCCTCAGTTAAGGCACTGCAGGAATTTCTGGGTATGGTTAATTTTTATAACCGTTTCCTCCCTCGTGCTGCGCACCTCCTGCAGCCTCTGTATGGGGCTCTGCAGCTGAAGAAGGGTAATGACCCTGTTGACTGGACGACTGACCGGATCCAGGCTTTTGAAGGGGCTAAGTCTGCCCTTGCTAATGCAGCCCTCCTGGCTCATCCTGCGCCCTCGGCGTCCATCGCTTTGACTACTGATGCATCTGATGTAGCTGTAGGGGCAGTGGTTGAACAGCGGGTGGCTGGAGTATGGCAGCCCCTTGCTTTTTTTAGCTGCAAACTGTGGGACAGTGAGCGCAAGTATAGTGGTTTTGACCGGGAGTTGCTGGCACTGTACCTCGCAACCCGTCATTTCCGTTTCCTTCTGGAGGGCCGCTCTTTCACGGCCTATGTAGACCATAAGCCGCTGAGTTTTGCCATGTCCAAGGTTACGGAGCCGTGGTCTGCTCGTCAGCAGCGCCACCTGGCATCCATCTCAGAGTTCACAACAGACATTCAGCATGTGGCTGGTAAATCGAACCTTGTCGCTGATTGTCTCGCGTGCTTGTGTGTCCTGTGCACCTGGGGGTGGATTTCTCCGCCATGGCTGCTGACCAGCCCACCGACCCGGACATCCTAGCTCTCAGGTCCGTGGGTACAGGCCTCAGGCTTGAGGATGCAGTCATGCAGGACGGTGGTCCTGCCCTGCTCTGCGATGTCTCCACTGGCCGTCCCCGCCCTGTTGTTCCAGTGACCTGGCGCCAGCGTGTTTTTCACTCTGTGCATTCCCTCTCGCACCCAGGGGTGCGAGCGTCAGTGAAGCTGGTTGGGTCCAAGTTCGTCTGGCCCGGCCTTCGCAAGGATGTCAAGGAATGGGCAGTTGCGTGTGTGGCATGTCAGCGTGCTAAGGTCCACCGACACACTAAGTCCCCCCTTGAGCCGTTTCCTATTCCGGCCAGGCGGTTCGACCACATACATGTGGACCTGGTGGGCCCTCTGCCTCTTTCACAGGGTTGTACACACCTGCTCACAATGGTGGATCGGACCACCAGGTGGCCAGAGGCGGTCCCTCTGTCCTCCACCGCGTCCGCAGATGTGGCATGGGCGTTTCTCTCGGCTTGGGTCTCGCGTTTTGGCACCCCATCTGATATCACCTCTGACAGGGGACCCCAGTTTGTGTCGGAGCTTTGATCGGCGTTGGCGAGGTCTTTGGGTGTGCAGGTACACCGTACTACCGCATATCACCCTCAGGCTAATGGTCTGTGTGAGCGTTTTCACCGGTCCCTCAAAGCGGCTCTGCGTGCTGCGCTCTCCGACAGTAACTGGGTGGACTGTTTGCCTTGGGTTATGCTCGGGTTGCGTTTGGCTCCTAAGGAGGATCTTAATGCGTCACCTGCTGAGATGGTGCTCGGTCAGCCACTCCGTGTCCCTGGGGAATTTTTGCCTGAGAGTTCTGCTCCGCTGCCCCGCTCTGGGGTCTATCCTTTGTCGTCCAATGGCTCTCTGGCCCCGGGCCCCGTTCACCACTGTTTTCCACGGTTGTTTGTGCCTGCGGAGCTCATGTCAGCTCGTTTTGTTTTTGTGCGGCATGATGCTCACCACTCTCCCCTGCAGCCTCCATATGATGGCCCTTTCCGTGTCCTCGAGAGGGGCCCTAAGGTTTTTGTGCTAGATTTGGGTGGGCGTAGGGAGCATGTTACGTTGGATAGGCTCAAGCCAGCACATGTGGTGGCTGATGACATTGTTTTTCCGGCCCATGTTCCCCGTCGCGGTCGCCCTCCTTCCAGGGCCCCAACTGTTTCTTCAGGTGCTTTGCATTCTGGTTCTCAGCCCCTGACGAACCGTATTTCTCCGCCCCGTTTTCCACATAGTTGCTCTACTCGACAATGTTCACCTGCTGTTTTGGCTGGAGGTCAGCGCAGCCGTTTTGGTCGGCTGATTAAGCCTCCAGTGAGATACTAACTTTTCCAGGAGTCCCTTCTGGGTGTTCGGTGGGGGGCTGTGTGGCGGACGTTAAGGGGCAAGCCTCTCACCCAGAGGACGATGGGTAGGGGGGCGTGTTTTGGGGTTCCCGGGCTTTTCCTTTGTGCGCTGGTTCAAGTGTGTGGAGATGTTGTTGGCGCTTGAATAAAGACAGACTTACCTCCAGCTCCGGTCTTCTCTTTATCCTGCCACATTATTAACAATAGAATATGTTGTAAATGTCATTGACAGACCGTTATATACACCAGATGAGTGACAAATACAGGATTCCAAAATGTGAAAATGTGCAGCCATGGGTATTTCACGATAGATTTTGCAACAAGAGAAAAAAAAAAAAAACTTGATAAAATACTAATATATATTTGCACTAAAATCGCAAAAAATAGCAATGCATTCAACATCGCCAACTGACTACTTGACTAATTTTTGCATTCAGCCACTTGAAAATATTCAGTTATAGAATGTAAGATTAGGCTACTTAGATTATTCCTAGAATGCGTAAGATTATATTTATTATATTTATGTTGTTCAAACTTTTTTTTTTTAAGTAAGTAGATCTAAAAATAATGTGAACTTAAACAATAATTAAGTATATTGAAAATGAATATTGAGTGTTAAATTTACATGAAATAATTATGCTGTTGTAAATACAAATAGAAAACATTGGACATAATTGATGCATTTTGAGTAAACATTATTCTATTGTGTAGAACCGTTGTCCATACTTTTTTATGTTAATTCAACAGACTTTTTTTTTTTCCCAGTGTGAAGTTGCATCAGCAGCCTATGTGTCCGAACCAGGGTCTTCTGATCTATGTCTAGTATCCAGGTACGATCATATAGAAGATGCAAACTGTATTTCATTCATCGCAACGTTTATGTTGTCCTTCACTCAATAATTTTATCTTTTGTGTGTTTCATACGAAAGAGCAAGGCTACAGATCAACAGGTCAGGATCTGTTATCATTACATAACGTCTGTTTCATACAAATGACTGGTTATGTCTGTGTTCATACTGCAAAGCTCAGAAAAATGGACCTTAATCCAAAGTACATAAAATGACCCTGTTTCACCACATAATATTTATATTATGCAAAGTGCTCATGTGTTAAACAATGGCTTGAAAAATGAACAATGAATTAGTCACTAAACCTGTGTTTCAAGGCCTTAACTCTTTATTGGACAAGTGACTATTTTTGGTAATTCCCGAATATATTAAAAAACAGTGACAGCAACAGTTCCAGTGAGGACAGTGAGTCAACAATCTCAGGTCCAATGTGGTCTACAGGGTCTGTA
>JAPQRQ010000013.1:11825819-11838176 GCA_037367365.1 Apogon talboti | reverse complement strand
GGTACTAATGTAAGTAATGATGTTCAAAGGGATAATGTGGATGTTGACAGGTGTCTGGATCAGCACTTATGTTCTAATGTTCTAAAATACGTTCCTTTCACATTACATGTGTTTTTCTTGTATTTTTCATGTACACTTCTTGGATTCTTTTTTTATTATTTCATTTTTTTCACCAAGGAACCAAACATGGTAATTTCATTGACCTTGATTTTCTATCATCATAAAAGTAATAGTCTTGCTATCTCCTCAAATAACACACTAAGGCTGAAATGTTGCATTTCAGAGTATTTCTATGAGTGACCTATGAAGGGTTAAAAGGACCTGTTAGCTTAGTCACGGTAATGCTAACGATCCACAATGCACCATGACACCATGGGCCCTCAATTTCCTCCTCACTCGGTTCATAGCTTTGTAGTCTTTAATTTTTTTTTTTTTTAGAGTCTGACCTTTGATGTATTGAAGAGGCGTGGACCATGTGGATTTAACAAACCATAGCAGGAGCAGGACTTCAATATTCAAAGTTTCCATAACCTTAAGCCATATTAGTTAAAAAGATCAAATGCACAAACAAATTTATGGTGTGTTAAATAAAGAAAATATATGACATTCCTACATCATCGGCTGACACATTGTGCCAGGTTGTGAAATGAATGAATCATAGGTTTACATGAGCACTTATCTCAAAGGTCATAAAACACAGCAGTACATCGTAACAGAATAACAGACAGATGATGCAGCTGTTCCACACGTCATATTAAGCCATATTTAAGGCGATGGCTCTGAGGCAAGGATATGTCATGGTAAATGCCAGTTTGCTCAGCTCCTCTCTCCTCGAGTTGAGGGTGACAAACCTGAGGAGCTACAACTTGACAACTGAGAAGAGAAGCCTGAGTGAAAGCAGCTGCTGGGCTGAAGACAACTCTCCGTCCTAACAATGATAGGTTGTGTGTAACAGGACGCACCACTTCCACTTCTTGTTTAACTTAAAAGCCAGCAAGGGGAAGATCATCTAGTATTAACTTCTGCAAGACTGTCTTAGCTAAATAAACCCAAAAATAGTTAAACATTCAGGTCCAGCAAGGTAGCTGCCTTGACTTCTTTGTGTTTTTTTTTTTTTTTTTACATTTAAAGTTATTTATACATTTATTAAGGTACATTATCACCTTCTACTTTCTTGGTGTAAGTTAATATACTCTAAATTAACAGACAAAATGGTCTTTAGAAAGCAATGCGCACATGCCTAGACTAGACTAAAGTCTAATCATGAACTGTCTATTCCAGCAGCATTTGGTCTGCATGCTGGAAACGGGCTGGAACGGGCAGCCACATAAGGTATGTAATGTCTTATGATACAGTGGGAACTGCATGGACTGAATATGTGAGTGAGTGAATTACACAAAGTTGTCAAACATACAGTAGGTCTATGCCTCTACTGTATCCTGTTGTTTCTAATTTTAAATTATTTGGAATGAAATAGAATTCAATGCCATAACTGAGTCTGACCTTATTAAAGCCAACTCTTTAAGAACAGCTGGTTAAAACCAAAAGAAATGTCTGATTTCCATCATTGCTCCAACATCCTTCTCCATTGTTTGAGATTTGACTGGCATCTTTTAATAACATCATTTCAATGTGTCCTTTCTTCTGCTCGGCTATAATTGTACCTGAATGGAGAACGTGTGTCAGAACTGTGACCTGACATTTCCAGCAATTATAGACTTAAAGACTTGTTTGTATATTTCTGTTACAAGCTTTGAGTATTTCATTTATTATTTATGTTGTGTCTGCACAGTGCAAATGTTTGTTTTCAAAGCCTAAAAGAAAAACAGAAATGCTGTTATATATAAATGTGATTTGAGTTATGATCCTGTTCATTAAGTGAGCTAAATTAATTATGAGTAGCAGGCTTTTGCTATACTGCAAGCATAAAATGAACAGGAGATGACAATTTGATTATCAATTCCAGCAATTTGCATGGTGCTTAAATGGTTTTTAGTTTATTTTTGTCATATACCCACATATATTTGCACAATACAACCAGGTCATGTAATAATTTTAACATGGATTCATAGCAGCCTATGCATTTTGTAGTTTGGTGTACACTTCTGAGTTATGAATAAAGATTTGAGAAGTTGTGTGTCTTCTTGTGCTGTCATGTGTGGTAAAGTTTGTGCATCAGTGTGTTCCCTTCATTCAAGCTTGGTTAGATTAATACAATTTCCGCCACCTGGATCCTGAAGGTATTACGAGTAATGATTGGCAGGAGTCATTATTGATATCAATCATCATTTGCTTCAGCACATTAGGACCATGTGTATAATCAAGCCTCCGGCCAAGGTCAAAATTATGAAATCGTTACAATCTTTTCCATCTAAATGACAAGACTAATCACCGCACCTCATAACTATTACACTGTGTGTGGCATGTGTGCCCTTATCTGTGTGAGTGCATTTCTGCGTGCATATGAGCAAAGTTTTCTTGTACAATGATTAATCCTTGCTGTTGGGGGTTAATAAGAGTAATTTGGCCGTGCATAATGGCTCAAACTTCCCCAAGTTTAATGGCATTATGACATTAATATGCGGCTTGTTTCTCTCAAGGTTGTTATGGGACGGAGGAGCTGTGTGGGTCAAGGAGCCTACACACAAGAATGCTCAGCTATATTTAGCCCGAGGAGTCTTTTTAGCCGGGCTCCGTCATTGAGGGAGGAAAGTTTGCGATGTTCCTGATGCAAATAGCCTCATTTCCCCACTCTCTGCTCCACTAACCGACTAAATCCACAAGATGCACGAAAGCCTCGAGACCTAGTTAGAGTAGGTGAACGCCAGAATAAATTTCAATATGAATGGTTCCATTAAGTCCATTTTCAACAGGCTGAGCATAATATTATTTAGAAGAGTGGCTGTGAGATGATAACAGAAGATGGGAAAAGCACCAGGGCATCCAAATATAGAACGTGTATTTATTTTTTTTTTAAGTTAATAGGGTTTAGTCTTCGGAAGAGGAAAGTTGAAGAATGATGAGATTATTTCCTGATTGTTGCTGGATTGTAATTATTTTGGCAGATTCACAACACAAACAAACTGATACACTGGTTACAATATTTCATTTCAAATTCACACAGGCTGAAGTGTCTGCTTTGACTGTCAGACAAAATGTGTTGATGTGAATTTTATATAGGTGGGCAATCCCACCTTGATAGGATTATGTGGTGGCGTAGCAGTTAGCATTTCTGCCTCACAGCTAGCATGTTCAGGATTGGTTCTCAGCTGGACCGAAGCCTTTCTTTCTTGAGTTGGTCTGCACTGTGTCGTTTTTTTTGTTTTTTTTTTCCGGGTCCTCCAGTTTGCCTTCATTAAAAAGCAGGCACATACAGGTAAACCTTTCTTGAGCTAAGTGCTAATGAAGTTGGTCCTTGAGAGCTTTTAATCTAATGTGTGCTATGTGCTAATGCTAGTGTGTGAATTAGAAGAGGATGCAGAGACCAAATTTCCCTACAGTGATAATGTTCTATTTTTAACCTCTAACATAACTAACTGTGTGTCCACCTTCACCACATGCATAAATCTCTTCTTTCATCTTCCTCTTTGCCTCCTGCCTGGTAGCTTCATCATCTTCATCCATCTACCATTATCCTTCCTCTGCACATGTGCAAACCATCTCAATCTGGCCTCTCTCACTTTGTCCCCAAAATGTCCAACCTAGCTGTCCCTCTGATGTGTTCTTTCCTAATCCTGTCCATCCTTGTCACTCCCAAAGGAAACTAAAACCAGTGGCTGGATTTAAATGTGACTATTTTAATCTAGTATGATGGTATTCAATGCACTTTACAGTGTGTGTCACATTCAACCCTTTCACACATCAGTGGATCCTGGAGCAGCTTAGGTTCCAAGGTCTGGCTCAAGGACACTTGACTTGGGACTGAAGAATGCTCTAGTTTGTTAACAACCAGCTTTGCCTCCTGAGCCACAGCTTTCCAGGAGTGGACAGACAAGATGAAGAAATGGTTGACCTTGGACAATGGCCAACTGAACCAGCAGTTTAACCCTTTATCGGGCAAGTGACTATTTTTGGTAATTTACACACACATTACAAAACAGTGACAGCAACAGTTCCAGTGAGGACAGTGAGTCAACAATCTCAGGTCCAATGTGGTCTACAGGGTCTGTAAGGTCCACCTCTGCATGAACACTGAGTGTAACTGCTTTGTTAGGTACCATGAAGTAATGGTACTAATGTAAGTAATGATGCTCAAAGGGATAATGTGTATGTTGACAGGTGTCTGAATTAACACTTATGTTGGTCTAAAGTTCTAAAATACGTTTTTGCATTTTTTGTTATATATACTTTTTTTGCCACTAATGGGCAAGGAACCAAATATGGTAACTTCAATGACCTTGATTTTCTAAATAAAAAAAATGTAAAAAATTTCAATCACAAAATTAATATCGTGTTATGTCCTGCAATAACACACTAAGGTTGACATTTTGAATTTCAGAGTATTTCTATGAGTGAACGATAAAGGGTTAAGACTATAACAAGACTAAACTTTATTACCTAAGTGACTGAATAACACATGTTCATGGTAGTTGTTACACAAGTCTGCAATCCCCAGCACATATTTCTCTCACCAAAAAAAGATGCAGTCACCACTTTGTGTAAGTGAGAGTTAATGAGCATAATTTCATTTGGTTGAGGTCAGACAGTGAGTCCAGGCATTAACAATAAGTTACCAGTTAAGTGGGAACACTTTACTCCATGTGCAGCTTAGTCAATTTATTATGTGAACATTCTCGAAACTTATAATTTTATTTTATGTTAATATTTGTATCAGTACTTACTCATTTTAATTTGCAGTAGAGGTGTCTATTCATTGCATTATAGCTCCCACAGACAGTTGTTGCTTTGGAAGGGCTCTAATTAATTGGGACACACTCGGGATGTGGGTAGGCAAAATGCTAATTTCTGGTATTAAAAGAAAATAAATATGCAACATTGGTGCTGGTAAGCTGTGTTTTCGTACCTACTCTCCCTTATTTATGCTAGCAATGTCAAAAGCCAATATTTTAACTTCTACAGCCATGCAATATGAAGATGTTTTAATGAGTTATGTAATATTTGTAACTGTTGACTATATTGAGTTAACTGTTTAATGTAACAGATTTTGCTATGCTTGGTGTCATTTCCAGTCAGCAGCCATTACCGCTGAACTGACTGAACCTTACTATTTTGTTATGTGTGAGTTTCTATGATTAATATGCCAATTATGTGTTTAATATGAACAGTTTATGCACTTAAAATGACTGCAGCCTCAGAAATTATTAATGAGAATAATTGTGTATATTTGTGTATATTTTCTTTGAGAAAGACCTCTGTGAGCACAATTAATTTAATTTACTATGCATTTTAATTGGATACTTTTCCATTTTGGTCTATTTCTGCAACAAACAGTCACTATTTTTCTATTAGAAACCTATCTGCTAAAATGTACACAAATAGTATGTTTTATTTCAGTGACTATATAGCTTGGTGCTGCAGGGAGTAAAACTAAATGCCCTTTACTCTGTAAATTCTGCAGATCTCAAAGTACCTGCATCTGATGCCCCATGGCCATGTACTCACTAATATAAATGATAATTAAGAGCAAAAAATAGTCCCTGTGCAAGTGCCAGTTGAATTGCAAAAAAGCTCCAGCAAATATAAGAAAAAAGATTGAGGAACGATTGTGCTTAGAGTTTGGAATAATGAATATTTTTCATTCCATAAAAAACAATTTGGCTCAGTTTACATTTTCTGGTTGTAATGCTTTGTATTACATGTCCTCATCCTATATATTATATTTCACATTAGAGCTGAAATGCTTGGGAAAATATAGCTTCTTTGGCTGTGACTGTACTACTTGATCAATAAGGTACCATCACACAACTGAGAAGCACATGGAAAACTAGTAACACAGACACATACATGTTTAGTGAGTTAAATACACAAAATTAAGCAAAAAATACATCACAATTTCTATAGCTGTTTGAAGTTGAGTATAACTCTTCTGCCAATTAAGTCAGGCCACCAGAGTCATTCCCTAATAAGAATGATAAGCGAATAATTAGACACACCGAGAGCTTCCCCATTTGTTTATCCACTTTCTATCTAAATGTAATGCAAATTAATGATTGCATGTCAAGCCTGATAATGAACAACTCATTTGTCTATTGTTGCTCAGGATATTCTATGCTGAAAAACATGTTGACGACATGGTAAAATAATTCAGCCAGGAATCACAGTAGAAAAATTCCTTTGGATCAACATGCAGAATGTAAATCCAGCTCCAGTCTCATAGCATAAAAAACCATAAAACTGCTTACATGACAGAGGATGTTCTTGATTGTGTTTGGAGTATTTTTCACTGACGGTTACAAAGACAAAAGACAATTACAGCCAACATTTGTTTTTTCACTATTTCCTGATGTTTTATTGGAGAAAACAATTGTGAAAATAAGCCGAAAATGAATTCATGATCAAATTAATCACCGGTTGCAGCCTTAGTCCGCATTAGTCAGCACTGACCAACCACAATGTACTGTATCTAATCTCATTGTGAAAGCATGAGGTTTTAAATGATTCTATGTAATTAAAACCTAATTCAGCCACACTGTACAGATACCCCAGCACATGTATTAAGTACAGAGGCACGACTAATCAGCTAAAAAACTAATAATCCTTAGAACAACTTACAGATACCACACATGCATCAAAGAGCTGATTTTACTCTTTTATGTTAAAACAATTCCTGGCTTATATGGACCTGACATAAAGCTTTTCTGTTACATTTTTATCAGATGAAAGTTAGTGCATGGATTTAGAAATTGCAGTATTCAGCTCTAAGAATCCAAAGGCCTTCGTTTGCAAATGCAACACAGCTAAAGGTCCATGAGAATGAGTAAGAGCAAGCTGTTGAAGTGGGTCTTTGTGATTTGTGAATTTGATGAGGCCTTTACTCTTAGCAGGTACAAGTAATATTGTAGTAAAAGCACCTCACATCAACAAAGCATCTCATGTCCATAGTTATGATTGTGCCCTTTATGTATTTTTAAATGTGTTAGCATGAGTAGAGAGCGCACTTAATAGCTGGTAATCAACATAACAGATTTATCAGGCAAATAAAACAGCAGCTGTGACCTCCATTTCTGCTATAGAAACCACCTGTTGAGTCATCATGTCTGCTTACAAAATGAAAGGCCGTTCACTTCATTGTCATCAAGGGGAGACATATGGGGTAAGGTTGCTTGCAAAATATTTGTGTGCATAAGATAGAAATCCGTGCATAATAGTTTAGTTGTGCAAAAAATGTATATTTGTAAACTCTTGAATTACTTCAGTCAAACTGTACAACTGTATTGTGTGTATTTTATCCGTCAGAATCCGTTCTCACAACAAGAATTACAAACATGAAATGCAACTTTATGATTGCACTTCCTCCATTACAAATATGTGAGTCTACTGTCAAAAATACGTCACCACTTCACAGCCATTATTTATTGAGGAAAGGACAAATCCATTCCACAGATGGCGCATGTGTTCAGGTTCCTTCCCCAGGCTCAGAACAATGTACAAATGGTTTGATTTGACCTGATTTTGTTCTCCGACTTTGTCAGCCATCTTGCACAGTGATCCTACCCAATCTTGCCGCAGTGGAACCGATGTATCTTCTGCTTGATAAATAATGTCTGTGAAGCAGTGACGTATTTTTGACAATAGAGTCACACTGGTCAATTTGCATCCATGATGGAGAAAGCGCAATCGTAAAGTTGCATTTCGTGTTTGTAGTTCTTCATGTCAAAACCTTTTCATTCTTATTCTGACAGATAAAATACACACAATACATTTTATCTATGATTGAACTCCTTCAAGAGTTTACAAATATTTATTTTTTGCACAACTATTGGCTAATATGCATGGATATCTGTCTTATGCACACGGATACTTTGAGAGCTTCCTTACCCCATAGAGACAGACATATCAGTCACACAGTGTAGGCAGCAAGTGGAGCCTTTCCATCGAATGTGGACTGTTTGGAGAGCGACCAGGTCAGCAAGAGGAGTAAAAAGTATCTTTAACGAAAGCACGCTCAGGGAGGCGGATGAGCTGTCTGCCTTATTCATGAGTTGATCTTTGCTCTATATTTGTTCAGCATCGAGTCACTGACCTGTCAAACAACCAGGTAAACATCTGTATATCAAACTCTGCAAAATGTCGGTTTTTCTGAAGTGAAATACTGACAGGAAGTGCAAGGTGAGCAGGAGGTAGACATTTGGGAGAGTTCAAGAAAAAAAAAAAATGCCCTGTTGCCTCAGCTCTACATGTAGTCTCCGGGCAACTACTATACATTTGTAGTAGGAAGTCTGTCAGGCGTTTGTGTCAGACAATTCTGGCACCTGGGACTTTATTGCATTTTCTGCTGAAATCCCACCTGCTGTTGTCTAACCATCCTGCTGTTAACCCTTTAACCCCTGACGTGTATATGGCGAGCGCTCAGAATCTGTGATTTATTCTAAATAAAAATTCAACCATTTGCTCAATAGGAAAAAGTTCAAAACATGCTGATAGAACAGACCTTGTTCTTTCCATACACATCCAAGCATGCTCAGTGCACCACCTGCCGCCTCTGTAATGGAAGGTAAAACAGAGCAGCAAGTGAGACCGACTCATTATAAAAATACTTTTTTTGCACCGTTTTCTTCGTCGTTGTTGTGCAGTGTTGTGGTGATGTTCCTTTATTTTTTTTATTGTGTTTTTACCAAGTTTTGACCGTGTAACTGCTTTTTGGAGTTCAACCAGGTGTCAAAAAGCAGCTGGACTGATTTAGAAAAAAAGTGCCCCAAAACAAAACCTACTGGGCCAAAATTCAAATCCTTGTTATTGTTCAGTGTGTTCCAGCTCACAGTTCATGTTCAACACCCTAAATCTCTTATTGATGTACATTATTTAGTAAAAACCTGTCGAACTTAAATTTCTCTCTGTCTTTTTCTGTTATTCCACCCTGTTTTGACCCTAAAACACACAGTAAAACAAAAACACTGAGGAAAAGGAACACAAGCACATACTCACAGCAGCTTTTATGACACTGAAACAGACGCAGATTAACAGCAGCACATTTACCTGGAATAATGTCTCAGGGGTTAAAGGGTTAAGGAGGAAAAGCCTAAAGTTATTAGAAGAAATGTGATAGATTTATAAGAATTCTGCGACAGATAATTTTTGATTAAGTCTGACATAAAATGCATTTCCATTATAATGCCACACACACACACACGCGCCACTATGCCACAATTTCAAGGTGGGTGCCCAAGATTAGTGCCATCAATTCAGTATCCAGCAAAATGTGAAATATGTTCAAATTTTGCCCTTCTGTTCCTGAGTTGTGGCTGAAAAATGACCTTTGGGATGTAAAATGTCATCAATTCATCATTTTATCCTATTGCACATTTGGGTGAAATTTTCGTCATAATTAGTGCCCGGATTCTTGTGTGATGGACAAAAATGTGCAGCTGACCACTGAATTCTAGTCAGTTCAGTCTTAAAGCTGCAGGAGCTGAAATAATCCACATACACACATTTATATTGCTGCTCTCTGACTCACACTAATATAATAGCCATAGTATTTAGACCACCCACACTGATGTCTTTTAATAAAAACAAGAACGAGGAGGAATTACCTTGAAAAACTAATATAGCATTATAATGTTATTTCCTGAGGTATTATCCAGGCATTTATTTCTTTTAACTGTAGAAGAACACCAGTCTATATCTGAAGAAGGCTTGTACTAGACAGAGGCCATTCTTTATCATTTCCTCTGTTTGATAAGTAGAAATGGTTGTATTTAGTACAGCACCCCCATTTTGATCTGTTTGCAAAGAAAAAATAAATAAAAAAGCGCAAAAATGGCTAAAACCAAGCAAGCTGTGAGTCACTAGCATCAGTGTTTTTCTACTTCACAGTCAGAAGTGTTATTTGTTTGTTTTTAATTTAAGTACTTTGCTGCCCATAATTTCTTGGTAACTGGTTTAGATGACAGCTTCCAGTATTAGCTGCAGGTGTGATTCATTGACAGTTTGGTAGATGTGATTTCAATTTTTATTCACTGGAGTTTATTTAGTTTTTGGTGCAATGTAGAATCAAAAACATTATTAACAATTATTAAGGGGAGTTCCAAACCAATATCCAACTATAAAGGGTAAAGGGTAACGGGTAAAGGGTTAGCTGTCATTAGCATGGTATTTGAATCACTCAATTTATTTAAAAAATGTATATGTAGATGTTTTTTTAGCTCTGCTTTAGACATTTTTACGGTACAGAAGAATACAAATTTTAATGTGATATAGAATAATTGAAAACACAGTACAATTAATTACCTGGAGCCTGAGTTTATGTTTTCCTTTACATAATAAGAACACTTCTATCATAAACTAGTTAAATTCATCAACAGCCTGTTATGATCAGCCTCCATGTAATCATTGTGCACTGATTTTTATTTATTTATTATAAATTGTATGTGGTACGCATTGCTGTGTGTTGTATGGTTCTCTGCTGGCTGTGCAACAAATTGCCCCTAACGGGGATAATAAAGTTTTCTGAATCTGAATCTGAAAACTCACCATAATGCAGGAAATGAGTAGAGGAGACACCCTACACCTCCTGGACAATGTTCAAATGAAACCTACACCCATGGATGATGTGACAATGTTTTATGCCACTGTGGAAAAGAGAAGACTAAGCTTCCGTGTCGAGCCACAGAGTAGAACTTTTGACTGAATCTAATCAGTGATCAATAATTACAGCTACCAGTCATATACTGTATGTAACTGTATGGGGTTCTTTTTCTAGAGCCCGAATCCACAGAAGGGGATAGGAATCTAATTTCCTCTCGGACAGAATTAGAATATAATGAGGTAATTATAGAATTCTTTGCCACTACAGCTTTAATTCCACATAAACATGAGTGCCAGATGTAGTGAAAATAGGCATACGTGTAAATATCATAGTCACAAACATGTGACAGGTGGGGGGTCACAGGGAGCTTGACCACCAAAACCTAATCAGCCCTTCCATGAGTTCAAGTGAACGTTTGAGCCACATTTGAAGAAATTCCCTCCAGGCCTTACTGAGATATTGCTTTCACAAGAGTGGGACCGAAAAACAGATGGACACCTTGAAAAGACGATGCCTCTGGCCACAGCTGTCACCGACTCAGTAGCATAGTCACCAGAATCAAATATTACCATTGTGCATCTCTGCACACCTGGGGTATGTAGAAACCCAATGTTAATAAAAAAGAGTGTTTATATATTTTATAGAAAAGACACATTAATGGAGCAAGATGTCTTTGAAAAAAAAGACTAAAAAAAATAGTAGTAGTATCTAAACAAAGCCATAATTGTTTCATAAGTCCATGCTGAAGTGCAAGTGTGTTTTTATTCATTGATTTGGCTTTTACTTAATATATGTTACTGCTTTTAGATTAGATTATTTGTCATATATTTATTATTCCACTGGTCCTGGGTGACACTTCTCATTCCTCCATGATTTTTAAATGTGTTTGAATGACAATAAAGGAAGCTGCTAACCATCAACGTTTTTAATTTCCTTATGTCATCCACAGTCAGCTCAAGCCTTCTGAGGAAAGGTGAAAAGCTATAAAACAGTTAAAACACTAAAACATGAAAATACACACACTTTATTTATATCCATGGTTTCAAGAAATGCACAACTATTTTTTTTTCTTTTCTAGGCAAGTAGGTTGGTAGTGGTGCATACAAACCTATGTGGAAATTGCTAAAAATACTGCATTTTAGATTTAGTTAGACTTTTAGCAACATGTAAATGGGAAGTGATCCTCTAAAACTATTTTATGTAGTATTTATTGTTCTTTTGTTGAAAGTCTTTTAACCGTTTCTTTGCTTTTATAATGGGCTGTCTGTGAAAGACAAGAACAGTCTCAGCAGCATCATTAGAGTCTGCTCCAAAATTATAGAAGTCCAACTAAAAGACCTGAATTCTTTATGGAAGAAGCAGGCGGTGCAGGAAGATAGGCGAGTCTTAAACTAAGCGGACCACATCCTCAAAGACAGATTCACCGCATTAAGCTGCTCACACTGACAGTATATATGATGATGATGTCTGAAATGCTGATGTTTGTGTTATTTATTTATTTATTGTATACTGTAATATGATTCACTCTTAGCCCATATTTGGAGACTGTTAACATAGTTGCCCACTGTGGGCTAAAGCTATCTATCTATCTATCTATCTATCTATCTATCTATCTATCTATCTATCTATCTATCTATCTATCTATCTAT
>JAPQRQ010000013.1:11701521-11713473 GCA_037367365.1 Apogon talboti | reverse complement strand
GGATTGTGTAACTTTTAGTAAAATTGAACTTTTAACATATTTACATGGAAGTTTTCTGTGTGTGTGTGTGTGTGTGTGTGTGATGGACATATGTACAGTATGTTTAATTGTATGGGATGGTCTATGTGGTGGTACTGCACCGTAGTGCAGTGAGTATGGAGTTCTGGGTAGTAGTGGGGTTCACTAGGAGGGGGAGAGGGGAGGAGGAGAGGTTAGAATTGAAGGTTAAGACGGAGATGCCACTTTCCTCTTGTCTCTGTAAGGACTGTGTATACTCTACAACGTCTTTGTATGTCTAGTAATCAATAGTCTCTGTATATGTTATGTGTTGTACACTATTGTTGGCTTTTGCGAGAAATGTGGGTGCTATAAATATTCAAATATGTCACTCTTTGCAAATAAAAACATAAAAAAAAAAAATTAAAAAAATGACGGAAAAAAAGCCTGTGCTGTGCTTTGTGCTATGAAGTTTTTACGTCAGCTCCACCGCTGGCAGACCAACATCCCTGTTTTGGTTTCAGGTTTTTTCTTTGGAGGACAGCGGGTCATCCACAGCAGAGATAAAGTCACTTCCTTTGACAGATTCCTTGTCTCTTGCAGAGTGGAGGAGTGTAAATAAGGTTCGCCTTCATGATGCATCACAACAAATGTTTTTTTTTTCTTTTTTCTTTTTGTGAGCACCATCCAGTCTGTGTGGTTTGACCATGTGGCCTATTACACAACATTTTTGTGCTTTTGATTCTGTCAGGCCGCCTCAAACACTGCAGAGCATAAACTTTAGCCTTGAATGCACCCATCCACATTTAATTTTGTACCACTTGTATTTAATTTTAGCTGAAAGTCCAGACACAAATAGTATACAACATGTTGCACAAAAATACACAGCCCAATATATGGTTGTTTTTCTTGAGTTTTTTTCTATTTGATCAGAGATTTTTGTAAATCATGCAACATGTAAATTATTCCATGATAATAATGCATAGTAAGAAAACGGCATTTCATTTGTAAAATCGTGGGGTAATTAAAAATCAACCCATGGATGAATATAAGTGGAATCTACCAGAGCTGACACACTATGTAAGAGATGTGTCGTTCAGTTTGGGTGATTAATCAAGACTGATGGTAAACTGTACAAACTACGTTACAGTATCTACAGAACTTGACTCCAGTGGCAGATCACTTGCAGTAACTAACTTTACATCTTTCCTATATTTTTTTTTATGGTTGATGCCATGTACATTCCCATAGTTACTAGCTGATCACTATTATTTTTATTTTACCTTGGCAGAGCCCCCAAAGCCACAAAACACAACCTAAAACTTACATGTGCACAAGACAATCTTTGCACAAAATTAATTAGTTCATAATATCTAGAGTCTATATATGAGTTCTGTAAAGTTTGTTACTTTATGTAAACAAGATAAGTTCACTGTCATATGTGTATGGGATGAAAAAAAAATCCTAAAAAAAAACTAAAATATCACGTACAGACTCTGACTTGGATACTCTGACAGTGTTGATGTTTTTCAGGGGTTCATACTAACGCACCATCAACTATTGGCTTTTTCATGTCTTCCTATATGTACAGATATAAAAAAAAAAAGTTTCTAAAAATATACCAGTATCTGATGTCTGTAAAAATGTACTGTCACATTCACACCAATGATTTAGGAGGACAGTGGGAGGAAACAGGAGTTTCCAGAGAAAACAGGGACATTCTGAGTGGGTCTGTTACTATACTATACCTGTGCATATGGCATGGGATGCAATGATTTAACATGTTTTACTAAGTATCAAACACAAACTAACAGGTTGCAAACACATCTCATCTAATCTTTTTCAGCAAATTGTATTGAACAAAAAGTAATGAGCAAAGATTAAAATAAAGGTCAGTGATTTCCCCCAAACCTGAACACCATAGATACAGCAGGACTCTGGAAATGCTACATGTGAAAATGCAAAAACCATCAAGCACCTACAAGTGAGCAGTGTTACCACCAGGGCAGTTTGTAAAAACTGAAATGCTGTCTAAGGCACTTGCACCACCTTTACAACAGAGCAGGTGTAGAAATGTCAGTATCATCAGCATAGAGCTGTACATTTACTTCAAAAAATGTTCTCAAGTCATTTCTTTAGATAAATAATTACACATCAAAGCAGAACACTTGGGATGACCTCCAATCATCACACAATGATCAGATTTGTAAATATAAGTAAGAGTTTGACCCTGGAAAAATTCCCCAACTATTAACCATCTGTGCTGTATAAACTACCATCAATCACGTTCACTCTTCATAATAGTCTATGCAATTCCCCCACTATAACCAAAGCATGGCTTGAATTGTTCAAGGAACACAGAGATGCTGCCTGACCAGCTGCACCCTGCGCATTCCAGGCTTTATGGCCATAAGCACAAATTTTACAGCATGTAAGCATTTTCCTTTTTTGTGAAACTATCCCCTCCAGATTGCTTCTAATTTAAAGCTCCTATCTGGCTACATAAATTCAAGCTATATTCACTTAGATTCTTAAAGACTACAGAGCAAAACCTGTTAATGTAAGCATTTTCTCTCACAACTATGCCCATTATTCAAACTGCAGATCTATTATTGAATGCAGCGCAATAATATATACACTGCAAAATACATGAGGATTTCTTTTTTTATTAACCCCTAGTGTACATTATCCACTTGTGCATCCACGATGTGATATGCTTGTTACTCCTAAATTACTACGACCACTGTTTCGAGCTATTTCTGGTATTGATCCTTGTTAAAGGGTAGAAATCAAAGCTTTTTTCATATCGACAGGTTACTACACGCCCAGCAAAATGGATCATTAGTAATGAAATCCAACAGAAGTACAATTACTCTTTGCAGCTCTCACTGTGCAGTAATACTTTCAATTCTAAACAGCGTTTAAATAGGTTCAGATGGTGAAAGGAGACCTAACATAATTTATTACAACTAGTTATGACAGTGAATTGATTAAAATAAGTCCAATAAAAGGAAAATGTGCAATGTGCAATAATACTAATCACCCCAAGTCATACTGTCAAAGCAAGTGTGAAGAAGACAAACTTCATAATTAATCACAGAGATGCTTGCTGACCAGCTGCATACTGAATAAGACAGACAGATAGACAAATAGACAGATAGACAGATAGACAGATAGACAGATAGATAGATAGATAGATAGATAGATAGATAGATAATTGTCTCACTGATCATGTTTTAGGCAATTATTTGCAATGAATAAAAATGTAATGTCAGCCTTTTTCAAGTATTAATGAAAGAGTACAATTCTGCTCCTGAATATAGTGAAGTAAAACTGTGTTTTATCATAGAATATGTGTGTGAAATGGTGTCTATGACCTTTTAGCTTGTAGTTGCCATTATCTGCAGCCTTTTTTTTTTTTTTTAAACCAAATGAATCCTATAGGGGATTCAGTTTGGTGTATCATCTCTGTTTGTATTAATCGTTTCAATGTATTCCATCAGTTCTTTTCACTTCTTCAGTTATGCAAGTGACGTCCATTAAGTACTAGATTTTTACATTATTGCATGTTTAATATATGAATATGAAGTGTTCAGAGAGGAAGAATGAAGCATAGCAGCCTGGAAATGAAACAGTAACTTGGAAAGTCAAGAGTCAAAGCCTGTGTTAATAATATAAATTCAATACAGGGCAGTGCAGAGCTACCAAATATAACTGCTATCAAGTGAGAAAACTGTAACATTAACTTTAGTTCAATTACAAATGATAATTTCACATCAAAGCGTAATTAGGGGGTTTTTCATTTCACCTCAGATCTTCCTCTTGCACTTCTTCATTAATGCCTTTCAGTCACCTCTCACCCGGGTTTCTCTCTGCAGTTATTTCACTTCTTGCTACAGCTGACAAACCCTGGCCTGACTCCAGGATCAGCACAGTAACATAAAGTGCTGCATACAGGCAGATCCCAGTCCTGCATGGGTGAGGAGTTAAAAAAAAATCCACACACATAAAAGTAAAGGCTCAACAGTGAAAATGAAAAAGAAGCGAAGTGGAGGAGAGGGTGCAGACCTCTGCCAGTGCTGATACTTCAACTCTGGAACAAATGATGATCTATGTTTTCCTCCTTTTTGTGAGTTGGTGCTACAGGTTACTTTAAACAACTGCTACCATAGTAACAAAGGGTCTTTTGCATACGACTGAACATCACCGTGATGCTATGGCATGAACTGCAGATGGAGTGCAGGAGGTGGTTTTCTACATGGAAGCACCGGTAACATTTAAAATAGACTCGACATTCATTCATTTTCTATAAATGCAAAATCCTGTGGAGGGTCACGGGGGGGTGGGGGGTCTACCCCAGCTTACACCGGGCAGAGGCAGGTACACCCTGGACATGTCAGCAGATCATCCAGTCCCTCCACAAAAATGCGATATGCGATTGCATAATTCAATGCATAATCAAGGAAATAGTGCACGTTATACAAGGATCTGCATTTTTTCCAAAAGGGCACATATTCACCGCAATAATAGCATATTTCCACACAAAATATGCAAAATATGCAGGGCTCGCATGATTTCATAATCCCCACATTTTTCCACACGAAGTTTTAAAAATATTGCATTGTAACTTGACACGGGTAGTCATGTAATATGCGACGCATTATTGGTTAGCAAGTCCACAGATGGTAAACTAACTGCGAACCTCAGAAAAAATCCTGCAAGATGATGAAAAATGCAGCTCCTTTCCCGACAAAAATATCTGCAAAAGACGGAGCAAACCACCTGATGTCCGACACAAAAGCAGCTCATACTATTTTACACCCCATGCAACTGTACATTGGAACATAAGAGAAAATCAATGCTGGAGCCACTTTAACACCGGGAAACATTTGAAAATGGTTTCTCCTGCAGCGATAATAATGCAATATGAACATAAAGGCTCTAATAGCCTTGAAACAGACAGCCTGTTCTACCTCACTTTAGTGACGCAGGAAGTAATTATTTTATTTTTGACACTTGTGAGTCAGGAATGTTAAAGCCATGTTTGAGCAATGTTTCGAAAATGCTAAAACATAACCAGCACTTTCTGGGATGTAGTGTATGCTTGCTTCTTGTATGTTTGCTTATCATAGGATGTAATTAGGCATCTTTCATTTACTAGTAGCCAACAGGGTGTGGGAGAATAATCAGTTTTTTTTCATTGAAACACGTTTTTCCAGTTCACGCATAGTTTCGAAAAACTTCGCACATTTTTTGCCCACATTTTTCTGGAGAGACTGGTCATCACAGGGCTGACAAACAACCTGTCACTCTCACATTCACACCTATGAGCAAGTAGAGCGACCAGTTAACATATTAAAGACGACACAAAACCCGCACAGAACATACAGGTGAATATACACTCAAGTAGTGATCTATATGTATTTAGCTGATCACTGAAAGCAGATATTTTATAGATGTTGCAGTATCTGTTTGTTTGTGTTGGGTTAGTTTTGACTCATGCTCTATCTAAGCACAAAAATCAGTACAGTATTTAATCCTATGTAATCCAATTGAAAGACTGATGTACCGACAGATCAAGGGAGACACTAATTATGAGCCAGAACCTATTATTTTGATCTGAAAATTCCTTTTTTTTTTTTTCATGTGTATTTTTATTCACTATATTGTTCATCAAAGTAGAAGCCTGCACTGTTACTTGTCAGCACTGTCAACCACTTCAGTCAACATCAAAATGGTTATTTACTGCTTTACTAGTATTGATTCAAACAGTTTCTCAGACGTGGATTGTCCAAGACTAAAAGAAAGCAGCAGATAATTCATCAATGCTTCAGTTCAAAGTAGAAATATTAATTATTTTGTAAATATTGTTGATTTTTTTAAAATTTGACAGACGTTTAAGGGCATTTCAACAAAATGATGTGTTGGACTTTTAAAAGTTGTCAGTAAATTTATTTTTTTCATTGCTAATATACTGTATGTAAGAGTCGCTCCTTACTCATGTGAACAAGAAAATAATCTGAACCTCTTAGAAAAATAGGACCAATGGCCCTGCATCTCACCATCATGTTCCATCAAGAATCAATAACAAGTTGAATATGCGAGGGTGTCAGGTGCTGATGCTGTGTTAGAGTCCTGTAGTTTTGATACAGGAGAAGTGGGTGGTACTTCCACTGGAGGATAACTCAACAAATTAAATGAAAGTCCATATACAATTTCCCATCAGTGCTCAATAGCAACTGTATTGATATCTGTAACCATTTACATATTATCAAAATATGGAGCATTATAAGTAAAGGCAATTTTCAAATATTTAAAAAAAATTGTCAAAAACTCAAAAATTTGTCAAAACTGTGAACAAACTTCTTAGACATTATCCCAAGGAAGCTACATTTCATACATACATCACCCACCTGTAGTTTTGTACGGGAAGATTGTTGAAATCTGGACATTGGTGACCTTGTGTCTGACCCTTCAAGGTCACAAGGTCAGATGTCATGGACCCAAATGAAAGTCCAAATACAGTTTTCTATCAGTGCTCAATAGCAACCATTTCCGTGTTATAAGCCATGAAAATACAGCCCATAATAAGTAATGTATTTTTTTTTATATTTAAAAAAAAAATGGTGAAAATTTTTTAAAAAATCCAGATTAATAAAAACTGTGAACAAACTTTGTAGACATTGTCCAAAGGAAGCTATATACAAAATTTGAAATTAATCCGACCAGTAGTCTCATTGGAGAAGACGTTAATTGCTAACAAAGACGACTCCGAACACAGCGCCTTCACAATAGCTCATGGCTCATGAGCCGGTGAGATAAAAAAAAACTCTGGAGTACTACCAGTCTATAATGAAAGCACCATTTGTGTTTGAATCACGTTTGTGACTGACCTGGCCCAGCATTTCCAATCAGATTACACCTCTAACCAGTGGTGCCAGCAAATTAACCACACATCCATTTAATGAGCCTTAATCCTGGCCGGTGAGCTGTGATTACAGAGCAGCAGTTACAATTACACTCCAAACTATTGTGTTGGTCAAATTAAACCTCCTCTAACTAAAGAACGGTGTCACAGAAACCATCACGTATGCCACGTTCCCACCAGAGGCTCATTTCCAAACATGTCTCATCATCTGGGTGTCTGCTTGGATTTGTTTGAGGATGACATCCATACTCGACACCAACATGAAGTGACAACCAGGCCGAAAAGATGCATGTGGGCACACTAACAATAACAAAAAATAAATTAAAAAATCTAACATCCATTTCAGCTGCTACGCTTCTGCCACTTGTTTGCCACAAATTTCGACGAGTGTTATCCGTCTTCCAGTCAGGACTAAATTGAGGAAATCTCCCAGGATGCTGATAAACTCAGCTGTTTGGCTTTGTGATGTGGCCCCCATGCTAATAGTGCCACCAAAGTTACATGTCCCATGTGAATAATCAGGGTTTTATTTGTTATCACTGAGGTAATGACAAAATTTCATGAACTTAATTACAAAATAATTACAAAGCAAATGTGAAATGACAGAAAAGGGACATTTCGGTTGCAGTTTGCATGCTTTTAATAAAGCCAATCAATCACAAGACAAAATCCTCTTAACATGTTTATCTCTTCATTTGGTAAAAGTTATTAACCTCTACTTCATATAGAGTCAAACAGTCTGCTTTTAAATTGAACCTATTTGACTGAACACACTTTAATGTCATGCCACTGGTTATGGTGCACTATAATAACTATGTAAAAACGTAGAATTTTCTCCCGACCCATGACTTTCTATCAGAAAATTACTACCTAAAGCAGCAAGTCAGGAGTTGTTGCTGACTTTTTTTTCCTCCAGAGTAGAGGGGATGCAATTTGCTGAGCATTAATGGTTCTCTCACTGTCTGTCTTTTTTTTTTTTTTTCTTCTCCTCTTCCTCTCAGCTGAGGTTGAAATACTGCATGACGGTAGGGCCCAGAAACATCATACAAAGGTTAATCAAGTTCAGTTTTCTTTCCACATAGTTGTCCTTTACACAACACCACACGGCTACCAACACTTTTTTGGAAAATACTCTTAAACCATTAAAAAGTATAGTTTTGGCCACTGCAGCTGAATCACAAAGCAAGACAAAAAGTGATTGGTGACTGAGATCTGGACTTAAAACACTAACTGTGCGAGCCTGTGTCCACTATGATCTTTGTCACCGAACTAAAAATCAATATCAAGCAACAGAATACATCGGTTTTAAAGATATGATCACAACCAGTATGCAGGCTGTATAAGAGAGGTGTACCTAACTTTATGTGTTGAACATGTTAATGTTGACAAAAACAGAAAGTAACATCTTAATCTCCTATGATAGTCTCTCTAGGAGCAAGATTTCTAGCTTTAAATATTTGGACTAAATGTGAAGCAGCCTCATAATCACTTTCTCTCAGGCCACATGAAGGGCTTGATTATGGTGCACAAGGACTTTTGAGGTGATCATCAATTTACTTCCTAATCAGTGGTTCTAGGACTCAAAACACAACTTCTTTCGAACGTCCGTGTGATACAATGCTTGGAAATTTCGCACTCTCATTGAGGACATTACCCCAATAGAGAGATGAAGTCCTGCCACTACCAGTTTGGTGCCATATTTCAGAAAAACATTACATTACCGTCAATCGCAAGAGTATTTTTCATGATCTACACATGTTTGTTAAATTAAAAGATTAATTCTTGAATGTTATAGTTTGGTGTGAATCCATTTAAGTATTAGAATGTGACATGTAAATATAAAGACTACACACACCAAAGTCAAGGTCAAATGCCATCATAACTGTCTCTGCCCCAAGGCACTGAAAATGTCTCTGCAGCTTCAACATGTCCAAACTTGTGGTAATTTTTGCCCCTTAATACTTTCTCACCCCGATCTATAAGAATGTAAGCAGATGCAGTCCATTCAGCTGTTGAACACTATTTGTTTCTTTACCATCTTTGCCACAAACTGTGACTTTATCTTTTCAATTGACAATCATCATATGCATACATTGGTACAAACAAATGGGATTGAAAAAATTATTCGTTCCTCACCGTTGAAAGACATTCATATTTTTTCAGAAGTTAGGTCTGACAGGCCATGGTGGAATGGGCGGGCTTCTGGTCTCTGTTTTTTTCAGTAACTTTCATAAACCTCAAGTTCTCTAGTTGGAGGTGCTTTTTTGCCCCATTTCCAAAAATTAGACGATCTTCAGACCAACAAAGTATTTGCATGTCAAACAAGAAAATAGGTTATATCTCTACCCCAACGATTTATTAATAACAAACTTGGACTGAAGTTGGATTATACACTGAAAATGCCTTTTGAATAGTGACTGATGATGCCTTTGCTTTGTGAGATAGGTCGGCAAAAACTTTGTAGTATGAACTGAGCACTTCTCACAGAGTTTGTCCAAAGGGGGAAAAAAATGATCAATTCAATAACCAAAGTGCATTTTTCCCTTACACTTCCGATGTGTTGTCCATATAAATGTGGTTATGACGCCTGGTGGTACCTTGAGAGGTGACGACCTAAATCTATCATCAGGGTCAAAATTCTGTGACCATGATATTGGATTTAATAAAACACTTTTCAGTTTGGATACAAACCTTGTCCAATCTTCACCAAACATATTAAGGTACATCATCAGAACAGCTGCAAAAAGTTCTCTATGTCATGTACTAAGCTTCATTCACTACTGCCAAGACAGACAGGAATGAGCCAATGAGAACGTGAACTTGTATCTCACTGCACCAAAACTTTGGTCGATTGGAATAATCAGTCCCATAAACCTTCCAAATGTTGTGTATTGCTTAATATCTTTGGATGTTCTGATATTGCTGGAAATAATATTACAGCCTGCCCAATGTCTTTGAATGTTCTAATACTGTTGTTGCAATAATTGTATAGTGTCCATGTCATCAAGACCCACAGAAACAGTGAAACAGGAAGATCCCACACTAGTGTCCAGCACAGATTAGAAATGTCAGCAACTAATAATATTCAGATTGACCTGCCGCGGCGGCGACTGTGTCGTGTTTCATTGTTTGTTGGGATTGTCGATTGTTAAAGCTCCATTGAAAAGGTGCTGTATATGCTTCGACTAAAGAAATATCATGCACAAAAATACTTAAGGAGACATGCCTGTTACTCAACAAGCAATGGACTCTGAATTAGTCTTTTTTATTTCACAATTTGTATACTATGGATCAATGGAATAAAAACTTGTGCAGTGAACTGTACTGGTATTTATCTGGTACTGACCTCATGTTCTTTGTGTCTTAAAGTTTGTGTTATAAAACTACAAATTCGCCAAAAAATAACGGTGATTTTTATTTTTTTATTTATTTTTTAATCTCACATGATCTAAGGGTGATGTTAAATCATTGCTTTACTTCCTGATTGTTTGAGAAGTACTGAAAAAGTTAAGGATTGCTTTCCTCCTGCAAAAGACACATTTTCCTGCCTTCAGTCTTCCTTCCTATTGACAAGTTAAGAGGGGAAAGTGGCCCAAAATTCAATATATGTGACCTAAACATGGATGAGGAGACAGCCAAAGAAACTGATTGCTTAATGGAAATTGACATTTAACAACACCATGATAGAACTGTCAACTTCTAATTGTAAAGTATTCATTTTATAGATTAAAAATGCATTTACACAGCACTTATAAATAATTGCATGGGGATAATGGTGCATTCTCCATTAAGTGTATGACTCACAAACAAGAAAATGTCACCAAAACAGCATGAGCAGTCATATTAAAACTCAGTGCACTCATCTTTATTTC
Organism: Apogon talboti; assembly: GCA_037367365.1. Lineage (NCBI taxonomy): Eukaryota > Metazoa > Chordata > Actinopteri > Kurtiformes > Apogonidae > Apogon > Apogon talboti. The sequence continues at coordinate 11,702,676 of JAPQRQ010000013.1, read as the reverse complement.
TTTTGTCTCTGGACTTTTGGGCATCCTTGAGCCAAGAAAATTCCACTGAAACTACTCGGACTTAATGCACTGTTCGCTTGGCTACATTACAACAAGAGCATTAGTGCTTTATAGGTGCCGGGGTGGAAGGGTGAGGTAAAAAATCCACCAGTCAACACTTAATGTGCTGCGCTTGCAGTGTGTTGTGGTATAACGGAAAGAATCGCTGAATAAAATATGCAATTAAACAGCCTGGAAAACAACCATAAGCCGGGATGCAGAAGTGTTCTGTACTGTGCAGGATTTGAAGAGCTCGAGTCAAAAAGTCTGAGGAATGCAAGAGGAAAAAATCTGGTCTGTGCATTTCCGAAGGTTGTAAAAACGAAAGGAAGAAAAAAAAAAGACAGGTAAATGTTATGTATATTGACATATTTAAAATGTAATTGCAGAAAATCAGTAGGCCACCAGGCCAAACATGGTTACAGAGTTCTGAACGTAGCGATTCATTCACTTTCCCTCTCCGCCTACACTGGAGAGTGTGGATCAATACGAAGGAGAGCTGCATCGAGCAAAACTAATTGTGGAGGTGGAGGTCAGGCAGTTCACCTATTCTTTAAAGTGCTTTAAAATGTGCACTGAGCCTTCTGTACAAAGGGGAGACCCAACCAAAAACACAATGTACTGAAAGGCTGTCTTGTTGCCTGTCTGCTGTGTCAGTAAACTATAAAGGATGGCGGGAGTCTTCAGCAGTCAAAGCCAAAAATGATTTAGAAGGTATATGACTTTTTTTTTTTTTGTTTACAGCAGGTGGTGGCTCAGTGGATAGTGCCGCCACCTCACGGGAACCTAGTTCTTCTTTGGCTTTTTCTGCAGGGATTTTGATTGCTCTCCCCGGACTAATTTTCATCACTTCTATTTCAGGCAGATCAGAAACTGTGGGAACAAACAAGAATGTCGGGGTTGGCTTCCTCCTTATGTAGGCTGGAGCAGACTCAAACCTCTGATTTAGCCAGAATTATGTTCAGTTAAAGCAGTGGTTCTCACTCTTTTCCTCTCGGGCCCCCCTTTGGAGGCTACAAAATCTCCAGGCCCCCCTGGAGATTACTATTGCAACAACACATCATCAGTAGGGTAAAACTAACCTGTCTCACGACGGTCTAAACCCAGCTCACGTTC
>JAPQRQ010000013.1:11684397-11696275 GCA_037367365.1 Apogon talboti | reverse complement strand
ACAGAGCGGGATTTGAACCGCCAACCCTTCAGTTATTGGACGACCCGCTCTACCATCTGAGCCACGGCCGCCCCAAAATAACAACTATGCATCTTTTTCAAGACTCATTTTAACCTTTGACCCTTTATTTTTTGCCAGAAAAAGGCAAAAAAATGTTTAAAAGTTTTCTGAAAAGATATCTCAAATTATAATAACTCCTCAAGTTAATCAGTTCAGCAATAGTAAATATTAAACACAATACAGTACATCAGGTGTAAACATTAAACTGACTTCGTTTAGAACAGGTTTTCCAGATGACTTTTGATATCATTTGTTGCTATCAACCATTTAAACCAAGGGGGACAAAGTCATTTTAGTTCAGGGGCCACACACAACTTAATATGATCTCAAATGGGCTGGACCAGTAAAATAATAACAAACTATTAATAATGTCAACTCCAAACTTTTCTGTTTTATAGGGAAGCAAAATTACATTATGAAAGTATTTAAATCTACAACTTATCCTTTCAAAAAGCGAATAACTATGAACCTCAAATTTCTTAAGAAAAATTAAAAATAAGATAATATTTTCAAGGTCAAATTCAAGCACTTTTAAGGGTCATTTTCAAAATTTTCCTGCACAGCACCATATCACTGGGTTAAAATACATATCTAAAGGAATACATATACTTATGATTATTTTTTTCACAATGATGTACATTATATTAAACAACTAAAATTATGTTTCATTATAGCAAAAAGTTTAGAAATTAAAGAACACGAAGTTTGATCCAAAAAAAGGAAATCACTTGGTGTTCTTCAGACACACTCGCACCAAAACAAAGAATGAGATAAAAATGTACCTAGAGTCGTCCTGAGAACATCCCATATTTTCTTTTTTTACATAAAGTTTGATTTTTCAAAATGTATCACCTCTTTGTAAATAGCTTTGGCTTGACATCTAACCTGGCAGAGACAATATTAGAAATAAATAAATCACATCACAGAGTTATAAATGCAAGCACTGTCAAGCACTTAAACTAAAATTTAAGCACTTGTCACACCTTGAAAACACAACATTGAAATTCAAGCATTTTCAAGGATTTCAAGCACCCATACGAACCCTACAGGTTGTTCATATTTGTCCAATTTATTCACATTTTTGTGAAACGATAGTTTGTAAATGTAAACACTTGTGTTTTTTTTGTGTGGTTTTACTTTTTTACAGTTAAAAAAAGAGAAATTTAGATTATTTGTAGGTTATTCTTATGGTATTTTAAGCCCAACCCACTTTAGATCAAACTGTACTGTATTTAATTTTATTTATTTATTTCCTTTATTTAACCAGGAAGTCCCATCAATATTAGAAATATCTTGTGTGAGGGAGACCTGTCCAAGGTAGCAGCCATACAAGATCTTAACAATACATGATACACAATAAACTATAAAACAATACAACACAATACAGTTATTCAACCATAATGGCATCAAGGGAAACAGTGACATTCCTCCTTCACTGCATTCCCCATGATACCTTTAATATCATTAACATAAATGAGTGCATGTAGTTGTACAGTTTTTTGAAGGTTATTCCACGACCATGGAGCATTGTAGGAAAATGCTGTTTTTCCAAAGTCTGTCAGAACTCGTGCAACAGTCAAAAGCAACCACTTGGAGGAACGTAGATGGAGACTACTAGGGTTAACAGACAGAAGATTACTGAGGTACTTTGGGAGTTTACCCATTACAGCTTTATAGATGAATAGGAACCAATGTCTTTGTCTATGAGTGGTTAATGATGTCCACCCCACTAGATCATAGAGAGTGCAGTGGTGAGTGAGAGATTTTGCATTTGATGCAGTGTATGTGAAACCTCAACTAAAATGATTTTGATACCCTTGATTGTTAATATCTCAGTGTAATTTTTGCACTTATCAAATTCGTCCCACGTGCTAAGATTGGTCCTTTTGGTGGGCCGGTTTTGGCCCCCCGGCCGTATGTTTGATACCCCTGAGCTACACAACTCTGCCAATTTAGAATCCCTAAGATGGAGAGTTCTGGAAACATTTCAGACTCTTTCAGTGCGGAAATTCCAGGCTTTCACTGTAATGTGAACAGACAATAACACAGACCTACATATTCACTGCCTGACTTGGTCTTATCAGTAACTATGAATCCTTCAGAGGGAGAAGCATATCGGAGAGAAAAGTGATGAAAAATGTCCTGACACGTAAAAAAAAAAAAAAAAAAAACAGCCAGTTGAAGAGTCTGAGGTTTATCATCGGCCACAGGTGGGAAACAAAACCAGCATGGACCACCTGACCTCTGACGTGAAAGGCAAGGAGGAGATTAAAAGACACTTCAAAAACCAGATAGGTGAACAGAAAAGAGACACCATTCTGTTTCTGCAGGTCCAGATCTAACTGTTCTGCACAATCCAGCAGGTCCCTACAGCGAGTGGAGATTGGACACAACACTGGCAGAATCAGAGGAGGAGTGCAACACAGAAACAGCAACTTCACATGAGAATAAGAGGGTAATAACCCCAACGTTTAGCTGTTTTGATGCTCTGACTTCATAGCCACAAAAATTATGTTTAGATGGACGTCACCTATGGGTTTGAGAGTTGCTGTTTTGAAGCCAGTAGCCTGTGATTTGGCCATCATCATGGTGGCTCTGGGCAGCCAGAATCGACCATATGGAGAGGTGAACTCCACCCCTTTCAGCTGTTCCCTTTTTTCAGGAAAACAAAAATGGTATTACAATCAGTAGCGAGAGATCAGTATTTATTTTTTTTGTTCCTGTTTGAATGATGCATCTTTGACACATATCTTTGCAAATTTAAAAGACAATTTTATAAGTTAAGAAAGTTGGAATTTGTAGTAAAATTGTTCAACTATCAGACTGAAAATATATAAATAAAAGAATACACAGCTGAAATAATGTTCTTGCTCTACTGATGTTTCTGCAACATCAATTCAAGTGTTTTCTTTCTCTTTTGAAACCTTTTCCCCTAACTACTGAAAAACAAAGTGAAATATGTCAAATTAACAACCATTTTGGTGTTGGAGTACTGACTCACTTCACACAAACAAGATGTTTTGCCATTTTCACACCAAGATGGATCTGTCTAGACTAGAAAATCATTAGAAAACCTTATGATTAAACAGTTTCAAGAACTTACTTGTGTCTTATTATTGACTGCTGTTCCTACTTTATGAAGTTAAGTACCATGGAGCACACAGCAATAAGAAAGACTCTATTTTGACATAAGGAAGCTGGCATAAGGGTTTGAGTAGTAATGTTGATCACTAGGTCACTAAGGATAGACCTCTAAACCAGACGGGTCAAATTTATTTTCTTTCAGAGGCCACATTCAGCCTAATTTGATCTCCATTGGGCAGAACCAGTAAAATAACAACACAATAACCTATAAATAATGACAGCTCCATTTTTTTCTTTTTATTATAGTGCAAAAATATATATATATATATATATAATGAAAATATTTACATTTACAAACTATCCACACAAAATAAATGTAAATAATCTCAAAAAAATGAAATTTCTTAAAAAAAAATAAGTGCAATTTCAACAATATTATGCCTCAACTTATGATTTATACATGTGCATCACAAATCAGAGCTACAAAGGTACAAAACATTTATTAACAGCCATTATATTGTTAAAATTGCACTTAATTTTCTTTAGACATTTCAGGTTGTTCATATTTGTTCAAGTTATTCAGACATTAAAATATTTTCATAATTTAATGTTTATTTGTGTTTTTTTTGTTTTAAACTAAAACAACGAAAAAAAAAATTGGAGGTGTCATTATTTATAGGCATAATGTAATATTATTCTATTCACATTAAACCAAAAAGACAACTTGGAGGTTATTATGCTATTATTTTACTTGAGATTACATTTGGGATGAATGTGGCGCCTTGACTGTTAATATTTTCAGTGTAATTTTTGCACTTTACAAATGCATCCCGCAGGCTGGATTGGAACCCTTGGCGGCTGGTTTTGGTCTGCTGGCCGCATGTTTGACACCCATGCTCTAACCTTAACCAAGCACTGCATAATAAAGTAATTTTACAACCTTGTGTTGTGAAACATTTCAACCAGTCCGAGTCAAATCTGAGCGTACCGGACATTAAAACCTGAGGTCTTACTTTCCCGTGACCTATCAGATCACTTATAGGACAGTTGAAGTCAAACGGATGAAAGCAGAATGACTCCTGGGCCAAGATTATTGACGATCACTGAGCGTTTTAAGAGAGAGGTTCAATGTCAGTCTATAGGAGGCATCTGCAGTCAGTGATATTACACTGTAAGATACTTGGTGCTGAGATCTGGTGGTGGTGGGTCTATTTAATATTTAATCGCATCTCCCAGAAATAAAAATCCACTTGAGTATTGGTATACTGTGTGGGACCCCTGTGGTGTTTCTCAGTATGGGTTCTTCCTCTGTAGGCAGTGAAAGTATCTGCTAACAACCTCCAGTTCATAGAAACATGGATTTAATTCAGCGTCTCCATCTCTAGGTTTCTGTTTGTTAGTGCAAAGTGCTTAGGTATGAACATGTCTGAAGACCTTTATTTAATCCTTCGAGATTAAAAATTCCTGATGAGTGAAAATAAACAGAAAACAACTGGGTTATGAGGAGGAAAACAATGAGTTAAAATATGCAATTTGTGTTTTGCTATTATATTAGAATTTTACAGGAAGAGAAAATGCAGTGTCTCAAGCATGTATTGTACTTCTTACTCTGCGATTAAAATATCTAAAGTCAAAACTGCTGGTGCTGTAAATGAAGAGTGTTAATTTCTGTTGAATTCTCTTAGTATTTTGTATACTGACTGTTTTCTACCAATCTGAACCGACTGACCCTGATACATGACATAAGAGATGATTTAGTATTGCTGTAAAGAAAGTTATTTAATGAAAAAACTCAAGTTGAGGAAGAAAAAGAGATTCTAAATAATTTCCAGTAATAAAAGTAGCTGACTTGCAATACCACAAAAATCCCTCCAGTTCTGTCTCATGGGGTAATCAACAAATCTGTTTAGCCGCAAAGGAGAGCAATGCCGTGAGAACATCCAAGAGAAGTCTTTGAACACATCACATCCTCACCGCTAAGGTTTGGATCTATCTTTCTGTCTAGCCTCCCTTTGTACTGCTACCACTCTTTAAAAGATTTGAGAAGAGGGCTGAGTGAGACAGATTTAAGTCCTCTGGCAAGACTTTTCATCAGAAATGCCTTTTCGATTTGCCTGTCCCTCTCTCGGCCCGAGTCGGTAAAGTATGTTGTCAATGAAAGTTAACCGAGATGAGACCTCCGATGTGCTCATGAATTGATTATACTTTTACACTACAATGCAGTATTCTCCGGTTACCCAGGTGCTTTGGGCTATTCTCGACAGTTACTCAAGTTAGGCCCCGAAACCTCCTTCGCGGAGAGGATAAATGTAAAATTCAAGACAGCATGGGGCCCGGGCCTTTTGTGGTAACACCCCTCCGCGACAGAACCTTGTCAGGTCGTTATTGTGAGTCTTTAAATCTGATGGAGGCCTCTGGAGTGCTCCTGTTCTCTTCAAGAACATATGAATTTAAAATATGCTATGGTCATAAGGCTCTGGAGACAACAAATAAATGTGATCCTGTCAGTCGGGGGGGCAGTATCATATGTTCATAAGATCTCGTATGACGGGATTGTATTAGACATGACTGGAATGAAGAGGGCATGGGAGGATGAGCTGGGGGTAAAACTCACTGATGAGGTCTGGGGTTAATGTTTAAACAGTATACATGATTGTTCAGTCAACGTCAGGCACAATCTTAGACAGTTTAAAACATTACACAGACTCGGCTACTCGAGGGAGAAGCTAAATATCTGTTTTACCAATGTGTCACCAGTTTGCAATCGCTGCATGTCTGGTCATGCAGTACACTTTACTCATTCTGGAGGAGTATTTTGTCATTGGGATCCAGATCCACTCATTGGCATCACTGGGGCTTCGAGCGCTTTACTCTCAGCCAATAAATACGAGAAAGTTGCTGTTTTGACTGGTACGGTGACTGCTAAAAAGTTGATCCTGACAGTGTGGAAGGACTCAGTACCCACGTTTGACCTTTGGATGGAGGAACTGGCAAACACGCTGCATCTGGAAAGACTAAGGTATTATAATGATGATATAGGCAGTGTGTTTGACTACATATGGGACCCTGTGTTAAAATTTCTTCAATGAGGTGACTGATGTGAGTGGCTGACCTTGCTGTTTTCATCATTACATACACGTATTTTTCTTTTATTTCTTTTATACAATTACTAATTTGAAGCTTTTTTTGTGTGTGTGGGGGGGGATTGTTTTGTATTGTACTTTGTAAAAATGTATATATATATATTATAAAATGCAATGGTTAAAGTTTCAGCTACGTGAGGATCCCTCTGCATGTCTATGATCACAGTATATACATATTCTTTTGCCATCTGTATGTCCTGCTGGTACGGCAGGTGGATGGATTAGCGCAAACACAAAATCAGTTGTTAGATGTTTGGAAAATCAAATACATTTAAATTGTTCGTATCGTAGTTAACACTGTGCAATGTTTGGAGCACATTTCATATCACATCTCAGGCCCTGGGACTGATACAAAACATACGATACAAATTTTATTTATTTCCCTTGCTGCAGTTTAGTGTCTTAAAACCATGAAATAAACATCTCATGGACTGTCTCACTATCACAATAGAAGTACTGTAATCCTACTCTAATCCTAGTTTAGTGATAAAAAGCTAAATTATCTCATTGCTTTTTGTCTGGCAGCTTTGTTGCCATGGAACGCTGGCCAGTAGTTAAGAAACAGCGGATAAATGTCTGCCTATTTACCATGAAGTTGGACTGAGCCAGTTTCAAGCTGCAGAGCTTTGAAAACTAAATGAAATAGTCAAAACATGTTACACTAGTCTGATGTCTAGAGGTGAAGTTAGAAAGAAAACACAATAAGACGACAGTTATTTATTGAACTAATAAGCAACACGGCAAAATATTTGATGCAGCTGTATACGCAACGCAAAAGAACATGTACAGAATAAAGGTTTTAATTGGATTTGTGGAGACTGCATGCATTTACCTGCTTCTGTTTAACAAATAGCATCACATTACCTGATTACATTATTGTTCCTGAACTTCAGAAGCAGTGGAGGGACTGTTTAAGATATCAGCACTAATGAAAGACACTATAAGGACACTATTAAAGCTGTGTGATCAGATTGACATAACAAATGCAGATGATGACGCGTATAACAATCGCACATTTGAAGTAAATTCTGGGAATAAATATGTTGTAGTTGGAAAATGACCAGAAGGAAGGGCATGTTTCTGAATATACTTTGAATTTGACAGATAAAAAGAATCCTCAATATTCATGGATAAAATATTAAAAGATAAACTGAAAAAAACTGAAAAAAATGGGCCTGAAATGTAAATTTGGTCAAAATACTGTCTTTAAGAGTAGAACTGTTGGATGTGAAGAGGAAAACAGACATGAATGCATTCCTTCCATGAATATTGCATTGGTATTAAAAATATTACATAAATATTGGCATAAAATACCAAATGTAAACATGTAACACTTTAAAATGTAACAAAACAGCAGAAATTCATGATGTGAAACTATAAATAGCATGACAAGTAAACAAAAATGCCTGCACCTGTGCCATATGAAAGAAAAATGACAAAAATTATCTCTGAAGAGAATTTATATTAAATGACAAGCTTTATACAACATGTCTTGTGATGTTGCATAGCAACACAGCTACATTATCATATTAACATTACTAGTCCTGCCACTTACCTACCCTGTTCCATATTCCTGTTATTATAATCAATTTATTTTCAGGAAAACATGTTTGGGTTTGTATGTTGGTGATGTCAAAACTGAAATATTTTGCCGTTTTGATGGTGTTTTATGTCAACTACTAATAACTGTTTAGTATTGACAACTGCCTGCAGAGAAGTACACAGTTCCAGACATAATACTGGTGATTCAGGTAGACACACATCACATCAGCACCAGTGTGAATAGTTCTGATTCAATATATTTGTGGGTGAACACTTCTTTCTTCTTTTTTTAATCACACCCCCAGTGGATAAAGGCCCTTAAACACTAACGCCTACACAGGAGCATGTTCAACCGCACAACTCAAATAGAACTGAACTGTGTGCAGATGCTGATATTAATGATCCACCCATGGATCCCTATATGTGTTATCACAAAACATACCATTAGCAGAACACAAAGTGGAATCTATAGCCCTATTCCCACAGGACTGGTATTACTTGTGAATTTCAGGTAAATTGCCGTACACATGGAGGTCATCTGGGATCTTACTACTGGGCAAATCATCCATGTCTCTAATTCCACTGTAAATTACCGACCCTATTCCAATACTAGTCCTGTAAGAAATCAATGTCCTTGTTTTTGAAAGTTGTAAGTGCTTTTGCCTGGAAATTAACTGACAGAGCAATGTTAAATCTTTCAGAAGAGCAGCACATGAAAACCATTATGAGATGGATGGTATTTATGACATCTGCAGGAACATTCTTTCAATCTTTCAGCACATATCTGTAAGTGACGAGTCACTAAAGTCAAGTATTAAACAGACTTTAGTTATCCTGTGGAAATGCTCTGCATGATACAGATGCGGGGGCTTGACTTCAAATGCCTAGTATTGTGTGAATAGGGTTTATGTTATGGAAAATATGAAAAGATTAGAAAGAAACTTGTTCATGTGTATCTAACCCATAAAGACCCAAACATCCATCAACGACCAAAACCATCTATTGATCTAAATTGTTAAATACCTGTTAATCCATTAAACATATCAATACATGTAAATAATTGCTGTAAAATACAGTTTATGATCTTTTCATGGTCATCAGATATGACCCATTTGGACGTTCAGAGCCTCTGTAGTTACCGTGGAAACATCGTCATCTTCTACAACATTGATTCACCAGTAAAACCCATGAAGTTGGATCAATGACAGTGGATGGACACACTGGGTTTATGTTCAGCTAATGATAGATTTTACATAAAAAGTTCCCTTTTTCTTCAGTTTTCTCTGCTTTTGATATAATAACCCTCAACTTTATCTGAGCTTTTATGGACATCTACATGATCAGTACATTAAATATAGGAAAATACTTGATTTATACTGATAAAATTCAAAATACAGAGGATAATATTAAAATAAATGGTGATAAATCACTTAAGAAAGGTTAGATATAGAGAAGATTTCATTTGGGAACTGGCATAAAAGTAAAAGTAAAAGGGTCTTTAATTGCACTCTATGTGAATATTTTATATTTTTGTTCAGTCCAAAGACACAAGCTCTTGTTTTGTCTTCAGTAATGATCACTCTGTCATGTTCCATAAAGAGAGGTGAAAATAGCACTCTATTCACATCACTCCATGGGGGCGCAATTTTACATTCAGCCTGCAGCGACACACTGAAAGGCTTGACCTCAGCCGAGGCGACAGACACGGCCCCGCTGTCAGGCCAGCAAGCTGGGCCTGATTGCTAACATGGCAGCGTGAACAGCAACAGCTCATACCGAAGTGAGGCGACCTTACAGCATCAGGACAGTAAAAGAGGTGTAGACGCTCCCAACAAACCAGGGCCCTGATGTAGGGAGGTTAAAGTCGACAAGCAGACCTTGTATTATTGTCCTGAGGCTTTTAGTCTCATAAATGTCAAATAAATGTCTCCTGTCTGTTGTAATGTGATATAACTAGATTTACTGCTTTGTTCTGAACTTTAGTAAAGCAGAGTTAAAAAAAGGGATTTTTTTTTAGCACAAATGTAATTTGAGAGGAATATTCAGAACATATGACACATTAAATTATACTTGGCACATCTTCACACCAAGGGGACACTTAAAAGCAGCTTCCTTTTTTTGAAAATCCAAAGATGTGAACTGTGCGACTTTTGGAAACTAGTTAAAATAATCTGATTGAATTTCAGGGGTGGAATTAAAAAGAAATGTCCAAATTGGGTTTTGTGTTTGATATTTATTACCCTGTAGCTCCCAGTATAGAGCGTAGTCCCTTTTAAGTGAGCTGTTTAAAAATAGGAAAGTGACTGCTCTAAAAAGAGATGGAAAGAAAAAAAAACCTAAATAATATTACAAGCACCTGGTCAAATGCTTCCAAGATCTCTGAAACCCTCTTTTTCAACATAAAGAGCATTTCACAGGGATAGCTATACCATTTCCTTAACAAATGTGTGCAGTAAAAAAAAAAAAAGGCATGATAGCTGCCTGATTCTGAAGTAGTAAAAGAGTTGGACCTATCCATGGGCAGAATAATGGGAAACTGCACTGATAAATATTGAACATCCTCTAATGAAAGAAGATCAAAAAGGCTGAGCTGAAGACGAGTAGCGCCAACACATCTTCGCCATAAATAAAACATGAGATACTGCAGGCTCCTCACTCCCAACCCAGATTTAATGAGAGAAAAAAAATAACAAACACATATGGAGGGACATAACTCTGTAGTGCACCTCAGATTATCTCACAGCAGGGGGAAACCAGCAGAGGAAAACCCTAAAGAGGATTTTAAAAATACAGATATTAATGTATTTGCTCCAGTTAAAAAATAGTACATTCGAAAATTTACAGCAGGAAATGGGAAATTAAATTGTTTTGAGGCCTGAGGTGTTGCTATTGAAAGTGAAAGTGTGTGGTATATGTAATTTCAAGGTGAGATATGGAGTCATAGTGTGTGTATATGAGTGAAAACCCAGAGGAAGGATCTGTGAGTCTCTCAATACTGTTATTATTGTGTTTTTCCTGTTATCGTATTAACATTCTTTTCGGGAATTAACATGTTTGAGTGTGTATGTTTGCTAAATATGCATTAATTAAAATGTATAAAGCATATTAAACAGACCCCCTTATACATACACACACTATGTTGGTATTAATTTCTATTAAAACATGCATTATCCCATCTGGATGGTTTACTGAGGGTCACTTCAAGTACATTTTCTCTCGATGATTTTTAATAAAACAGATGTAAGGACAGGCAGGAGCATTTGGACATATGCTATGGACACGTTGCCATGTGACGTCACATGTACATGATTTTTTGCTCTGCCTCCAACTGGGGGGCAAAAAGACTCTGCTCCTCCAGCATCCTGCACTGATTTTAGCCGTGAAGTTGTCGAAAGACCACGCTAAATTTAAATACAGCCGTGACATATTAACAACTGAAAAATCTATCAATATGATTAACACTTGTAGTGCCGTAGGATGGACTAACAGAACTCCCAGTATACTGTATACTGGTGAGCCTTTTAATTTTTTACCCTTTTCTGTTCAGGAAGTTCTTAAAGCTCTTAAAGCGTTAGATCACAGAAAACCTTCTGGTCCTGATTTAATAGATCCTCATTTTTTAAAACTTGCAGCTGACTTTGTAGCAGAGCCTCTTTTTAACCTTACAGTGATAAAAAATTTAATTCCCTCTGTATAGAAATCAGCTTTTGTTCTCCCTTTACTGAAAGGGGGTGACCCAGTGGTTTTTAACTAGTTACAGACCAATATCTAATCTATTAGTGTTGGCTGCAATTCTTAAAGCTCTTGTGAGTGAGCAATTAAAGGAGTTTTTGTTTATTATAATACTATTTTATCGGAATATCAATCAGGCTTTAGAAAAAAAAAAAAAAAAACATAGTACCATCACTGCCGCAATGAATGTGCTAAATATGGAGATTTTTTTGTGTCTTTATCAATCAATCAAAGAGAACCAAAAGGCAAACAAAAATATAGGTTTGAAACAAAAAAACAAGATTTGAAAACAAAAATTAAGGTTTCAAAATATTTAA
>JAPQRQ010000013.1:11663952-11674545 GCA_037367365.1 Apogon talboti | reverse complement strand
TTTTTTCCTGTTGTTCCCTTAATTTTTTCACTTCATGTCTTATTTTTGATTTTGTTGATTTTGTTGTCACTTTGGTCCCTTCACTGTTCAGCCTGTCACCAGAGTTTGTTCCCACTAAAGATAATAAAATTTAAGTAAAAACAAAATGATATGATTAAAAATTCAAGTAGACAAAATAATACAACAGTTGCAACAGGAGGAAAACATCCATGACCCATAAAAGAAAATTATGCAAAACATGAGGGAAATATAAAAAGAGAAAAATTATAAAGAAGATATCACAAGACAAACAACATAAAAACACTGGAAGATGTTTTAATGGTGGAAGGGTCAATAAAATGTAGCCATTATGGCAATCCATGATGTATTTCTGTTAATTTAGGTCTTGGTGAGACATAAAATAGATTTTTGTGTCTCGAGCTGAAAACGTGGGAACCACTGCTTTATTGGAAGGCTCGGTAAGATCACTTTGCCCGGAGTTTTGTCTCTCAGACAGAACTTTAACCTGACTAAGAATAGCAAAGTGAGTATGTTCCACCCATCCACACATGCCAATATCAGCTGGAGGTACAAACACTGCCAAAGGTCTGCACCCCAAACACTGCAAAAATAGAACGAAATAGAAAATACAGCTGGAGGGCAGGGTGTCTGCAGGTAAACGCACCAGCACACACACAGACAGGAGTCAGACGTCATGATTTGCCGCATTATTATTGTACGAGTCTATATTGTTGATGTCAAACACTCGTCTTTGGTATATGTAAGAATGTGTGAAAAGACCTGCTGCTGCAAAACCTCCAGCCTTTGTATTACAGCACAGGAATGTATTACTGGCTAGACCAAGCTTAATATTGCCCATATGCCACATGCTGCTCACAGACATGCCAAGATACACATTCCATCTGTTGAAAAGCATCTAGTACAAACTGTATTCAATCAACCAGAGGAACTAGAATAATCCAATACAACCACTCGATTCAAAGGGGATACAGAACCATTTAACATTTGGCTGCATCGGACCTGAAAGGAGATAATAACAAAGGATTCCAAGTAAATAGAAATTCTTCTCGTGTTATGTACTAATTAAGAGAATAATTCAACTGCTTCAAAGTCCAATGGAACAGGCAGTGCTAAAAATGCTCTAAATGGGACTTTTTCCACCCTTCACTTTTACTCAGATGTTTTGTTTCCACTCAGTAGCTTAGGGTAACACTGGTCTACAAGTAAAATGCTTCCAGAATAAAAGTAGTAAAATTTGACCACTAATAAAGAAAAATCAAGTCTAAAATGCTGGTTGGCTGAAGTTTCCATGATACAGTCTTGGGTTAAAAATGTGAAATTCGAGAATTAACAAGACAATGGGTTTTACTTCAAAGGAATATTTGTCTTAGAGCTACCAGATCTACTTCAAAACACTGTCTGAACATTACAATACATTCACTTTACAAGTTCTAACTAGTGGAACAACACTTTATCATATATCTTGAAATCATCAGCAAACCAGCACTTTTGTCATTTGTTTTCTAATTAATCTTATTCAAATACGGAACACTTAGCACATTTAATCTCTGAGGCAGATCATTTCTAAAACATTGTAGACCAGTGTAATTGACCAAAGTATTTCATAAACACTAGGACTAAAATACACAGTGTTGTGACACCCAGACATCCTTGTAAATAGTGACGTAAAATTTGGTAAATCTGAAATATGCAGCTTTTCCCTCCCTCGGCTATTACTACTTGAGGGGATCATCCCACAGCACATACTACAGAGCAAATACACTTTAAAAAAGGGACTATTGAACTATAGCTCAGACAGCTAAACCCAACCAAGTACAGCTGGCTTTTCTTTGCCTTCCATATGTTAAGCCCCTTCTCTTTAATAGAATGTCTTTAATCCAGAAGCATGTTGTGCAAAGCGCTATGAAAAATCATGTTTAGGAGATTAGCATTGGAATCCTCGTTCTTCTCGCCAAAGCTTATCACTTGAGGGGCTTTTTGATGCAGACTGCGGGCAGCGCTGACTCAAACGTTTGTGTGCATGAGCCATGTGTGTGGGTCTGTGTGTGGGTCTGTGTGTGTGTGTCTGCAGGGACCTACAACTGGTGCATTACTCAGCAATTTTGGCTGAGGCCGTTTTCCCAAAGCTCGGTGTGTATACAGTTCAGAGAGACCTCCCCTTTGGATTCTCCCCTTTTACATGCTTTCACAAGCTCTCCTTCAACTCCCCTTTTCTTTAACTTTTACTTTCTCTCAGCACAAAATATTACTTATGTAGGTAAACCTGTATTTTCCCTGACATTCGTGAAAAATTCAGGCATAAGATTCTGGCGATTCCTAAAAGTGGCTTTAATAATATTTTAAATACATTACAAAACTGCTTAATTGATCTTGTAACAGCACCAGAAGAATACATAATGATCCTAAATCTCAGCCCCATGGAAAACTTATCCCATCTGGCCTTCTATTCAGACTGAACTCTCAAGTGTTCTGCAGTGCAACAAGACCCATGCAAACAGCAGTGTAATTAATGTAGTTATCTTGAGAGGCACGTTTAATTGATCAGAGACCTAAGTTGCCAAGACACACACTATGAATAGCAACGCAGCCAGGAAAAGCAAAAAGAGACTGGGTGATGGAGAAGGAAGTAGGAGATAGTGTAATTTCCAGAGCTCAGGGACAATACAAACTTTTAATTGTTTCACAAGTTTCACTGTTAAATCAGGCATTCATAGTTTGAAGAAATTAATGTCTGATTGTATCACTGAAAATTACACAGCTTTAGAATTCCTACTAGTTTTGTCTGCATCCTTCACACAGCATAATAACTATTTCATGGCAAAGTCTCAAGACTTGCTGATGGTTATTTTTGTCATCCCATTAATACTAATAAATACCGCTGCCACCTGTTGGTTGTAACTTTAGACTCCTATAGAGCTGAAACACACAATAATTTGTCTTAATAAGCAACTGCCATTGTTAAAACAGGTCGTATATACTTTGAAGGGCACTGATATTCCCCTGGGAGCTTTCCATTCGTTGACCAATCCAGGCCAAAGTTGTCGCACAAAGTGTAACTAAGCCTGCACTGGAAGGACAATTTGTTCATCACACTGAAATTCATTCACACAAAGGACTCTGCACATCATATGGTGGCAGAAATACAAGTAAAAACATGCAATTAGCAAAAGGCAAATGGAGTGAGTCAAGGTAGGAGATAAATCTGTCAACCCTGGCAGTGAATGAAGAGAAATGGTGCATAAGTGTGTCGTTTTAGTTGTTGAATTCATATTTATGGTGTTCAACTACTTAATTCTGTTTTCTCCTTGAAGCTAGCTGGTCTCAGAGATAATAGTTAAAGAAAATCTGAATGGATGAAGAGCCTCTACTTGAGCCCCTTAAGCAGAAATATGACACAAACCCTCCAGATTTGATCAAAGAATTAAAAGCCACTTGAAAGCCGTCAACACTAAAGGTCAGAAAAATAATTCAAGCCGGGCTGAGGGACGCAGTTCAGCCTAGACAAAATGACTGGTGTGAATCCAGGAGATGCTATCATGATAGTAGTCATCGAGAGAGGATCATTATGTCTGTATATTCACAAGAGATATAGATAAAGCAGGATGAGTTTATTCAGTGCATTGACACTTGTTTCATCCAGGTATACAACAATCATTAGGAAAAAAGAAAACAAAAACAAAACTGTGCCTAGACTGACTGATTGGACTTTCATATTTGTTTTATATATTTACATTTTGTTTTATTTTGAGTACCTACATACACCTGTTTAAAAATGACATATTTCATATTTTATCAATATCACCATTCTCCACTAGGGGCGTACGATACAAATTACAATATAAGGATCACAATACGATATATGGCAAACCATGATTCCGTTAACAAGGCAATATTTTTTGTTTGTTTCGTTTCTTTTTTTTTTTTTTAGATTTCCTGAGAAACTTAATTACCCCAGAAATATGTACAAATACTAAATATTTGATCAGAACAGGATTTAATACTGTATCACACAACTTTCCTCTGTAAAAACTTAAAAGTGAATGAATAAAGTTGTAACATCTGGCTTTACCACTACAAAAACGCACACTAAATGAATAAATAAATAAATAAACATATGTTTTACAGGCATTACAGTTTAAGATGCTGTTTAAATGTTCATATTCTATTAGTTGTGAAAAGAATGTATAGTGTACAGTCCCTGAATCATCCAACATTATAACATTATTTTTGTGCCATCCCAACAAAGTAACTAACATCTGCTTCTTCAGACAGTAAAAAGTTATTTTAGGGCGCTTGAAATAACCATTATTTGACAAAATTGTGTTATTAATTTTAAAAAAAAAACTACATATATGACCCGCAATATCACAATATTACTTATATACAAACAACAGAGTAAAATACCCATATGAATATATAAATAAAAGGGCTTGTAGGATTCCCAAAAAATGTAAACAAAAAAACCTACAACAAAATTAACCTCTGCCATGTCTGCATTTGAATAAATACCTAAAAATATTGAGACAGTACTTTTTTTTTTAATATTGATACAGTATCATGAAATATCATATCTCACACTGTTTGGGATCTGGCACTTTTTTTTTGGTGTCTTTTCAGAACATTTGCTTCATTTGAAGGTGTTTAACTCCTACTGTTACCTGTCAATCATTAATTATTTCTGTGTGCATGACAGTAATAGGCTTTTCAAATTAAGTACTTTATGTCATATCTTTTTTTTTTTGTTTGCATGTGTTTCAGTGTTTAATGCCAGTACCTGGCTCTTCAATACTATTTATACTGGATCTATATAAATAAACTTCTGTCAGCCTTATATAGTACCAGGGGCATAAAATGAACAGAGCAACACAATTAAATGATTTGTTTCTGTGACAGTTAAGTGACAACTAAAACTTCATTATCACGACAGGTAGTGATTCTAGTGAGTCAGGGGAATAGGTCTAGAGCGTGTTTTAATAAAAATCCAGCGTCGTACAAGACAATATTTTCCTGTGTGTCTATTTTAGGCCCAATGAGGTTCAGGTATGACAGGTGAAGTGATGTAGTGAGACTCAATAATGGCAGGTAGTGGGCTGGTGGGGAAAAAAAAAAAAAACACAGATATGACTGGTAGTGAGGTTCATGACGAGACCTGGTAACAGATTTCAAGCAATGGAAAGCAGTGGAGTCATGGTCCTGACAGTTGGTAATTGGTGTGGACGATGGCGAAGACAATGGTATCCAGAATGATTACACTGGTCGACAGTTTCTTAGAAAATATCTGCTTCAGGCATTAAATGGGCTAAATCTTAAATACTTTAATAAGACGAATCAGAAAACAAATGACAAAAGTGCTGGTTAGCTCATGTTTTCAATAAATACGATAGTGTATTTACACATATACTGTATATTGTTTTATATACATTTATATAATGGGTTTATAAATGGTCCACTAAATAGAAGCTGTAAAGTGAATGTATTGTAATGTGCAGACAGTGTTTTGAGGTAGATCAGTTGCTCTGAGACAAACATTCCTTTTGAATAATACCCATTCTCTCATTAATTCTCCAAATTTCAGATTTTGGCCCCAGACTGTATCTTAGAAACTTCAACCCACTAGCACTTTTGACTTAATTTTTCTTCATTAGTGACTCAAATTTGGTACAGTTTAACTACTTTTATTCCGTAAACATTTTACATCTCAATGAACCTAGAACTCAAGCGTCCAACATACGGCCTGTGGGCCAAAACCGGCCCGCCAAAGGGTCGGATCCAGCCCGTGGGATGAATTTATGAAATGCAAAAATTACACTGATGATATTAACAATCAAGGATGTCAAAATCTTTTTAGTTCTGAATCTACATACAGACCAATAAAGTCTAAAGTGGAGCAGACCAGTAAAACACAATCATAATAACCTATATACAGGGTTCCTACAGGTCTCTACAACTTACATTTAAGACTTTTCAAGACCTTTCTAAGACTACATAGAACAGAATTTAATGCCCATTTCATGGACAAACTCTACTGGCAAAAGATGGTGACTCCTACAATTTAGGTAAACTCATGTCAACCAGGTCGAGAATTAGCCTTTCTCCAACCAGGCATTATTAAATTTGCACTTCCTCAAGCTTACTTTTCACTTCCAAGCCATTCTTTAAAATTCCCACAGACAGCATTCTCAGGCGACATGTGCGTGACTAACAGCTGCACGTGTATTGGGCTGGATGTTCTGTGATCATTTCTCACCGGGGGCTGCAAAGATAATAATTTGTTCTTAATTTCAGTATTAATTGTGGGGTTGGAACGGGTGCAACTGAGTAGACTAATGTTACTTTCTTTGCAGCTTGGACATTTAACAGACACATTTAAACACAATACAGCCAACAAGTTTATGGCAACATAACTTAAGACCTACTGAACCATATCAAATGTAATACCTTTTAAAGACTTTAAGGTGTTAAATACAGATTTTTAAATCCAAGACTTTTTAAGACCCCACAGGAATCCTGTATAAATAATGACAACTGCAAATGTTTATCTTTGTTGTAAAAAGAAGTAAAATTAAATAAAAATGTTTACATTTACAAACTATCCTTTTATTAAAAATGTGAATAACCTGAATAAATATAACAATATTCTTCCTGTTACTAAACATTTTGTGTTTTTGTAGATCCACTGTGATCTGTAAGTTGTAATGTACATATGTAAATCATAAACTGAGGCATAATATTGTTAAAATTGGACAAGAAATTTCAGTTTGTTCATGTTGTTCATATTTTTAAGGAAACTTTGTAGATGTAAACATTTTGGTCATGTAATTATGTGTATAAATAATGTCATTATTGTTCTGGTCTGGCCCACTTGAGATCATATTGGGCTGAATGTGGCCTCTGAACTAAACTGAGTTGGACACTCCTGCTCTAGAAGCTAGACCACTGTGGATGTGGGGTTTCTCGGTCTAATTTAGCTCCTCAGACTTAAAACCTCATACACTGACTTTTAACCAGTAGAGTTAGAAAATCATGCAGTAGACTTTACTGTACTGAACTTGTCTGAAGGCAGTCAAGCAATCTTAAGCCTTGAACCAACGACATATGTCATCCTAGCGGGATTGTGTCTTGACAAGCAATATAGCTGGAGATATTAGATGAGACATTGCAGCAGTATTGATCAGCCTTCACCTAGTGCTTAGTCCAATATAGCTCGACCGGAGTCACTTTTTTTTTTCAATCTGCTGTCATGTTTTCACTTTAATCACTGGTTTTTTGATAGATATGTTGCCTAGACTTGATGGAAATACGTGAGCTATGCAGCCATGAGCAGTTGATTGTAAAAAGGGTCCATATTTTCAGTCCAGTACTACACAAAACAGTTTGATTTCATCGATTAGTTCTTCACCAGTAGGAGGATATAAACTCAGTGGAAAATTGCACGGTGTGGACTTTTTCTGTTTTCACTACACAGTTACTTCTCTCCGCCCTGTGCAACGCAAACTTAATTATTTTTGCTGTTAAACTGGGAAAAAGAAATGGCAAGGTGGTATATCACAGCATGTGAGTCATCGCTGCAGTTGAAATGTCAAATCTAGTTTGAATAGTATTCTGTGTCCTAACACAACTGATTAATAAGGATTAAAGCAAAGGCATCTTACATCCTAAAACAGGCTGACATTTGATTTTTTTTTTGACTGTTGTGCTACTTTATCAGGAAGTAATTACTAACTGCAGGTAAGGATGATGCTATCGCTTCTTCTTCAGGGTACATGAAATGGAAAGTAACATTTTTAATGTGCTATCTGGCATCCCAGAAGGTTTTTTTTTTTTCTTTTTCTTTTTTGTGCTCCATGCAAAAGTTACGATGTATAAAAACCAACAAAAGGACTTGATGTATATGTGATATTATGAATTATGTGACGATGATAATTTGTTTTGAGATATGTTGCTTCTTACTGGTAATCCCTGTTGACATTTCAGACATGTACTATATGTGTTTAAGATTGATTTGGCATGACAGAAACTGCAGCCTCTACATGCTTTTCGATTAAAAATAACACAAAAAATTTCTACATCCGCTGTACAAGGTGTGCTGTCAGGATAGAGATAAAGAGGATACAATGAAGTGGACTGACCTATTGTCTGCAAGACACATTGTCGCACTGTAACCATGGCAACTGAGTTAACTTTTTTTTTGTTTTTTTTAAGTAGACCAAGTGTATGTCGGGGCTTCAAGGTGACACGAGTACAGTTAGCATGTCCTGGACGCTCACTTCATATTCTCAACATGCATAGTCTAGTGCACAGTCAACCCTGCCACATTCAGAAACTACAGTCTCGTCACTGTCTATTTTTTTTTTTTTTGTCCCGAAGCTTTTGCTCTTCTCCCAGTTGTGGGTCTGAGCATGTCTGACACAACCCTGCACGTTCTGGACAGCTGCACACTTCAACAACCCCCTGGGCTGTACGTGAAACGTGCACAAACACAGTGGATCCTCGGTAAAGGCTGGTCCGACGTGTGATATGTGTTGGACGCCACACCTACTATTATTCAACTCTTCTGTGATTAAAACGCTGTTAAAATGCCACTCATACCTTAAATTCTGCCGACGACAATCATGTGATGTGATTAAACACTCCAGAACTACTGCCGAACATAGAATGTTATTTTTACACCGGCTTCAGTGTTGATTTTATGTCAGACCTCTAGTCAACCTTATACGTTCAGATGGCATCTACTGTCTGTCATCTATCATTAACGTAGTGTTACGTTTCTGTCCTAATGGAAGACATTCAACACTATTCATCTGAATGCATTTTAGTGAAAATTACTTATCCACAGAATTGCCCTGGCTCATATATCTTTAATTGTGAAGTAAAAACATGAGTTTATTAAATAAACTGATCTGAGACTTCTATACCTTTAAGGAAATGATACAAATACTAACACTGGTCATGTTTCCCCTCAATCTATTGGGATTTTATTGAATTTTTCTATGCTTTTTTAAAGTATTGCAACAG
The DNA here is from genome assembly GCA_037367365.1 of Apogon talboti. Lineage (NCBI taxonomy): Eukaryota > Metazoa > Chordata > Actinopteri > Kurtiformes > Apogonidae > Apogon > Apogon talboti. The sequence goes on along the minus strand of JAPQRQ010000013.1, from coordinate 11,665,509 downwards.
TACATTTTAATGGAAAGCATCAAAATAATTTTCACAAAAAGGTTTTCATACTGACTTGAAGAGGTATCTGCCATTCCCAAAAATGAGTTGATGAACTTAATGGCACATGGAAATTAGAAATGCACCTAACAGAACAATTTACAAAATATCAGTATTGCACAACAGGCTGTGATAGAGGCTGATGGCTTCTATCAGGCTTCTCAATTGGAACAATACCCTTGCCCTCCCCCTTCGGGGGGGCGGGGTAATTATTGACTCTGATGGATAATAGTGGCTCAAAAAATATAAATCACAATCAGAATCGCCTTCAATTTATACAGTGAGTATGATGTTTAGCTGCAGATTTATTGATTTAGGTATGTACTTGGACCTTATTACCCTGCCCACACTACGATGGGTATTTTTCCCCTCCAATATAAAAAAATAACAAAACCTGTCCAGAACAACTTGCATTTTACAAAGTCTCTCTGCACACACTAGAAGAAGACTACAAACTACTACAAGTCACTGTTTATGGGGACACCATGTAAAATATTGGATGCAACAGATGCAAAGGCTTCAGTTTGTTATGAAGTTGAGCAACAATGACTAGTTATATTAAAAACGTACCAGTAAGTCAACTTTAAAGTATTGGTTGGAGTTTTTGAGGTAGTTTTCACCAAAACAACAGTACTTGTGTCCTTTTGCTGAATGTAGGCAATTCATCGACTTATAAACCTAACTGATCTATGTTTGATGTTTCAAGTGCAGGCTGACTCCAGAAAGCATCAATTAGCGTGCACGAATAACTCCGACCATTATATTTACATGTAGACAGACGGCACAAACACCCGAGAGAAAAAAGTGTTTTGCAAAATATCTGCTGTAATGTGGACAGAACATATCAAGTCAGAGAAAGTTCCCAACGAACAATAACACTGACTTTTTTTGTTAAACTACTATTACCACTACAACAATGTGTCTTTAAAGATCCATTATCAGTCAACATACAAACAGCTTTTCTGTTCGTGTTCTGATGTAGTGAACTCAACTCACGTGACGCATCAGCTGATTCCCAGGCTTCTTCCTGGACATTTCCATAAATCATTAAAATGTACATTATATGTAGAAAAGTACTGGGACACCGGAGTATCACTTTGAATCCATGTTGAATTTACACACCTGTTACATAGGGCCAAAGTTAGCTGGTATCCATAATTATCACAATGAATGTCTACTCAATATCTCGTAGTTTAAAGGCTGATTTTTCTTCCTGACTTAAAGAAACCAGATGGTTGCTTGTGAATTACAATGATGATATAAGGTCAGAATCTGACAAAAACATCAGGATATTTCAGAAATCTGCAGGTAAACCATTATAGACAATTATTAAAAACAACAGTAAAATTAAGGAAATATAAACTTTGCAGCTGAAAACATGAACAAATTTCAGGAGAAAGCCTCAGGCCAACATATGGTTTGTTGGTTTAGTACAGTTCTAATGTCCATACAATTGTCAGTCTCTGTATTTAGATCCAATCTGATATAATGTATGTGAAGTATGTACAACAAAAAAAA
>JAPQRQ010000013.1:11604633-11615624 GCA_037367365.1 Apogon talboti | reverse complement strand
GTCGCACCTGAGTATAAGTCGCAGGACCAGCCAAACTATGAAAAAAGTGCGACTTATAGTCCGGAAAATACGGTATATTTATTTATGTATTTAAGTTTCTGAAAATAAAATCCAATCAAAACATTTACGATCCATCACAATTTATTTGCTCACTGGAATAAGAAGAATAGAAACATTATGCTTTGCCATTATTACAGCCAGCAATGGGTGAAGTATTCCCATCCTTTACTTAAGTACCAAATACTTATGTACAAAAATCCAGTGAAATATACTTCAAATATATTTTGTTACCTGAACTGAGTAGCTATGAAAATAAAATCAAACCTGTAAAACCCAATTCTACCTGGAAGACACAGTGAATGTGACACCTTTCTATAATCCTCATAATCTTTAACACCAGTGCTGTGTGTCCTCAACAGCAGAGACATCCTGTCTAACCTCTGGACACCAGAACGTCTCCGACCCAACGCCTTATTCTGCTCCGTCTTCAGCCCCTCTGGTCCTCCTTAACAGTAGACAAGTCAACCCACTGTCAAATACCTCCTGCTCTGAATTTTAGAGGTGGATCTTCACATTCTAAATGGCCTATGACTTCCCTTGAGTTCATGCTCCAGAATAAATCGTCTTCACAATTGCTTGGATTTTATTACCACCTCTAATATAACAAGTCGGTGTTGGCGCTCAGTATAGATATGCCAGCTTTTTTTTGTGCACCACTGCTCTCTGCTGTATTCTTATCTTAAAGTTACCTTCTCTCCATTTCTGTTGTCACCTTATCACATAGTGCGATGCAATAGATCAGGGGTGACAAACATGCGGCCCACGGGCCTAATCTGGACCGTCAAAGGATGCAGTCCGGCCCTCGGGATGAAAAAATTACACTGAAGATATTAACAAGAGACAAGAGTGTCAAAATCATATTATTTCAGGTTCCACATACAGACCAATGTGATCTCAAGTGACATAATAACCTATAAATTATGACAACTAAAATGTGAAAAAAACTAAGTGAATAATTTGACACTATGAAAATATTTACAAACTATCCTTTCACAATAAAATGCAAATAAATACATAAATAAATATGAACAACCTGAAATGTACAATTTTAACAATATTATGCCTGTTACTAAATGTTTTGTGCTTTTATAGATCCACTGTGATATAATGTTGTAGAAATTGTTAGTTGATAGTTCCAAACTCCAAAATTTTAACAATATTATGCCTGCTACCAAATGTTTGTATAACATTATGTGTAATGAACATGTATAAATAATAAATTGAGGCAAAATATTGTTAAAATTGCACTCAATTTTACAATGAAATTTCAGTTTTTTCAGGTTATCCACATCTCTTTTTGTAAAATGAAAATTTTTCATAATTTAATGGGGGGGGGGGTTGTACTAAAACAAAGAGAAAAACTTGAAGTTGTCATTATTTATAGGTTATTATATTATTAGTTTAGTGGTACAGCCCGCTTGAGATTAAATTGGGCTAAATGTGGCCCTTGAACCAAAATGAGTTTGACACCCCTGCGATAGATGAATAGATGTCGGTGTACCCTGTACTGACACTGTGTGGCATCAGAATAAAAGCCCCAAGTTACTGCCTGACTCAGTGTGAAATCCGAGCTTATCGGGTTTCTGATGCTGGATCAAAAGAGTTGGGTTTTTTTTTCTGTTTTTAAAAGCTGTTAAAAGTTTAATTTTAGCTTGGCATAAAATTACAAAAATGTGTTTGGTTTTCGTTGTTAACTTGGCCAACTCCTGCAGACTAACTGGGTTTTCTCCAGCACATGTACACATAAACCTCCTCTGTTCTCTCGCTGCTCTTCCTCACCATCTGGGACCAATGAGAGTGATGTGCTGCGATCAGCTCCCTGGTGCAGGAGCACACGGGAGCGCAGAGCCAAGCAAACTCTCGCCTCCCCCCCCTGACATTTTGGAAGCCCCTAGCTAGCTCGCCTTGAGTTGATTAATGATCTAGAGCGGCGCTGCGCTCATGGGTGACACAGTCTTGCACATGCACATACGCGCACAGACGTGACGTACGGTGATTAATGGAAGGGTTAATATGATAAGAAAATTACTATAAAAACTGCTGCTCACTTGGGTGCAGTAGACAGATTTTTTACACACTTTGGCACTTTTAGTATTCAGATGAATCAGGAAACCTTCAGTAGAGGCCGGCAGTGATTAGATTCAATCAAAGGCTTTATAAATACATTTATTTTCTGAAAACATAACATGATGAAGAGTTGTGTTACGGTAAATCTACATTCAGGGTTGGCTGATTCCTGGCCTGGCCAATTACTGGATCATTGATTGTCAATTTTTTCAATTATCAATTTCAGTTTTAAAGAAATTCATATAAAAATATGTTACTTTGGCTCAGATGAAGCCGCCTGTCTTTATTTGTAGTCACCAGTCTTTGGCACACTGAGAAACTACAATCTGGTCCTGCACAATTGGAGCGACTAATTAAGACTTACATTTCTTATATTTACATTTATTTTTGCTTTATGTGTTTTGTAAAACTTCAGGATGCCATGTTTGTTTATTTAATTTATCAAAAATTGCTGTTAATAAGAAATACTGCTGGGAGCTTTGTCTTTTAAGAGAAGGTTGAAAAGTTCACTTGTAATTAATCAGATGCTCAAAGGCACTTCTGAGTGTTGTTTTAATATTTGTGATCCAATTCTAAATTTAGACTCCAAGATAGATTATCATTAGTATTTTAACTTTGGAGGACTGTATTTAAAAAAAAAAAAAAGTCATAGATCAATCTTTTACAGTTTCAGTTAGTTAATTTCCAGCAGTTTAGATTTTTTTTTTTTTTTTTTTTTTAAAGGGAGTGGTTTTATATCAACCCATTAATTTCTTGGTCATAAATTTCATGACTCCAGCAGGCTTTAAAAGTCCACTTACACTGTAAATCTAAATCAGTTCCAAATATGAGCTACCTCCTTGATTTTTAATAATCTGCAAGTGTGGAAAAAGAAGAAAACACTATTAGTTAAACATCAAGTGTATAGTGACACTGGTTATGTTTCTCTGCTCACACTTCTTCACCCACTTACCCAACGGTGTAAGTATGTGATACATGTATTGTTTTATTTCACAAATGATATAGTTTTACAGCTTAACACATAATATAACACATACCTCTGAAACAGATGCCAGATTTCAGCATAATTCCATAGAAACGTATGACTCTAGTTTGTATGCTTACTTTTATTATCAAATGTCATTTGTTTTATGTTTTTTTTTCGAATATGTCTCATCTTTCTGTTTAATATGCTCAAAAGAAACAATACACCTCCTGCATTTAAGTCACAGTGCTATGAGCAAACTCGCAAAACACTGGCGCCAAGAATTCCCATAATGCAATTCAGCAGTGACTTTCAAAAGATCTCGTCTGCTTGGTAAACACCCAGGCCTTTAATACTCCTTGCCCTTAGATTAAAAGCCAAAATCTGAATGCCAAGAAGAAATAACCCTGGTGACATCCCCGCAAGCATCAGAGGTTATACTTACAGACTTCAGAAAGCTCACTGCTTGTCCCCTTCAGGCATTCGCTCACATTATTGCATAAAATGCATTCTGCGAGAGCCCTGGCTGCACTCGCATCTTCACACAAACACACAGACGGCTGAAATGTTTGGTCCAAAGTCGGAAGGTCACAGAGGCCTCCGCGTCAAAACTCCTGAACCGTTTCATCCATCTGTAAGAGCGATGCTCGCGCGGAATTCGATTTAAATAAATTACGATTCCCGCTACATTGTATGTCGTTTCAGGTGAGCAAAATAAGGTTAAATATTCTGCAAGACAGACACGGTGGGAACATCGCTCAACACAAGTGACACATCTGTCTCACTGTAATGCGGTTTAGGTTTGTGAATTGGTTGAGAGGTGTAATGACGCCATACTTCATCGCACATCGTATTTCACGTCTTTCGAAGCAAAGAAAAACAATTCTGGACCTGGATAACATACGAGCAATGCATTATTTCTGACCGGCCTTTACTGAGACTCTGTGTTAAGGGGCTGATCCTCCCGTCTTCATTTTTTGTTTAACACTTTAAACACAAAGTGAGCAGAGCACAACTCCCCCGATGCCTCGTGGGGGTTGAGGAGAGAACTATATTGAGTAAAAGGTGAATAAAACTGCACATAATAATGAAGCGCTGGAGCACAGCCAACAGTTAAATTTGGAGGCAATGTACAATAAGACGCCTGAGAATTCCAATTAATTATCCATCTTGCTGATTAAATTTATACTTTCTGCTGTATTTAGCTCTTTCTGACAGAGGTGGCATGATTCATTTAGCTGTATGATATTCTACTGGTTTGCTGCATAGGTTTAAAATGTCTTTTGTGAGTATTATGGAATAGGCCAACTCTCTTTGCTCCCTCTCGCCTCCTGCAGACAGCTTTACCCAGGGGCTAACTAATGAACAGGCCTGCTCGATGAACCAAAACAACTAAATGACTTGTTGTTCCTATGCCGCTCATCAAAGCCAGGTGCATTTATAGCACTGGAGACAATGCGGCTGAGGAGATTCGAGGCATCCTGCTTGTTAGTGTCAGCTTTCAGCGGGGTGAAGAAAGAAATACCAAGGCGAGAGGATCAACCACTGTTGCAGTGTTAAGGGTAATAAAAGCAAACCGGAACAGAGGTGTCGGGAAGGAACTGTGGCCCGACCCCTGCGGCAGCGAGACTGAAGTTATTTTTATTGTCGTTATCGCTGGTAAGGTAAATGTCATGTTGTGGCAAAGAGCGTGTATTATCTGTGTTAAGGTTAACAGCAAAAATGTGGAATGAAGGCCAGCAGAGAGTGAATTCAGGCACTTTTAACAGGAAAATTAGTGACTAAATAGCTTTTTTAAGATTATACGGCACATCTTTAATGTAAAAATGCGGCATTTTATTTGTCTTATCTGACCGTAAACCTATTAATTTTGGATTATTAGGGGATTAATCAACAATGAAAGTAATAATCAGTTGCAGCCGCACATTTACCTAAATTTGTGCTGCTGTGTTAATACGTGGTTTCTAGTAGTTTCATCTTTAACAGCGTGACACCATTGTAAAATTAATAAATGATCTGAACTGTAGAAACACACCAGGCTCCACAGATACACTGATTTCTAGTGGCATTTATCTAATTAGTTCATGAAGCAGCAGCTGGATTAAAGCACTGAACCACAGGCGCACTATAAAGAAATAACAGATACAAGGACTGCTACTCTGTCAGGTTTGGTGACCTGATGCAAGTCACAGAGAAAAATAACTGGAAACAGGATTTTAAAATGGAAAGCTAAAGCTTAAAGACCCCTGTTTTGTCTTAAGTATATGTCTACAAAAAACAAAACAAAAAAAAAAACAAAAAAAAAAAGAACTTGGAGGACAGTCAGACTGTCACCTGGAAAGCCGGGTGCTGGTGGGAAACAGCGGAGAACTGGAGCCGACCGGCTGCTACAATCAACTTTTCCAAGTTAACACCGATGGCTCTGCATAATGAAATAATTACAAATAACAGAGGCCAGTATCACGTTGATTTGCAAAATTTCAATCTCATTTTAAAAGGGGGATTAGTTGTGTCATTGTAAACGTCGGCCTGCACTTACTCACTTACACAAATGTAGAGCAAAAAAAGGAGATTTTTAATTAATTCCAAAGATTACTTATGATCAGTGATTGTGTTTATTAATAGAGCCACGGCACTGGGGCATTCACAGATCTCAAGAGGCGCACTGCTTCTGTGCTGAAGGCCTGTCTGTTCAAAGTCCACTTGGATACAATCAGTTCGGAACAAAATTCAGAATATATCGTCATCTCTGCTCTGTGGGGATTGAATTTATTGTTGTGCTTTGATCTGTAATAAATATATCAATGAATGGTCTGTTCTATAACCCAGTGACTTAAAGTAGAATAAGAAGGTATTTATAGTTGTCCTCAAAATTATTCATACCCCTGCCATTTTTTGTGATTTTTTTGTTTTTGTAATGAAATGATAGAGTTTCATCAAGTTTGTTTGTGACCTATATGTGATACACAAGTGAGGGAACAACAACAAACGATACTTGAAGAAATACTTTATTTCAGAAGTATTTTATTAATGGATTTCCAAAAAATGCCATGTTCAAAATTATTCATACCCTTGGTTTACTAAGTCCAATGTCTTTTCTTAATAGTCAATAGAGTAGCCTTTGTTCTTGATGATGGTTCCTGCTAGTGTCCACATGCTCTCTTTATGTCTCCTGTAGGATGTTGGTCCACTCTTCCTGGGCCAAAGGCTCCAGATGGGTCCGGTTGGATGGTCTCCTACCCATGACTCTGGTCTTCAGCTCCCTCCACAGATTCTCTATATGATTTCGGTCAGGACTTTGACTGGGCCATGTCCTTGAACCACTACTGCACTACCTTGGCAGTATGTTTGAGGTCATTGTCCTGCTGGGACGTCCTATCAGGACCAATCTGGAGTTTGTGTATCACATATAGGTCACAAACAAACTTGACGAAACTCATTCATTTCATCACAAAAACAAAAAAATCTCAAAAAAATGGCAGGGGTATGAATAATTGAGGGAAAAAAAATTATTTGTCCAGTAAAAGAGTTTGTAATGGTTGTTCATAAAAATGCTGATGAAGTACACAAAGGTCAGGGCTCAAGTAGGAGTTTTATGGAGACAGCTAGTAGAGGAGAGGAACAGCAGGATCGCAGATATAAGAAACAGAGCTACCTTTGGAGGATGATGATTGGGGTCATCGAAGACCCCTTCAGTGAGGCTGTTTCTTTTTTTTTTTTTTTACCATTGCTGGTCAGTCTATGTGCACTACAGTAACTGATCCAAATAGATAGAACAGAGTGCTTGCTCTTTATCCAAATAAAAATTCCACACTTTTTCCAAACTGCTATTTTTTTCCCCCTAAGACCTTGACTTTATGTACTTTTATAATTGGTTGCCTATTTTTTTGGTTGAGATTGTATCTGTTGTACAGTATGTACTGGAAAAGTTCATTTTAATAAGTGAATGAATGAATGAATGCATAATTTGCACTAAATTATGTTTCACATACAGAAATGTTTTCAAACCATACGAAAATCACCAAAGTGCACGAATATCATGCAAACAAGTTTCACTAGAATCATTCCGGTACCGACCAGTTAGTGAAATCATATCAGGTTTTATATGTGCTTTTCTCATGTTTTTCTTATCTTACAAGTTTATGTGCCTTTGAGCATACTCTAAAATTCAACTATGAGAAAATTTTTTTCCCATACTTTATTAAGACTTTCACGCAAAAACCGCGTTTCAAAACCCCATACTTTTTAAGATCTGCATAAGTACCCTGTAGAAGATCACACAAAATGTATCTTTTAAATTGGATGATGCCACTGGTGAGTTTGATTTTATAATCTTTTGTTAAATTTATGTAAGTCTTACCATAATATTTTGAAAGTTGGCCTCAGGCTCTCCACTGTTGAAGAAAGTTTCAAAAAAGAAAATAAAATTCTGGCCTTTTCTGGATCTGCTGCATAATTGAAAGGTTTCATCCTTGTCCAATGCTTCTACCAAATTTCATGAAAATTGGTTGGGTTACTACTGCGCAATCCTGCTGAGAGACAAACAAGCAGCAGAGACTACATCACCTTCTTGGCAGAGGTAATTATAAGTAAGAGGAATCACACATTTCTAGTCAGGCTTGCTGGCACACTTAAAAAGGACATTCATGTGACAACATGCTGATGGAACTTTACTTTTTCATTAATCCAGTGAATCAAAGCTCTTGTCAGAGGGCGACACAGGCATCCTAAGGCGAGCTCAAAGCGTAGTGGTAAATTGATTAACCGTTGCTGAGTAAATTGACTGCCATTTTGAAATAGCTGGCATCAGATTACTTTCACAACATGAACTGGGATTATTTCACACAGCTGATAATCACAAACTGAATGCATACATATCTGCTCAGCAACATTAAATGTGCATTTTATAACTGCCATCGTCCAAGCCGCTCACTGATCAGCCAGTGTAAAAGCCGCCATCAGAGTATAGTAGAGTAGTACTGTCAAACTGGACAATAATGTCAGCACTGACACATGTACTGGTGTTATGGTGAAATCTATGTCATGGATACATTCCCAGTCTAATATTACACCTGGGTCCACAGTTTATGTCGACCATAACCAATGTAGTGTGCAGAAAACTATCTCATTGTCCCATAATTTTGCCTTCTACTGAATAAAATATTTTGTGTTTCCATAAAGTTTTTTTTTTAGGTTGCTTGAAGTGCAAATCACTCTCTGTGGCCAAGTTAGTTTGTGAACTCCATTCACATTAGCACAGAGCTGGATCTAAATCAGGTATGTCACACTCATTTTGGTTCAGGGGCCACAAACAGACCAATATGATCAGGAGCGGGCTGGATCAGGAAAATAACAACACAAAAATGTAAAAAAAAAAAAAAAAAAAAAAAGGCAAACTTTCCTCTGTATTTTAGAGTGAAAAAAGTACAATTACATAATGAAAGCGTAAAAAAATGTAAATAACATGAACCACCATGAAAAAACTATAATTTATAAAGAAAAATAAGTGTATTTTTAACAATATTATGCCTCTGTTTATCATTTACCCATGTGCATTACAATTTATATATCAAAGTGGATCTGAAAATACACATAACATTTTGTAACAGGCAGAATATTAGTGAAATTACACTTCTATTAGACATTGCATGTTGTTCATATTTGTTCAGGTTGTTCACATTTTTGTGTGAAAGGATAGTTTGCAAATGTAAACACTTTCATGTAATTTTCCTTTTTTTACACTAAAACAAAGAGGAAAAAATATTTAAAGGTCATTATGGTATTATTTTACTGATCTGACCCACTTTAGATAGAATTAGGCTGAATGTGGAACCTGAACTAAAATAATTGTTAACAAGTGTAAATTCATTTTATGGGCCGGATTAGACATTTTGGCCCACGGGCTGTATGTTTGACACCCGTGATCTAAATCATTCACTCACTTCATCAGTTCATTTAAAACCATGTAAAGTGACATTTTCTGACTCCTACCTATCATGCAGGACAAGAAATCAGACCCATATGATATCCCGCATGACAGGGATGTACAAGTGAATATTCATTTTATAATCAGATATCCGTTTTCAATTACTCCTTATTAGTGTTGTATAAGAGGGCTTCATGCATCATAGCGGTCTTATTTATTTTTACATGGCAATCTTCATTTGACTGCTAATGTGAACAATATCACTGACATGCCTGCTGATTTCCTGAGCTCATTTGTATGAATATATATGTATACGCTTGGTATACATACTAAGTCACTGCACTTGCATACAAATAATATATAAAGCACAAATAATGTTGTAAGGAAGACCAGTACAGGTCTGCTTTCAGGACAGTATTAGTTGAATATCCATATGTTTGACAGAATTCTCCATCTTCTTAACCAGATAAAGGATGGTACAAACAGCCACTACCACTTGATACCAGTGGAGCCAAATGTATTTAAAGCCTTGTATTTACTATTTGTCAGCTGATTGTTTCCTCTCTTCCATCAAGCTCTGTCTGTGATGCATATTTTCTTTTGTCTGCTTAAAAAACAAAAGCACTTCAACCCCCCCCCACCCACTGTTGTATCCAAATTCCTGTTTAGATCTCACCCATGACAACGTCTCCATCTAGTTCACTGAGTGCTTTTATAACTTTCCTGAATTCATTAGTCCTGTCACCCTCCTCTCAAACAGTCACCCTGAACCTGCACAAAGCCTTTATTGCTTGGCTCGTCATCTGCTTTGTTTGGTGGAGATGTCCGATGACTACTGTGATGAAAGCCGTTTGATTTTTTACTCTGTTTGTGAATAGCTTTGTCTGGAAAACAAAAATAATGATCAGAAAAACAAGATCACACCTACATGAGTGGTTTTATCAGTCTAATGTGATATGTTTGTTATGATCCACCGCTCATTAAAATCATTTCAATATTGGGGCAAAAGCTGTCCTGTAATATTTTATATTGGTCTATATCTGAATAAGTGAAAAATATGTTATATTTACATTAATTCATAAAGACCCACCACTGACCAAAACCACCTACTGATGTAAACTGTTTAATACCTGTTGATCCACTAATCCTACCAATACATGTAAATAATTGGTGTAAAATACAGTTTGTCATCTTTTCATGGTCATCAGATATGACCCATTTGGACGTTCAGAGGCTCCATAGATACCGTGGAAACACAGTCATCTTCTGCACATACATTCACCAGTAAAACCCATGGAGTTTGACAGATAACAGGTGTTGTAAACATTTGTTTTTATATTTATTTAATGATATATTTTGCAAAAAAAAAAAAAGACGCTTTTTTGGTCCACTTTTCTCTACTTGGAAATATTAACCTTTGACTTTATGAACTTTTATGAACATCTACATTATTATATGGTAAATAAAATATTGGAAAATACCCGATTTCCACTGAAAAAGGCAAAATTCAGAGGACTGTATAATAAATAGTGATACATCACTTAGAAAACGTTAAAAGTGGAGAAAATTACAAAATTAGTTGTGGCTCTTACAGCATAAGGTTCTTGGGCAACAGTATGTCATTTATGCGTTTAACAGCAAAAAAAAAAAAAAAAAAAAGAGATATTCATAGGCTAAACAAGATGCAGATGTTTTCTTCTAATATCCTCTTTCACTGTCATTTTCGACTGTTTGCACAGATGTTGATGCAAAGTGATCCGTGTTCTTACAGATACTCTAAATATAACCAGATATATAGAAACTTCGGGCTGTTACAGGTAATTAGAAACAGTTTTGTCCAAAGGCTTGTCCCAGCAAATAAAGAATCCAGTATAAATTCCACATAAGCAGATATGACCCATTTGGACGTTCAGAGGCTCTGTAGTGAACATGGAAACACCATCATCTTCTACAACATTGATTCACCAGTAAAAC
>JAPQRQ010000013.1:11411233-11422041 GCA_037367365.1 Apogon talboti | reverse complement strand
GAGTGATGGGAGAGCTGAAAATTTAAAGGAATTTTGTAGGGAGTTCCAATCATTTGCTGCAGCAAAACGAAAAGAATATTTTTTTATATACATTTAACCTTTACAAAGTGATTTCTCACCATTCTTCAGTGAAAAATATTCAGTAAATTTTGAGATTAATTTGCTCATCATGTAGTTGTAAATTTAAAGGTTATTATTACAGAGAGAACCAAAAGTGTGACTTTTTCAGCAAAATATTGTCATGACGGTGTGAAACAAGAGAACTCAAATGCATGGTGTAGAAGGGAGAAAACAGATTTACTAACAGAATAAACCGAAGAAACAGATGTAGTTTACCACCACCAGAGTGTGACTGTGAGAGTGAATAAACAGAAAACTTGGGGAAAGATGGGGTCAGAGTCCTGGTGGATGAATTGTCCGGGTTATGGCAAGGAGTGGGAGACAAATAATCCAGCGCTGCACGGCTGCAGACAAAGGCTTTATATAGTGGTCTAACGAAGAGGCGCTGCAGCCGTGCAGCGCAAAACAGGTGGGGAAAATGAGTCCCGATGAGTAGAGGGAGGGGTCTGCGGCCAAACAGGAGCAGACCGTGACAAATATATCATTATCCAAACATAAAAACAAGTGTTTATAACCAGTCATTGAACATACAAATGGGTCATACTGTATATGATGACAATTAAAAGCTGAGAAACTGCATTTACCTTAATCCTTATTAATTAAGGATTAGTGTTTCAGAAGATATTAAACATTTTAGATTAGCCGATGTTTTTGGTTGCTGGTGACTGTTTAGGATATGAAGGGTTAAAACAACCAGAGCAGATGTTATGTCTACAGTCATTTAATATCTTCTTTACGTAACTGAATCGTAAAAGTGTCAGGATGTTTTGTAGACTTTGTGTTAAATTATGGCTGTTTTGGTCATTTGATGTGAAAAGCAGGACTATTATTTCCTTAGCACTGGTGTTTGTAAATATTAACACACTGACTGGAGTTGCAAACCTAATTTCATTGCACACACAATGTCAATAAAGGCTATTCTATTCTATTCTATTCTATTCTATTCTATTCTATTATATTCCAGTCTATATGTAATGAAGTAACTATTTGACTTACAGTACACCCATTGTTTCATGTTTTTCAGAGTTAATTCAGTGTGCGTTTTTGTGGTTTGGCAGGGTCTTATTTGTACAAATGTCAAATATGGTAATTTTGCGTGGCTCCTCCGATGCTAAATGCTGTTCTTTTCTTTGATTTAGTTGAAGTTGACATTTCTGTAGGTGGAGTTCTATGGGAACGGCCACTGTAGAAGCTTTTTTGGAGTAGATTCAGGACGTAGAATTAACATTGTGGTTATTTTACAGAGGAATATTTGACTAAAAATATTCAACACATAATCAACATTGGCAAAGCTGTCTTTACCATTTTACATTATATGTTCAAGATGTCTAAAATTCCCGTAAACACTGTATTTTCATAACAAAGCTAGGATTTGGGTTCATATTTATTATGCAGTGCTGAGGGAAATGAAAAATAAGATGCACAATGTGGAAAGTTCATCTACCTCTGAAAGCACATACACACCACCTGTAGTAAATACTAACACTTGACCAAAAACAATTCAGCCTCAGGCTTTATGAGGCTTTAGTTTGTTAGAAAATCCATGTACTGGAGTTTCTAATGGTACTCCGATGAGCATTTGCGAGAGAAACTGAAATTAAAAATGAATAAAATACACAATATTCAGCACAAGCAATCAGCCCACACTGCACAGCACAGTAAAAAGATGTATTTTCTGACTGCATATTTAGAAACAAAACCCAAAAAGTGAATAAATTGTTGAAAAATGCAGTTAGAGGAAGAAGCAAATACGTATATATGCCAAGGCTGAACAGACATTGTTGCTGTGATGAAAATTGTATTCGAACAGTTTGAGTGTTGCTGGCTATTTATGTAATCCAGACCACTCAGCGCCCAGGCATCCCGCCGTGCAGCAGGACTAACCAGGAGGTACGAAGAAAGAATAAGTTGTAAGAATCAGACAGCACATCAAAGTGATGGCGAAACAAGTAGGTGTCATTGGCTCGGAGGCAGCATGAGTTGAATCCAACTTCACAGGCAACTCATGCACTGAGCAGAGCAACCTCAGGCATGTGGACCCGCAAATGCATGCATGCACGCACACGCTGATAAAATAAATAAATAAATAAAAACCTCAGCCTCAGGTATCAGTGGCTTAGAGGCCACATTGTCACGGTGCGAAAGCGAATACATTATCTGTGTTGTTTTTCAGAGCATGGATTATTTTCTTTATCTTAGCTGAGGTGTACATTCACATCAGTGTGTTTATCTGTACCTATAGCATGTTATTTTTGCATGTATAAGCAGTGTGCGCACTTTTGCCTGAATGTTTTTATGCGCTCTTGTTCCCACAGACCCCTTGTGCTTTACAACAGAGCTAAATAGGTCAGCATTCCACCGCTCGAGCAGCTACTTTTGAAGATCTTCACTTAAAGTGGCAGACTCGGAGTAAGACTGCATCACTACTTGCAACCCCAAACAAGTCTACTTTGAGGTGTCTGTCTGTTTGCACGTATATGTGTGTACTGTATGCAGTGTCGAAGGGTAACCAATTACATGTCATTAATGTACACTGGACGACTTGAAATGTTAAAAGAGCCTACGTTTGGATATGTTCTTTTTGGAAGAACTGCATATGGAGACTGTGTTGTTGGATTTTATATCCTGGTAACTGCAGTAGCATTAAAATTTCACCTGCATTAACCCTTAAAGACCTAAAGAACCACCGGTGACGCAAAGTATCAAATACATTAAAATCGTTATCAGATATGACCATTTGAATGTTCAGAGGCTCTGTAGTGAACATGGAAACACCATCATCTTCTGCAACATTGATTCCACAATAAAACACATGGAGTTGGATCAATGACAGCGGTTGTAGATGCTTGTTTCACGTTCAGTTACTTAGGTATTTAGTTTAAAAAGTCACAATTTCATCACATTTCTCTGTTGTGGGATATTAATCTTTGAATATACTCTGAACATCTACAAAACCAGCAACTCAAACATAGGAAAATACCTGATGTCACTGAAAAATGTAATAGATACAATAATAAATATTGATAAATCTCTACGGAAAGAAGTCATCACAAAAGTAGCTCAAGGTCTTTAAGGGTTAATAAATCTCTGCCTGTCTTTTCACCTTGCAGGGATGTCTTCTTTTGGCAGGTTTCTGGACACTGCCATTTGAATGAACCTGGGTGCAACAGGGTCAAGGGTAGGATGGTTCACGAGTAGCTGTCTCCATATCTGAGAAAAAACTCTATTCCTTTTCTGCAGAAATTCTACAACATTTTCCTTCCAAAATCATAAAAGAACTGTAACACTGCTGAGCATGAGCAGGATAAAGCTTGTTTATCAGTGCTGAAAATGCCGTCAACCCTGAAATGCTTGATGTCAAACTCAATGTTGAATGTGATTGTGAGCTTTACTGCCAGGTATAAAAGGACAATTTTAGGATTTCTCAGCTACATTGCCCTGTTAAAAGATGTTTTTGGAAGAATAATCAAAAATTGTCATTACTGATGAATAAAATGTTTACAGTAGACACTAACTAGTTTTCTGTAACCTGTTCTGTTTCTAAAGTAGCCTCTCCATTGGACTAGAATGAGAAGGACGTCTTTGCTGTGAACCAGTGGAGTGGGGGAAAATATATGCAAGTGCGCAGGCAGCTTGTCAAACAGTCATGGACAGGAGCTATAAATTGTGTTGGTCGCTGTAAACACGATTCGTTAAGTGCCAAAAGGTGCCTGGCAGGCGCCCCTCTGTTATGAAATGTGAGGGGGAGTTGTCATGCTATCCTCGTCCCTTTATTAGTAAAGTCCACACCTGGTAAACACAAGGCCTCTCTTCTTTGTATCCAAAGTGCATGGGAATGTAAAGTAGCAGACGGTCAAGCTGGCACTGAGCAATTAGCAGTAAACATTTGCACACAATGTGTTACTCACAGTTTACTGCAACGGACGTGGTTCTGCAGCTGTAGTGCCATCACAGATGCATTAACAGTTTTAAACTTTATTACGCTTAAATTGAAACTTAGCCAGACTGAGTGGCTTTCTCAATGCTGGAGTGCAGAAAAACCATTAAAAACCTATTACATTCTCATTACAACGTGTTTGCGTCAAGTTTGTAATGTATGTGTACTTTCCTTTCTTAAATATTCATATAAAAGCTTTGTTGCTGTGACAAGTCTGCACCTTAAAGGAGATAGGAAACGCTCCTGATATCATTTCACTTGAGCTGTACACTCAAATGTGAGCCCAGACAGCTTTTGCCATTTCCACCACTTATCGCATCCCAGATAATACAATGCGTGCAGCAGGTGAAATGCAAGATTATGGGTCGAACATGTCTCTGCTTCGTTTAACTCACCCATGTGGTGCAGTAAGAACACTGATTTGAGACGAAGGAGATCAATGCGTAATCCCTTTATGTGCGCCACCGCAATCAATCATTATGAATGGGAAAGTCTGTTAAAAATTATGGGATCATTATTTTGTAACAGTCCACTGCTGTTGTAATGGAGCACAATCAGAGCATTGGCTGGCTCCCTTTTTTTTACTTTTATGTCAATACCCCCCCNNNCAAAAAAAAAATAAAAAAATAAAAAATAAAATAAAAGCATAAACACCACATATAGAAAGTTTGTCATTTTGTGCGATTTTTCAAGTTTGTTAGGGAGATACTTCACAGATTAAATGAGGTACTCTGACCCATCCCCATTTTATACATATATTTTTTTCACTAGTTAAGTGTGCTTCCACTAATTTACATAGAGATTATTATATTCATTGACTCATGGTAATACACTTAACGGCACAAGGGTCTTTTTTAATTGAAGCCATTATAGTGATGGTTGCATGGGGGGTCAAACAAGTCATGTATTACCAGCTGACCTTGTCCTGACTTTAGGTTAGTTCTTTCAAACTGATTATAAAAGCGATGATTACCATATTCATCGGGTATCAAGTATGAACACACTGCAACCCTCGCTGTAAATGATGGTGAATAAAAGTGTGGATGATAAACATTATGAAATGTGAAAAAAAGGCAGTGAATACACTGAGAGGTAGTTGAACTTTTAAGGACACTTTAGGTGGTTTTGTCGTCCATGTTTACATCAGATTTTTGGGTCATGGCATTGCTTTGGCAGGTTAAATGCACTCACATAAGTACTTTCTCAAAGAACCGGGCAATTAATACTATGTTCAGAGCCTTTTTTAGAGGATGAAGTGAGGTGAAAAAAAAAAAAAAAAAAAGAGCCTGGATAAGAAAAGGACGAGCTATAATGATCAATGAATGGTTTGAGGATTATGAAAATGTGTTAAGTGCTACACCAGTGGTTAACAAAGTGAGAATATGGACCATGTAAAAAAAGTTTCATCTTCTATCTTATAGGTCCCAGACACTGAGTCGAAACAGTTTCACACTTGTGTAACCTGTGATGAGGAGTGTCTAGTTAAAAGTACACCAGCCTTTTGCTATTACTATAGATCTTAACCTGCATGAAAGGCACAGGGAGAAGTGGACAGGCACATATAAAAGATTGTCTACTATCATCGTCACGATCTTTGGGAAGAATACTTTTCCATCTCACCAGCAGAGCTTGAATCAATGCCAAGGCACATTTAAGCTGTGCTTTTTTTGCTTTGTGCCAGCCATCTGTACCTCACATTACGAAAGTATAAAATGTTCACTGTCAGCATCCTTATTTAGTTTCCCTACAGGATCCACTCATATCATGATTAAAGATAGTAAAGTTAAACCCTAAGCCCAAAATGGTTTGTCTGAAGTTTTTTCTTATTTTGACTATAAAAAGGTTACAAAATGTGCTGTGAGTCAGTCCTTTTGCCCCATTTTTCCAGAGCACTTAGAACTTTCAAAATCTAGCAATTATTTACAATTTACTGCATGTTATAATACTGCTAAAATGACTTCTTCTCCTGCTTCTCGTACAAGCATGAATGGAATTACTGTAATGACCCATCAAAACCTATAAAGTACAATGTCTCAGGTTTCAGAAACTGTTGAAATTTTTCCAATTACACAAACAGTGAAAGAGTTACAGCCATCCAAACTGCATATGTGCAGGGTGTGTCAGCGATGACACGTCAGCATTTAAAGAGTTATCAGAGGTTAAAAATAGTGTGAGACAAAGTCAAAAAAGCAAACTATACATGTAGAAAATTAAACATGATGCACCTGAAAAAGTGCAATTGTTTGTTTTTTGAAATTATTGATAGGTATAATTTTAAAGTAATTTGTCAAGGAAGAAATGTTCCTTTACCCCAGTGGGCAGATGTGCACAATATACACAAACCCAAGGACTCGGACATAAAAAATGTTTGTGGTTTAATTGAAGTATTACTACAGTCATTATGAGTCAACCTCATAGATGAAATATAATATTTTAACCAAGCCTTAATCTTTTCCTGACATCTATATTAAAACAAAACCACAATATCTTTCCATAAACTAAGCCAATCTCACCTTTCCATAGATTAACAGGGACCACCAGACACACACGTGTATATTTATATATATGAGGTATTAATCAGTATTGACTTTGCTGTTGTTACAAGTGATATCAAACATGATGGAAAATCATCTGGATCACATATTAATCAATATAGAGTCACACTGCATCAATATATATGTTGCACCAAGCCAAACTAATGGGAAATGAGCTAAATTTCATGATGGCTGTATCTTGATAAATTGACTACAGATATGAAGTCTAAATGACTATATGCAAGAAAAAAAATCTTAACATATACCTGAAATTATAACTTTTGAGTATTATCTTCCATTGCTGACTTGGTTGTAGCTGCAGTCAAGCTAATGGCGATGTCACGTTGCTGTGACGACCACGGCAAGGGTGGACAATACAATATCTTTTGGACTAAATCAGGCCAATGTGTAACAATTCGAGCGAGCAAATTCAGGCCATGGAGAAATGCTAGTAATGACAAAAAGTATATAGTAAATAAAAAAAAAACATGCAAAAAAACCCCAAACTTTGCAAAGTAGTTGTAGGAGAGGTGTTTTGGTGGAACATGTGCGCATGAGGAAGAGTATAGGGGCATTAAAATGACTTAATCCCTACAGAACAAAATACCGCAGTATGCAGTTGCAGCTCCAAGGTAGGGGGGGATTTTCAAAGCAATAATGCACAGATATTGGAAGGAAATAGGAAATGAATCCAGCCAGTATGGGATGGAAATATTCACTCTTGTTCCAGCATCCAGCACGTCAGACTACTAAGTGCGTAAACCTTAAATACGTTATAGATGCATGCATAAGAACATAATTTATGTTACAGAATGTCGAAAAGCATCATGAGCTTTTCACGTGCCTTAAGACCTTAACAGCCGCCAGAGACCCAAAGCATCTATCAATCTAAAATGTTTAATAACTCTTCAACCACTAATCTTACAAATGCATTTAAATAATTCAGGTAAAATGCAGGTTCTCAGCAGCATTGCATGTGCCTTTTCTGGACATTTGGAGGCTCTGTAGTCCATCCTCTGAACACTGATTTACCAGTAAAACCCATGTAGTTTGACAAATGGCAGTGGTTGGAAATACTTATTTTTACATTCATTTAATGATATATTTTACTTAAAAAGCTTTAATAAACATACAGGAAAATATTAGATTTTCACTGAAATATACAAAATGCATATCATTAGTATCATAGCGTAATTGCCTAAGTCACACACTATATGGACAAAAGTATTGGGGCACATTGAATTCTGGTGTTTTTTTCTAACAGGAGTCTGGGCTACAAACCAATAATGACAAATGTCATAATATAGTTTATATTGGGATAAATATAATATGTTTATATCTCAAATCAGCATGGACAGGACATCTAACAGCTGTAGCCATGATGTGTCCCAAAATTTTTGTCCATATAGTTTATAAACATCAACATTTTCTTTTTAAGTTTAATGGGAGATTTTTCTTCCTAAGTGAGAAGTAGATGTGATGGGAAATTATTATTTACAGTCAGAACATGAAAAATATTTCAGAAATTTAGAGGTGGAACATTTAAAATCATAGTCATGGATAAAAAATAAATAAATAAAAATCAGTGTTGAGAGAAATTAAGTAAAAACTATCTTGGCGGCATCTTGGAAACAAAAATAACAACTTAAACAAAACTAACCAATGCAATGATATTTATTGCAATATGAAACTATATTATGACATTTGTCATTGTTGTTTTCTACCCAGGCCCCTGTTGAAAGAAAACACCTGAATTCAACATGTCCCAATATTTTTGTCATATAGTGTATGACTAAAGCAATTATGCTATGAGGCTAACAATATGATAGTATTTTAATAAATGGAGACAAATCACTTCAGAAAGATTAAATATAGAGACAAATCCGTGTGCAAGTCACCACAAAATATAGTTCTAGGTCTGAAAAACACTTTTTGTGAAGAAATGTTGATATGAAACATATTTCTGGGTCAAAATGATTCACTCTATATGGATCTATGGCTTGAATTAACATATAATGGTAACAATTTACCATGGTGTCGACCCTTTCTTTTATTATTTCAGCTGACTCAGGACGCACTGAGGCAACAAATCAAACTCTGAATATAAATCTCAGGAGCAAATGCAAAAAGTTAAACAAAGAGCACATTCTGCAACCAAATGTCACTTGCCTCATCTCTCATGTGTGGTAAAATCACCCTGTGTGTGTGTGTGTGTGTGTGTGTGTGTGTGTGTGTGTAGTTTGCTTTTGTCAAATGCTCAGAGCGCCTGAGAGATGATAGAGGGATAACGCTGTCAGCATCACACGGCTCTGTTATAATTAGAACAAATACAGCGGGAAAATGCATCATCGTAGAAACACATAGATTTGTCGACTTTCTAAAGGCCGAATAATTTCTTCGACAAAAATAGCCCTAAATCACAATGAAACGCCATCAAACAAGACTTGGCTGCAACAAGAAACGCCGCTCCTCTACATTCACACGCTGATTTCTGAACAGCCAATTTTCGGTGGAGCACAGAAAAATTATAATCAATACCAGCTGTTAGTCATATGTTTACTAACCCGAGCGTTTAATACGTTTGTACTGCAGCCACATAATGGCTTCCTTAATCTACATAAAGCTGAGTTTATTTTAAAGCTTTAAAATCTGTAAAAATCTTATTACCAAGAGGCTGGGAAACCAACTGGTGATATACTGTTGAAAACAGGATTTCGGAGTGTTAGAACTGACTTTAAAGCGTTTGTTAGGCTGTCTTGTCAATCGCCAGATAGACAGACGACTTGGTCTGTTTGGGGGAATTTAATTGGTACTGCTGAGCCAGTGTAATCAATCACAAAAACAAGGCTTTTTGTTTTTTGCACATGTGCATATGGAGTGTGACCTTTGTTTTGTACACTAGTGCAGGGGTGTCAAACTCATTTTAGTTCAGGGCCCACATTCAGCTGAATGTGATTTCAAATGGGCTGGACCAGTAAAATAATAACCTATAAATAATAATAAACATGTTTCTTTTTGATTTCGTATGAAGTTAAATTACATTAGAAAAATGTGGAAAAACCTGAACAACCATGAAAAACCTGAAATATCTTTTTAAAAATATGTGCAATTTCAACAATGTTATATCTCAGCTTATTATTAGCAGAAATAAAATGACAGTTGTTACACACATTTCTTGACTTTAGGGGGACCCTGCGAGCCAAAGTTCCATGGTTTTGCTTTAATATTTTCAATTCCATTTTTGAACTTTGATTGGATCCTTAAACGGGCCAGTTTTGGCCCACGGGCCTTATGTTTGACACCTGTGCACCAGTGGGAAAAGAACTTAAAAAAAAAAAAGATTCCTGTATGGAAATTTATTTGAATGGGAGTCGTTGCAGAGGAGCTATGTTAAACAAAGTCACTCCAAGTGACACCAAAGAGGAAAGAGGTTTAGTGTTCCAGAGCGCAGAACGTTGCCAAATTAAAGTGAGCATTTTGTCAGTCATTACCTTTTTTTCTTTTTTTTTTTTCCTAAAGAGTGAAACCAGAACAGGAAGGATATGAAGCAAAATAGGAGCCAGCTTCTCTCTTCCCTCATGCTCAGTACATGGACATTTTCGTCAGGCAAGCACAGAAGCCAGCCCAATGACTGGGGGGTGAGTTTTTGTTCACCTTTACCTGTGATGAAATGGCTCCACAAATCCACACATGACTAAATAATTTATCTCACATCAGTTATTTCTACAGGTTTCTCCAAGTACAATTTAAGACCTTTTTCAGACTACTTAGAACATAATTTAGAATTTAATACCTATTTCATGCCCATACTGCAAAAATTCATGACTCCTAGAATTTAGGAAAATGTATTTATTTACCCAAATATCTTGATTCCCATTATTCCAAGTAATTTCTCACCGGTGGCTGCAAAGTTAGTGATAACTAGTTCCTAATTTCAATATAAATTGTTGGGTTGGAACGGGTGGAACTGAGTAGACTAACGTTACTTTCTTAGCGACTTCAACAT
This sequence comes from Apogon talboti, assembly GCA_037367365.1. NCBI lineage: Eukaryota > Metazoa > Chordata > Actinopteri > Kurtiformes > Apogonidae > Apogon > Apogon talboti. The sequence continues at coordinate 11,411,444 of JAPQRQ010000013.1, read as the reverse complement.
TTCCCAGACACATTTAAACACATTTATGGCAGTACATACACGGTGACATAACTTCAGACCTACCATATCAAATTTAATACATTTTAACCCATAAAGACACAAACATCCATCACTGACCAAAAGCAGTTCACAGTTCAATGTTGTAGAAGATGACAGTGTTTCCATGGTAACTACAGAGCCTCTGAACATCCAAATGGGTCATATCTGATGA
>JAPQRQ010000013.1:11389121-11406573 GCA_037367365.1 Apogon talboti | reverse complement strand
TCAAATCCTTGTTGTTCAGTGTGTTCCAGTTCACAGTTCATGTTCAACATCCTAAATCTCTTATTGATGTACATTCTACATTCCGGTTTTCTTTGCTTGATGCCATAATTTGAGTTGTATCTTTACTACAACGGTGGAATGTATCTTCTGACATGGATGTTTAAGAAATGAGGATCTACTTACTGCACCATTCAGGGTTAAAGAACCTGTTGCAGCTGAAACACATTAGCGGCTGCAGTAGTTATCCAATAGGATGCTCTTACCCATTTTCCTAAATAAACTCAGGTGGGGACTTATTCTTGGCTAGGATGTATATGAGTCCACTCAAATTTACTGCATAAAGGCTTGAATTTGTAAAGTCACTGTTTTGTGAGTTGGGATCAAATTCTTGCACAAACTGGAAAAACACCAGAGGAACAGCAGGCACCCTAAATTTACAGCATTAAATATAAAGTAGTCAACACAAGCGCAATTTAAGATGGCTAATGACTGCGGTGATGAATAGGCTGAACTGCTGTAATGCGTGGAGTGAAAGTGACATTTATTTTCATTAAAATGCCACCGTTTATTGCTTCGTCTTCTAAAGTTGAGGGCAAAAACCCATTTAGTCAAAGTCGTGATTGGAGCGAGGTCTGCAATGATCCTCAACGTTTTTACATCCTGCGCGTTTCACTTTTTGTTCGTCGCTTGATAGGCGCCGGCAAAGAGATGAATTCCTGCTCTGGTTGCTTGTCTTGTCAGATGTGTCAGTCACCTTATTATTGAAATCATACGCTGGAATGTAAATGAGATCAAAAGGCCACACAGACACTTTTGGCTTTGATGAAAGATTCCAGACGGCCTAATTGCTGCTGTAGGAGCTAATTATGCTAATTTAAGCATGCTGTCAATTTCATAACATTTTATCAGTGCCACTCTCGCCAGCTTGTGATGGTTTCATCATTTTGTTAGCAGACAGTTCTGAATCTCCCCACCGAGCACACACCAAAGTTCCTGTTCCTGATGATCGAGATATTTATAGACTAGAACTGGACATTTTGAATGCTTATTCCTCCATAGTTTCAAGGAATAAAACCCCAATTCCAAAAAACTAGGGACATATAACTATGGAACTATAAAATGTAAATAGAATAGAGTAGTATAGAATAGAATAGACTTTATTGCCATTGTGTGTACAATTAAATTACTCCAGTCAATGCAACAATATTAGCAAAACACCAGTTTTAAAAAAAAATAAAAATAGAATGAACATAAAATTACAAAAACAAAAAAATAAGATAAGAAAATAGAATATGAATTTTACAAAATATACAAAATATAAATAAATACAAATTTACAGTACCAACAGTATGTATTACATATGAAAACAGTATGTATATCTATGAACAATATTAACAACTAGCACACTGGTTCCTCACGGGTTCTATTTGTGGTAGTTTTTATACTGGGGAGAGCAGACTTTTGGGAAAGATGTTAGTCTATATCCTATAAGTACTGACATAAAATTGTTTGGTAAATTTTTCTGAAAAATTTAAATAATTAATATATTAATACCAATATCTAGGGACTGAAGTTAGTAAATGTGTCATTCCTGTTTTTAACTTCATTTCCCATCATGCAGCGTGGTACTGTGCTTCACATCAACTGTCACGGGCATAGCAACGTGATTGTAAGTCTGTTGTGTTCCAAAATGACTAATATTTCTGAAAAGATTGGTCCTATTAACTTGGCAAGATACTGAATGTGGAGATGGGACTATTCCTCAACTGTAGGTACCAACTTGGCCAGTTAAAAATGTCTCAATTTCTTAGAACCGCACGGATACACACACAGACACTCTGAGATCTATCTATGAACACTATTAACAGTATGTATTACCCATGAAAACAGTATGTATATCCATGAATCAAGTTTATATAAAATAGTGATAAATATTGAATAAATATTGCCTTGTTATTGCAGAACAGAAGATTATTGCACAACTTATTGCACATAATTTCACATTTGTAGGATTATTGCACATTATAGGAAGTCATTTTGAAGATACATAAATAAAAACTGAGTTTTATGTGCTTATGTTTTCATTTTTATTGTAGAATCTAATGTATTTAATACAAAATGACGTAGGCGATCCTGTGGAAAGGTTACACATTTGATATGCTTTCTATGAACTATAATGAATAAAATATGATTTTCTGAGATTTACAAATCAGTTTTGTTAATATTTTACACAGTGTCTCATCTGTTTTAGACTTTGGGGGTTGGAAAAGGAGCAAATATGAATCATCATAATCCAAAACTTGTGAGATAACCCTCATGAAATACAGTTTAATTACCCTTGTTTTATTCAGATAGAGTTCTTTGGTGTGGAACAGTATTGTCTGCATTAAAGTATTATTTAATGTAGCTTTGCATAGAGTTTAATAGGCAATATTCACCCTCTGGGAGTCAAGGTCTTGTTTGAGCCAAATGGGGGTTCTACCTATCGGGCTGTGCGTTTCTGGTTGTTCATCAGGTTTTCTGCCCTCGAGCTCAGAGAATTTAACCCATAAAGACCCAGTGCTACTTTTGTGTCAGTTCCCAAATGAAATTTGCTCTATATCTGACCTTTCTTAAGAGATTTATCACATCTACTATAATATTATCCTCTGTATTTTGCATTTCATCAGTATAAATCAGATATTTTCCTGTATTTAATTTAGTTATCAGCAAGGTGTTCATTAACGTTCTGATTACAGTTGAGGGTTATTAGATCAAAAACAAAGAAAACTGAGGAAACAGTGACTTTTTGAGCCAAATATATCATTAACTGAACATAAACCAAGTGTCTCCATCCACTGTCAGTAGCCCCTTTTACATAGCACTTCTGTTCCCGGGAATATTTCACCTTTATTCCAGAACAATGTCTGTGTAAATGAAATGGTGGGATCATTTGGTCCCACCTCCGTCACACCTCTGGAAGTAGTAACAGAGCCATGATAAAGGTGGAGTCATTCCGGAACGCTGTGTAAAAGGAACACCTCTTGTTCCTCAACCAAGGTGTGACGTTTGGATCACGTATTGCGTGTGTGACCCCTGTGCCGGGGGGATTTAAAAATGAGCGTGGGCCATGTACGATAAACAAACATATCAACGTGACTAGAAAGATGTGGAACTGGGGAGATGCCGAGATCTGCAAGCTGTTGTCACATTGGGCGGAGGACTCTATCCATGTTAACATTTGTGGAGGAGTTGTTTTGAGAGCCAACACCACTATGCTCTGGGTATTTCCAATGCGGATGTTATATGTCCCACTATACGCTGTGCTGCGTCACCGCTCCTTTGATTCCAGAACGCAGGTCCGCTGTGTAGACATCCAGCCTGTCTCACCTCTGTTACTCCTTTGGCTTGGCTGTGGAAATCGGTCAATGGTGGAAAAAAGGTGGGATCACCATCTCACCTTTTATCCAGGATCTCTGTGTAAAAGTGGATATTGATCTAACTCTATGGGTTTTACTGGTGAATCAATGTTGTAGAACACAGGTGTCAAACATATGACCCGGGGGCCTAAACCGGCCCACCAGAGGGTCTAATCTGGCCTGTTGGATAAATTTCTGAAATGCAAAAATTATGCTCAAGACATAAGCAGTCAATCATTTAACTTTAGGGGCCATATAAAGCCCTACTTTAGTCTCCAGTGGGTCAGATCAGTAGAATACTATCATAATAACCTACAATTAATGACCACTCCAAATTTTTCCTCTTCGTTTTAGTGTAAAAATGTGAAATTACATGAAAATGTGTAAGCCTTTCACAAAAAATATGAAAAACTAGAAGTGTCCTAAGAGAAGTAAGACCAATTTTATTAATATTCTGCCTGTTACTAAATGTTTTGTGTATTTGCAGATCCATTGTGATCTGTAAGTTGTAATGCATGTTGGCAAATGATAAGAAGAGGTATAATATTGTTAAAATTGCACTTATTTTTTCTTAAGAAATTTATGTTTTTTCATGTTATTCAAATTTTTTAAAGAATAGTTTATAGATGTAAACATTTCCATAATGTAATTTTACTTTTTCACTATAAAACACATTGAAAAGTTTGGAGTTGGCATTATTCACATAGTATTACGTTATTAATTTACTGGTCCGGTCCACTTCAGGTCGTATTGGAAGGATGTGGCCCCTGAACTAAAAGGAGTTTGACACCCCTGTTGTAGACGATGACAGTGTTTCCATGGTAACTACGGAGCCTCTGAACATCCAAATGGGTCATATCTGAAGATCATGAAAAGATGACAAACTGTAATTTACACCAGTTATTTACGTGTATTGATAGGATTAGTGGATCGACAGGTATTAAACAGTTTAGATTAGTAGATGCTTTGGTCAGTGATGGATGTTTGGGTCTTTATGGGTTAATATTTCTCTTCAGCCTGTGTTGGATAGTGTAGGGGGAAAAAAAAGCATGTTGGGATTCTTGAGTGGCATCCCCTTTTACTGAGGTATGTCAACCTTGCAAGGAAACACAGACCCCAGCTGTAAAATAAACATCTAAAAACTACAAACCTCTCCCATAAATACCCGTCTTTAATCTGTCTGAATCCCCCTGTAGACAGACAGACCATCGCTTTTTCTCCCACTCTCATAGAGAAACACAACCCTCTTAAGCTCGCTCAAATTTCATCCCTCTCAAGTTTTGCCTTGAGTCTCATTTTCACCGTCCAGGGATTGAGAGCTGCCATCTGTCTGGGTCATCCACGCTTGCCTGCAAACTTTTGACTCAGGAGGCTTTTTTTTGATCACACACAGTCTCTTGGCTTATTGATATTCAAATAACCCTCACAGGGGGTTTTCAAAGCACTGCTAAAAGATGCATTAGCTAGGAAGAAAATGGGATTCTTTTCTCAATTTTTACAACTTAATATCTCGATCTGGAAGGGTTTGGATCTAAAGAGCTCTGTGATTAAGTTTCATTACCACTTATTAAAAGAATTATAAAAATAGTCGCAGCAGTCTGTGAGTCTCATTTAAATTGTAAACTAAAAGTGGAAAGTTAAATCCACCAGTTTCAAGGACATATGTGAACATTGGACGTACGCTTTTTTGCATCTTATTTTTTTATCTTACTTAACCTTTAGTTAACCACGTAAGTTATATGACAATTGATTCTCATTTCCAACAACCAATCACTCTCACATTCACGCCTATGGGCAGTTTAGATTAACCAATTAACCTACTGGTGCATGTCTTTGGATGGTGGGAGGAAGCCGGAAAACCCAGAGAGAACGCAAAGAATGCAGAGAACAATCTCCACACAGAAAGGTTCCTGGTGCTGGAATCAAACTCAGGACCTTCTTGATGTGACAGTGGCAGTGTTAACCACTGCACCAACATGCCACCATTTGATTATAGCCACCCTTTTTTTTTCCCAAAATAAACAGAAAGCACAATTTAGCGTAAAAATATAAAAGCTATAGGAACATTAACCCTTTATAGGTCACTCACAGAAATACTCTGAAATTCAAACTTTCAACTTTAGTGTGCCATCGGAGGACATAACAAGACTATTACTTTTGTAAATTTTTTTATTGTTATGTAGAAAATCAAGGTTAATGAAGTTACCATATGTGGTTCCTTACCCATATACATCCCTTTGAACATCATTACTTACATTAGTACCATTACTTCATTGGTACTTCACTTGCCAGGTAAATGTTTTTGCAAAATAGCAAATAGAAAGCACAATTTAGGGAAAAAATATGAAGGCCATAGCATCCTTAATTATACACATATGGGTGTCTTGTTAATGCTTTCATGCCTCATTGCAACTTACATCATGACTATGTCCAGAATTACAGTAAAGAACAGATAATAGCTATAATTATCATTATGGATGTCATATTTCAACTGAAAACAAGCATTATGTGTTTCATTAGAATGCATCACTTCATAAAACCCTGCACTTTTTCCTCAGGACACGGATGCTTTTCTTTCATTTCGGTGCCACTATTATTGAACATGGAGGCCAATTAGACTCACAGTCAAAAGAAAACCAGACTTTTTCCTCTTTGCTTCTTATTCATCATTTGATGTAAAATGTAATAGTTTCTGGATGAGCCAACAGCCTAAATGACCACCTTTTGAACCCCTACAACTATACTCCCACTCCAAGTTCTGTGATTCGTAACTGACAATAAAGAATGAATGTACGTTTCTGCAAATTAGCCCCTGATCTTACACTTCATGTGCCCCCCACCCCCCACAGAGTGGTGCTTGCAGCAAAAAATGAAAGGTGAGATGAGGTGTGCATTTCTGGCCACAAGTTAACCGTTATGATTTAATATCTGAATTCCTTAGGTCACACAAACATTCTGGGGACTAATTTAGGTGGTGCATAATGCCGTTTCTCCTGTTGAGATTTCAGTATCACACAGTCCCTGAGGTTATGGGGCAAAGCATCAAGTCAGAGCTGTGAACAAAATGTGTAGCAGCAGACTCAAAAACGCCAAAGGTGACGTCACATTTTGTAGGGGGACACAGTTAAGTGTGAACTGGGACGTTGATCTTATCGTAGTGCCACTAAATCCTCCCGGAACAATGGCTAGCTTTATTTGGACTACATGTGCTAACATCCATTCGGTCAGATGATGATCCACTTACCTAATTATATCCTCGAAATGGAGTTTCAGGGATATAATGTTTTACCCTGAACGCCACCGCCAGATATCCTTGTTGTTATGAACAGGATAACTAGGACAGATTTGGTTGGATTTCTTCTCCCTTGATAGCCAACATAGGGGACCCCTAGTGGAAGAACCCTACTGATGTCAGCTTCTCTATGAGTATTATAAGTCATCCAAATGGGGGCGCTCTAGTTGAATATCAATTTTTTGGATATAAATCAAGTAATAATAGGCCGATTGAGACAAAATTTGGTTCTTATTAATCATCTTACAAATGTCCATTTTCTGGCTACTGTCCAGAGCGCATGTGGTGTCATTTTCATTCACTAGGTGGAGTTTTGTGGGGAAAAAGTGGTTCTTTGACCATTATTCTGCCACTATCAGGTCGATGTAGCTCAAACTGAGTTCATATCGATTGTTTAACAATTCTCTTTCTTCAAGCCACTACCTTGAGTTTACATGATGTCATATTTTGACATCAGGAGGTGTGTTTTTTCTAAATGTTTGGGGGAGCTTCTGTTGAAAAATCTTTTTTCTGGACATTATTAAGAAAATATGATGTCAGTCAAGCTCAAACTTGGTTCATATTGATCGGCCAACAAATATTTAATATCCTTTCTGACATTATTCACACACACATTATTCGTGTGAACGTGATAACTATCCCCCTTTAGCACCAACATACAGTAGGCGACCCCTAGGGGAAGAACCCTATTGATTTGGGGTGTTCCATGAATATTATCACTTGTCCAAATGGGGGCGCTTCTGTTGAAATATCAGGGGTTTTTTTTTTACATTATTAATAGATATAGTAGGGCAATCAAACCCAAATTTGGTTCGTATTGATCATCCAAAATTAAGTTGGTAGAGTGGATTGCCTTAATGTGGGACATGTTTTGTATTCCGGACATCTGTAGTATATTACAATGTTAAGCCAACATGGTATTATAATAATAATAAATTTAAAAAATATATAAAAATAAATAATAATAAAAAAAAATAAAAAAATAATAATAATAATAATAATAATAATAATAAATAATAATAATAATAATAATAATAATGTAAAGCTTAAGTGTCCCACATTAGGACAATTCACCCTATGTTTTGTACATTGTGTTATTTATTTGCTTTATTATATAGCAGAGGATTGGGGGGATTTCAGGGATATACACTCGCTGTCGGCCCCCGACAGCGTAAGCCTCGTTTCTGCATGCATTTGCCTCAAACTAGCTAAAACTTCCCCCAGCTGGGTAGCATTTATTTCTTTTACCTCTCCTGAGATAAGTCTAATCCATGCAGTGCATCCCTATCTATCATATACGGCTGAATAAAAGTCAGGATTTTCATTTAGAACCTTTAGACCCCATTTTAGCTTGTCTACGAGGCTCTTATTTAACGGCCCCCCATGTAATATGTTAAAATTAAAGGCCTCAGGTGGTGTCAGGGTCTACTCAGAGTACGTGTCTGAAGACTTTTGCTGTTTGTGCCGGCGTTGCAGAAACTCCCTGACCTGACTTCCACGGTATTACCAAGGGAGTTGTGTCCCACGTCCTGTGTATCTCCAAGAGACCAAACAAACAATAGTCTTTGTGAAAACTCATCACCACCAGGGTCAGGTACAGTAAGGTAGTTCAGCAGATGGGCTATGAAATAAGTTTGGTAGCTATAAAATGCTACACTAGTTCACAAAGTATCCTTGCGTGGTGTGTTCAAGCCCACGGTTAGTGATGGAGCTGGATCATTAAGCTAAATGATTACTTAGGTTGTGCAGTTTTTATTGCAGTGTGTGCCATTTTTTTGACATGAACATATGTTGATTTTCTTTTTTAATACCTTTTATCTTATTATGTTACTTTCTTTCTTTTTATCCCTACCCAGGAGATGTTTCTACAATGAACTGATGCTTCAATCACCTTTATTTCTTTGCTTATTTGTTTGCTTTGTTAGAAAATCTCTTAAAATACTACATTAATAAAAAATAACATGCACTGCTACACCTATCTACCTATCTATCTATCTTTATATGTATATAATGTGATGCATACATTATAAATAAATATGGATATGTGAACATATGCACATACTATAAGTGTGCTAATGTAGTGACATTTTTCTTTTTTTACAATTTTTTATTTGTATGGCACCACAATCACATCACAAGAATAAAGTTTTACTGACCTGAGAATCTTTTTTTTTTTTTTTACATATTTTTGCCGATGTGTATGTTTTTACAAGGTTCTTAAAAAGTCTTGAATTTACAAATCTGCATTTAATACCTTAAAAAAAGTCTTTAAAAGGTATTAAATTTGTTACGGGAGGTCTTAAGTTATGTTGCCATAAACTTGTTGCTGTAATGTGTCTGAAAATGTCCAAGCTGCAAAGAAAGTAACGATAGTTGACTCAGTTCCATCCGTTCCAACCCTACAATTTATATTGAATTTATGAACCATTATGGCTAACTTTGCAACCCCTGGTGAAAAATGATCACAGAACATTCAGTTCTGTGTAAAGAATGTATGTATGTACTATTTCTGCTGACGTAAATAAATACAGGTAACATCAAATATTTTTCTCCTGATAGCAAAACTACCGTTAAGCAGTGAATTCAGACTAAAAAAAAACCCAGCCATTTATGGTGTTTTGCTGCTGTCAAATATCAAAATGAATCAAAACTTACCCAAATTGTGTGTAAGGGCTGATGCAAAAGGTTATGTTTTGATAAATAAAATAAACAAACCTCAATACATACAGAGATTATAGACCTTTGCAAATAATTTACAGTTGAGTCTCTGTAGGCTGCACATCTATGTTATCTGATTGATATCACTCCAGAAAATTGCTCGGTATACTGATAATAAAATGCCCCTTTTGTATTATGACAACAACAACAAAAACAAGCGGAGGTATTTTATTGCTCAATGACTGCAGGCAAGTGTCATCGGAGCAATAATGCCAGCCCCGAATTACATATTATCTGAAATATCACTCAAGGAAAGAAGCCACGTGTGGTTATATTTTAGGTTTCCATCCGAATATTATAGCCTTATGCTTATGTTCCTTTTGGCAGAAGTGACCACAGTGAGCTGAGCACAGCACTCTGGCCCAAAGATAGATGTCACAGTGCATTATAGTACTAATGACTCAGTAGAAAGGACAGGCACTGGCAATTAGAGGTATGTGCAGATCCAGAGCTCTAGACTGCGTCGTGTTTGGAGAATAGAGGGGACTGGATTAGGCAGTGGGACCTGCAGCTGCATTGTTGCCAATGGGATGTTGAGGAGTAATGACTCTGCTGCTTCCGACAATAGATAAAAAAGGAAATATATATATATAAAGAGAGGTGGAAATATAGAGGCAAACAGGGATAATAGAATGCCCCCTGTGGCAAACTCTCAAAGAGAATAAAAATAAGGGTTCTGTGGTTTTCACCTACGACAGAGCTGACCATTCTAGGATTTCACATCCTATTTTGTGATCTTATATAGGGAGACTCCTTAGTGAATGAAAGTGAAACAATACAAATATAACAAACCAAAAAAAAAAAAAAAAAACATGATAAAGATACCCCAGATCTTTAATGTGAAAGACGTTTGGCTGTTTTCCCCATTTCCTGTATGACAAAGCTGACTGAAATTAAATGTGACAATTGTAGAACGTTGAATAAGTTGAAAAGATGTTATTACTAGGAGCGAAAAGAGGAAAAAAAAAAGGGAAGGCTGGTAATTTTAGCTTCAACTCTCATTTGCATAGAGTTAAGGTGCAATACTGTAGGTGGTTGCTATGAATATGGATCACTGTCATAAAAGGAGTTTACATGCTGCAAAAAACAGCACATTAAAAGGCCCCATCTGCAAAAATGAAAAATAAAATGAATGCTGATGATTGTTGGGGAGTTACATCAGTGTTACATTGAAAAAGGAACATAATCAAACACATAAAATATTCTACTATTAAACTGCACGGGCCTGACTTAACACCTTCACAGTCTCAACACTGGAAGGTTAAGAAGATTGATGTTGAAGTGTTTCGTTTCAGGCCATTCAATAAAGTTCTACACAGCAGTACATTACGTGCATCCTTACACAAATCAACACTGTGCACTTTGTTGATTTTCTTGTGGATTTCACCCCTGAGACAGAGATTTTACTGAGGAATATGGTAATGATCCACTTGAACCAAGTGTGTTTTATGCAGTGCCGACCTCCAGAATAAAATGATGGCATTGTAAGTTTCTGCAAAGCAAGGATATGTATAATCTCAGTGCTTGTGAATCAAATATATTCATATCAACATTTCCAGACATGTGTTTATCAGCATAGTAGTTTAAGCGCTTATAGCATTTTTAAGTGAGATTCTTGTATGTAACTAAAACTGACGGCACCAGAGGTTAGGTTAACCCATAAAGACCCAGTGTTACTTCTGTGTAATTTCCCAAATGGATTTTTCTCTATATTTAAAATTTCTTATGTGATTTATTACCATTTATTATAATATTATCTTCTTTGAGTTTTTTCAGTGAAAATCGGGTATTTTCCTTTATTTAATTTATTAATCATACAGATCAGGGGTGTCAAACATGTGGCCCGGGGGTCAAATCCGGCCCACTAAGGGGTCCATTCTGGCCTGTGGGATGAATTTGTGAGATGCAAAAATAACACTGAAGATATTAATAATCGTTTTAGTTCAGGTTCCACATACAGACCAATTCAATCACAAGTGGGTTGGACCAGTAAAATATGATTATATTAACCTATAAATACTCACAACTTCAAATTTTCTCTTTGTAAATGTAAACATTTTCATGTAATTTTACTGTATTTATACTAATTAAACTATCATTTCTCAAAAAAAAAACAACCTGACGAATAACAACAACCTGAAATGTATTTTTTTAACAATATTATGTCTGTCATTAAACGTTTTATGTATTTGTAGATCCACGGTGATCTGTAAGTTGCAATGTACATGTGTAAATGATAAACTGAAGCATAATATTGTTAAAATTGCACTTATTTTTCTTATGAGATTTCAGTTTGTTTCATGTTATTTACATTGTCTTAAAGGACAGTTTGTAGATGTAAACAGTTTCATATCATTTTATGTTTTTCACTCTAAAACAGAGCAAAGTTTGGAGTTGACATTGTTAATATATTATTATTGTATTAACAGTTATTATTTTACGGGTCCAGCCCACTTCAGATCGTATTTGGCTAAATGTGGCCCCGAACTAAAATGTGTTTGACACCCCTGATAAAGCTGTTCACTGAAATTCAGATTAAAGTTGATGGATATTATATCAAAAACAGAGAAAACTGAAGAAATAGTGACTCTTTCAGCAAAATATATTATTAACTGAATGTAAAACAAGCCTCTGAACGTCCAAATGGGTCATATCTGATGACCATGAAAAGATGATAAAGTGCATTTCACACCAATTATTTACATGTATTGATATGATTAGTGGATCGACAGGTATTAAACATTTTACATCAGTAGATGGTTTTAGTTAAAGGTGGATGTTTGGGTCTTTATGGGTTAATTTAGGAAAAAAATATGAAAAGATGTGACTAGAAAAATGTATTTGATAAAATTTAAGCAAAACTATGATCTTATTCTAACCCAAACCTTGTTATTTTATTGTCAAATGTAGAAAATAACATGATCTAAGATGCTTAAAATGAATGTAAATGTGTGGCAAATATCAAATCCATTCCCTTTTTCCATTGATGAACATTATTTAAGCCTTTCAGACAATCCCCACTCGGCAACTTTTGCACCAAATCATCATTAGAACGACCTGTTCGATCATCCGTTTTCAAATCACATCATTAGTCAACATTTTTACCTCATTACTAGTCCTAAATTCCCGCTACCAATATTAAGTTGAACAGATAAAGCATTTAATATCTTGTCCTCATACTGTCTGTGATGAAAAACAGGTCAAAGGAAATTGGAAGCTCGACGTTCATGGACTCATTGCTTTGTGTTTAGAGGGAGAGCGTTTGGTTAGAACAGATTGGCCATCACAACAAATGTTGGTTTTTAATATCCATGCACTGCCCACGCTTATACATTTGACTCAGTTAGAAAAAAAACTATCACTCGGAGGTGAAAACGGATGACGTGTCAGGGGTATGAAAAGTGATACCTGTTTTATGTCACACTCCCTCAACCGCCGTCACATTTACAGCCCAGGGTGACAGAAGTTTGATCTGTAAGTCTCGGTAAAGGTTCAGTCTTGACATTTAAAGCCACAGTTCATAGGTGTTAAACCCCCATGCTGAGCAAACATTTAAAGAGATCATAAAATGTCAGTGACTGAAGTAATATTTTACGGCGTTGCTGGTCTGCTGTCAAATTATTTCAGGCATGTGCACAAAGATGTTCTCAACAAATTCCACGATAATTGGTGTTAGCTTGACTTGTTAAACATGGTAGGAGTGGAAAAATCTCTTTCAACTTGCCTTGCACTAAACTAAATCCCAATATTTATCAACACTAACCCATACAGAGCCAAACATCCATCACTGATGTTTAATACCTGTTGATCCATTAATCCTATCAATACATGTAAATAATTGGTGTAAAATACAGTTTTTCATCTTTTCATGGTCATCAGATATGACCCATTTGGACGTTCAGAGGCTCTGTAGTTACCATGGAAACACCGTCATCATCTACAACATTGATTAACCAGTAAAACCCATGGAGTTGGATCAATGACAGTGGATGGACACACTGGGTTTATGTTCATTTAATGACAGATTTTACTGAAAAAGTCACTTTCTTCAGTTTTCTGTGTTTTTGATTTAATAACCCTCAACTTTAATCTGAGATATTATGAACATCTGAATGATCATTCAAGTAAATACAGGAAAATACCTGATTTATACTGATAAAATGTAAAATTCAGATGATAATATTCGAATAAATGGCGATAAATCACTTAAAAAAGGTTAGATATAGAGAAAATTTCATTAGGAAAGTGACACAAAAGTCGTGCTAGGTCTTTATAGGTTAAGGTCAGACATTTTAACCTCCAGGTCTGATCCTGCAGATTTGCTAGCTATGTTTCCAGCTGATTCGTAACATTATCGGCCCTGTCACACTGCTCTTGATCACTCCAGGTTCAAGACCCAGATGCTAACTGAAAGCCAACAATGGGCTGCCACCTGGCTATCTCCAGGCTACGATAAAACCCTGTGCTATTGAGACATCTCTCTAATTGCTTGCCTGAAGCTATCGGCTCACAAAAGGTACTTAGAAATATACGTCGAGAATTTTCCAAGAGATGGACCAAGCTCCCCACAGAGAACAGCACCACAAATCTCTTGCAGAGGTAAAAATCAGACTGAATACAGAAAAGCATCAAAGTCAAGCAGAGTCTTGTTCTTTCTTCTATACTTTCATGTTAGTGTCTGCAGCAGGATGAAATGACTAATGCCAAATACAGTATATGGGTTTAGGTGGTTATTGAGCAGTAATGGAAGTTGCTTTTTATAACCCAAAGGCTGTTGGCTGTCTTTAACTCTTTAAAACCTGACGTGTCATCGCTGACACACCCTGCGCATATGCAGATTGGATGGCTGTAACTTTTTCACTGTTTGTGCATTTGGAAAAATTATAACAGTTTCTGAAACCTGATACATTGCGCTTTATAGGTTTTATTAAGTCATTACAGTAATTTCACTCATGCCTGTACTAGAAGCTGGAGAAGAAGCCATTTTAGCAGTATTATAACATGCAGGAAATTGTAAATGACCGCTAGATTTTGAAATATCTGGAAAACAAAGTGCTCTGGAAAAATGGGCAAACGGACTCAGTCACAGCATATTTTCTAACCTTTTAGTTAGTCAAAATAAAAAACAAAATAAAAAAAAAAAGAAAAAAGTCCAGGTGGACCATTTTAGGCTTAAGGTTTAAAGCAGGGGTGGCGAACTCCGGTCCTCAAGAGCCGGTGTCCTGCATGTTTTAGATATTTCCCTCTTCCATCACACCTGGTTCAATTAATGATCAGCTCATCACCAAGCTCGGCAGAAGCCTGATAACGATGTAATGGCGTCCAGGTGTGATGGAAGAGGGAAATATCTAAAACATGCAGGACACTGCTTCTCGATGACTGGAGTTTGCCACTCCTGTTTTAAAGGGTTAACTCGAATATGCAGGTTTACATACTGCGGATCCCTGGCGAATTGCGCTAGAAAAAAACATTTCACATGCTCACATTTATGACTGGATTTTATTTATAGTCAGAGACACACTACAGTGAAAGTTTGGGTTATAAATGATTAAAAGATCTGTAAAGTAACTCCTGTGATCTGTTTTGAACTATTTGAAGGAGGAAAATAAAAACAAATAAAAATCTTTTATCAGTGCAGAGGTAAGAAACGGCGAAAGCAGCAAAGGAGATGAAATGGAGAGATATGCAAGAATGACTGAACAAAAGGAAAAATATTTGCTACTGCAGTTTCACTCTGAGACACAGTATATTTAAAGAAAATGTAATTCAGATTATCTTTAGAAAATAAACAATGCAGAACTGATACAGAGCTGAAGTAACTTACAGTGTGACTGTGATTCCTGCACAGCATTTCAATTATACGGAGGAGTGTGATGTCTTATAGTGATGAAGCCTGCAGGTGCTTCACATATTCTAAAGCTATCAAAATGAAGTGCCTGAAATGAAGTAATGTTTGGGCCCTTGGCGTCTCTTTTTTTTCTGAGAAACGTGCATTTCAAGCCACATCACCCTAATCCCCTGGCAAATAGAAGATGACACATTGTTGTCCCCACTGTGAATAATAATTAGCCGCTGGCAGCCGCAAACAACAAAAATAATCACTTGCAAATCAGATTTAAATGGGTGTCACTATTGCGTTTTGGTCTTCATCATTACAGCTGCAACAAGTGTGTACTCCTAAGGCTAACAACTGCAATAATGATTCATTTCTTTATATTATTAAGCGATATTTCCCTGCCCTTACAATGCAAAACATAAACTGTCCTCAATAATTTGCTTCTGTGCTGGGGCTATACATCAGTCAGTTGTGCAGAATCCTGCAAAAAACAGACCCGGAGCACACCAACCGAGTTCCACTAGCAAAGAGGAGGAGGTGGAGGTGGAAGAGGAGTAGGAGAGGCAGACAAATCTCTTGTTACCGGAAGGACGAAAAGGATGGAAGCCTTTTGCTGATTCTCCAAAGGTGAGCGAGGGAAAAGCTTTGGGGCTTTTCACACATTTCCCCATTTTTCAGCGAAGAAGCTACTGTACTTTACTGTAGATTGTACACAGTTTGACACTGGTGCACTCCTGACTGTCACAGCTTGCACTGCTAGATTTGAGCTGCTTTCAGATCTTCTCCTGCAGTACCAAACAGTACAATAGAGTTATGAATCACTGGAGATGAATCATACCGAATAGATAATAGAAGGGAGCGCACTGTAGCTTGGCGGTGACATTGAGGTGCAAATTAACTTGAT
The DNA here is from genome assembly GCA_037367365.1 of Apogon talboti. Taxonomy (NCBI): domain Eukaryota; kingdom Metazoa; phylum Chordata; class Actinopteri; order Kurtiformes; family Apogonidae; genus Apogon; species Apogon talboti. The sequence goes on along the minus strand of JAPQRQ010000013.1, from coordinate 11,390,425 downwards.
CTCCATTTAGTTCTGCTCTCGACTGAACTAAAGAAAACTATGGTTCCATTGTCACAAACATAAGCTTCCTTACTGTTAATTTCAAGTGTTATAACTTTGCCTCACATGACCTTATCAGCAATTTCAGCCACTGCAAGCAAATCATTAGTCTGCAGAGTGAAATGGGACGAACAACTGATTCCGTCCAATTGAAACAGGCACAGCTGTGCATCCCTGCCCCGGTTCCCCCACCGCACAGCCGAAACTCATTTCAATTAGGATTGTGGCAGGCAGAGCTAATCATACATCACTTTTAAAATGAACTATATTTCTGAGAGGCTGTGGAGCTTGAATGAGGTGACAGCATCTCCGGAAGAAAGGCTTAAGTGGAAAAATGCAAATATGGAAGGGAGCAGACATCTTGATTTTGTGTTTCATCATTCACCCCAATTGTATTCTTTGATTATTCTTTCCAATCAGCCCAGCCTGTGGGTGTCAAACCCCCCTAACCCTGCGCTGAATAAATCGAATTTAAGAACAACTGCTGAATGAATCCTATTACTATGTGCCACATGGAAGTTGTTTGCTATAGCAGGTAGCAGAGTGATTAAGCCTTGTGGAAACGCAGCGGTAAGTACAACCTTATTTGACTCTTTACAAAGGGGAATCTGCTAGTATTCATGGCCCGTATCGGTGGCGAGGATGGAGATAGATGGAGCCTTCCTGATTGTGGCACAGAGGTGAATGCAGCATCAAGACGTAGGAAAGTTTCCCTTACAGACCTTTGAAGTCCGGGATCTGTGGGACCAACGCTGGAAGCAAATTCTACCTTTTTTTGCTCCTTTTTGGCTAAGAAGAGCCACACTCTCTTAAGATACCAACACGAAAGCAAATAGAGTCGTGGGGGACTTTTTATATCTACCTATAGAGCTGTTTACATCCACAAATTTTGACAAAAGCTTGTGTCCTCAGCCTGGCAGAATGCCACATGACCTGTGGTGAGCAGGAGTCAGTGCAGAAACAGCAGGAGAGAGAAAAGAAAGTCAGCAAAAAGACTCTGAACACTGGCCGAAAGGATTACTTAACCCTTTATAGGGCAATCTTAGTATGTTATTAGAGGACACAAGACTGTATTACTTTTGTGAAATTTTTCTAAAGTTTTAATTGTCACGTAGAAAATCAAGGTCAATGAAGTTACCATATTTGGTTCCTTTCCCCATAAGTGGCAAAAAAAACAAAAAATCCAATCTGTCACTGTCTTGTAATGTGTGCGGAAATTACCAAAAATAGTCAATTGCCTGATAAAGACCTAAACACCCACCGGC
>JAPQRQ010000013.1:11291079-11305076 GCA_037367365.1 Apogon talboti | reverse complement strand
AACACTGTCATCTTCTACAACATTGATTCACCAGTAAAACCCACGGAGTTGGATCAATGACAGTGGATGGACACACTTGGTTTTACATTTAGTTAGCAGTATCTTTACTGAAAAAGTATCTTTTTCTTCATTTTTCTCTGTTTTGATATAATTAACTGTGTATTTACTCTGAGTTTCATGAACATCTACATGATCAGTGAATTAAATATAGGAAAATACATGATTTACAGAAAAAAAAGCAAAATACAGAGGATAATATAAAAAAATGGTGAAAAATCATTTAACAAAGGTAGAAGGTATTGGTTAATTGATCTGTTCCCAAAGGTGACCTGCAGAGTTCAGCTCTGAATAAAAAGGAATTGTTTTACTAAAACTGTGAATTCAGGACATTCTGATCCACTAACTTCCACTTAAAATGTTTTGAGTACTTATTCTATTAGGGAACAGTAGGTAACGTCAGTTACACCTCCGACTTCCCAGTCCTTTTTGTCCTCCGGCAATTATAACTACAGGCATGATTTCTGCCACTCACCGCTCAGTAAATGTCAGGGGGCGTTGAAGACGAGTGAAAGGTGCAGGTTGCATAGTGTAAAGTGCGAAACATTAATTAACTGCTTACACTGAAAAATCTGTAGACACTTAAGAGAGACAGATAGCATCGCCTCTGTTTTTCTGATTCAAAGATATGAGCATTAATGACCTTTAGCTGCAAACAGTATGACAGATAGACCATTTTATAATATAATAGCTGGGTTAGATGATATAGATTTTTTACACCACTGCTTGAAAACATTTCACTAATAAGGCTAATATATCATCCACTCTGAAAATGAGACACTGGACACTTCAATAAGTACATTTTACTGCCTGTAATAATGGAAGCAAGAGAAATACAAACTTTGTAATAATATGCCGTGTTATCTGGAACACAACAGCTGTATTTGTGTGTTTTCTGCCAGTGCGAGTGCTCATGTGCGACTGCGTGATTACATTTCACGTCACAAGATATTATTTTTATCTATCCGGCGGTGGAAAACAAACATAGGCGGTGCTCAAAAATGAATAGTAAATAGTCACAGTTGGTTACTGGTGTAATGTTTGAGCTGAAGTCTGTGCATTTGTTTGGCTTTGTGGTTCTGGCTTATGGTTTGTTTGCCTTCATGGCACATCTGTGAGGAAAATGAATTATGCACTTTCAACGTGATTGTGCTAACAGTGCATCTAATGTGTATGTTTGACTGTTGACCACCATTTCGTTGTTACATTTCAGGCCTAATTGTGTTACATGTAATTACGTACGTCAGTGTGCAGCAGCTGCCTCAGAACATGAACAGCAGAAGTCATTAGTTTTCCAGCGCTCAGTGAAAAAGGGGCACTCAGCTACTCATGTGCCAATTTTTTTGTATTATTGTGCAAATTTATGCAGAAAAGTGTAGCAAGACCTAATCACATCACCTCTGTACTTCATGATGGTGTGTGGTTGCTATCAAGGTAAAAAAGAAAATATATATATTAATAAAGAGAGGCCAAAATAACATGAAAATCAACAACACAGAAGAAAAAAAAACAAAACTGGAAAACAATAAATGTTTTGTTCTTCTCATTAAACATATGTAAAAATCCAAACAAAAGCTTGGATTTTGAAGGCATAATTAATTAAAAGGACGTCTTAACCTGACATTAAGCTCTACAGGGATTCCAAAATATTTTATGCATAACTAAACATCTCACTTTCTACCAAAAATTTTGCTTAGCCCGTTATTGGGCAAGTGACTATTTTTGGTCATTTCTGCACACATTACAAGACAATGATAGCAATATTAACAGTGAGGACAGGTCCAATGTGGTCTACAGGGTCTGTAAGGTCCACCTCTGCTTGAACAGTGAGTGTACCTGCTTTGTTAGGTACCATGAAGTAATGGTACTAATGTAAGTAATGATGTTCAAAGGGATAATGTGGATGTGGACAGGTGTCTGGATCAGCACTTATGTTGTTGGAATGCTCGAAAAGTGATGTTGTAATGTTCTAAAATACGTGCTCCGTTCACCATACATGTTTTTCTTGTATTTATATATATACTTCTTGGATTAATTTTTATTTTTGCCACTTATGGGCAAGAAACCAAATATGGTAACGTCATTGACCCTTTTTTTTTACATAATAAAAAATTTCCACAAATTTGACAAAAGTCTTGTTAGGACCTCCAATAACACACTAAGGTTGATATAGTATTTCTGTGAGTGCCCTATAAAGGGTTAAATTTGATCAAGAACACACTGCAGTGCTCGTGAATTGCTCAGAGACATCTTTTTGTTTTTTTTCCACTTTTAACTTGTGGATATTTGTGTCCCTGAGTGATTTTTATTACTGTAGTTTTGTTGTTGATGTGCCTCTGGGTGAGCTTTGGGTCATAAGTGAATCCATTTATTTGTTGTCAGTCCCTAAAGTAAAGAATCTCTCTCTAAACACAGTTCTGCACTTTGCTAATGTCTCACCTTTAGAAGAGCATATTGCTTATGAGTCTCACAGGATCAAGCTGCAGCGAATGATTCTCCTTCCCTGCTGTGCATGTGCTTTATGTGCCTCCGTGAGTTTGCAAACCTTAAATGATACGTGTCTGCATACAGATCTATAAACATTTATTTATTTATGTTGGTGAAATATCAGTATTGGATGCGATTGCTGCACGTGTGTGCCTGCGTGAAGGCTTCAAACTGCGAGGTTACGTGTGCATTCTTGCAGAGAGCTTCAGATACATCAATTATGATAGAAAATGGAGGAATTAGAGGGTCCACTGTTTCCCCAGAGACAGGCAGAAAATGAAAGTCATGCTGAAAAGCGTGGCTGGTGGAAAGCCCTGCAGCCATTGTTGTGTGATTAAGGACTAGGTTTGAGCCAGCGTGGGGGGCTAAATAATTCACGCAGCAGGAAAACAACCAAATGGTGTTTACACAAGTACATGCATGAGTATATACATACTGCAGATGCACTGTAGAGGACTGATAACACACTGCAAAAAAGGTCATTTCTTTTCAGGGTAGAGGCTGTTGTGTCAATTAGCGGATAGACTGCAGAGCAGAGAAGCTATAGCAGGCCCACGTTCTTACAGGTTTCCACATTCTCTGCATTTTTTGGGGGGGATTTCACACAATCTAACTTAGCCATAATGTCATTCTTTATTTCTTTTATCAGTTACAACTTCTGTTTATATTCTGTACAGCACTGAAGGCACACAAAACCAAAGATATGATGAACATAAGTATATACAAAATATACAGAATAAATAATTAAATCTATGTAAATAAAAAAAAAAGCTACAGAGTGTGTGCTTACATGAACCGTTTCAAAGTTGAATTCATCTACAAGACTATTAGTGTGTGGTAGAAATATTGAACAAGGTCCACGTTGCAAACATCATTCACCAGGAAGTTGGCTGAAGTGAGTCGGCAGGTTGTCCTCAGGGAAGCTTCACTTTTAGCTAATGTTGCTCATCAGTAACCATTCATGTGCTAATGCATAAACATGCCCCACCTTAAACCAGTTCAGAAAACACACACAGCTGGAGACTCTTCTCAGCCGATGTAGCATGAGGAAGGAACAGTGTTCCCGAATGCTGTTTGAATATTGTCAGACATAAAATAGTGAAACACATCTCACATACACTCGCACACACAGTCGTACACGATTCTGGCTTTTTTTTTTTTTTTTTTTTTTTTTGCCAAATGGAAAAAAAAAAGTTTCAGCAGGACTCTGTTGATTGTCATGCACCATCTTATGGCATTGGAGTAGTGCAGTGCATTTTTACAAGATTACAGTTGTGTATTATATACTGTACTTTAAGTGCTCTATTTTCTAATCAAGAAATAAAACATCCTTTCTTTCAGTGAATTTCAGCAGTTCGTATAAAAATAAATAAAGATCCTTTGACTGCAACGTCGCAGCATCTTAGATTGATAGAATAAACTGACAGGAAAAAACAATTCTTCCACTATTTTCCAATGTACAGTTGGCATTTTGCTGACTCTACGGCACAATGAGCATTCCGGTTACAGCATTCCAGCTGGCTTATGTTGACAGAGGGTGTAATCAGGTCAGGATATACTGATTAAACAGCAATTCTGGGTCAAGTGGTGATTGAAATTCACTCACTTCCTTCCAAACATCTGCTTTATCCTGTTGGAGTGTCAGATGGGCGGGTCGTGCGCTCTGTAGATCAATTCATTTGGCAGCAGTGCGCCATGGAAATTTAATCAATCATAGAAAGCAGATTGAGTGGATTTCAAAGCGGGGTTTGACCCAGGCCTGCCTCAGATGGTGATCGCTTCCTTTCTTAGATTTGGCCAAATTACTACACCTTTCACCAGCTACATAACATGGCTGCCAACAGATACAGTAAAAGGTTACACAGGATAAACCAGTTACATTCTGTGCTACAATTAAACTTAAGTGATGTGCCCATGATATATATATGTCACACTGTGGAAAGAGGCAAACAGGACAAGGCACTTGGTTCAAGACATGATATATACTTGTCTTTTAAAGTTCAGTTAAATGCAGTTTGATGCTCCAGAACCTCCAAGTAGTCTGGCTCAGTATGCAAGTTAGCCTTAAGTTCAAAATACTCGTTCTTAGTTTGCTCAAGCATGACCTTACGAGGTCTCGAGTACATAATTGTCTCCATTAGCTTTAACTCCTCCTGGTGTCCCGGGACTTGCATGTCTACAGCAGACTGAAGCTGGGGAATGTTTTTCCTTAGGTACTCTGTTATTCCAAGCTGCTGCAGCTCCTTCTCCCTCTCTAGAATGTTCCTGTACAAGGAGTTTGGGTTCCCAAGGGTGACAAACTCTGCAGGGCATTCTCCAGTCATAGGTCTGAACTTGGAGCCGGGATTTCCCGTGAGCGGTGACGTGTTCTCTTTTTCCATGATACTCCGGCAGACTTGATGCTTGATGATGGGTTCTTCGAGGCTGTAATCCAAATCTGTGTCACGTTCCTTGTGTTGGGCGCAGTAGGTGGGGTTGCGACAGATCTGTACAATGGGACTATGTGATCTCTCTTCATACAAAGAAGCAGACCCTGTTCTTTGAGTCAGAGTGTGGTGTGTTGTCTTTTGTCCGTACATGCTGTAATGCAAGTGAATGGGACTACTGCTGCTATTTTCTCTAGGCTGCTCCTCTGCTGCTTTTTTCTTTGCCTTTCTCCTTCGCCGGTGCACAACAAACACAACTAACCCGGCCGAGCAGAAAATAATCATGAGGACAAACACAAGGAGGCTCAAGATGAGCACCGAGAGCGGGACAGTGCCCGTCAGAGAACTGAACAAACCCCTGCCGCTGTTGTCCGGACCCAGTGTAGCTGTCACGCTCTCCTCCTCACTGGGGTAAAAAGTCCCTAATCCGGGACAAAACACCTCATGACGGAGGCTCCTTAACTCAGACTGCATCGCTTTCTTTGGGGTGTGACACAAAATGGAGCCCACCACCGTATCCTTTCTAAGTTTCTCAACCCATTGTTTGAGGCTGAGTAAGTCACAGCTGCAGTCCCAGGGGTTGTCCTCTAAATAAATCTGTTCTAGTGAGTCAAGTTGATCAAGCACGTTGCTCACTGGCAGGTGCATAAGTAGATTTTTCCTCAGGTTTAATTTGGTGAGGGGCACATTGCGAAATATCTGCGCTGGGAGAGAGCTGAGCAGGTTGTTATTTAATGACAACAGCTTCAGGTTTGGCAGGGGATTAAATGTGCCTGGAGCAATCTCTTTGATAAGGTTGTATTCCAGATACAGGTATTCAAGGTTGTGGAGACCCACAAACATTGTGGAAAATAGTTTTTCAATTCTGTTCCCATTCAAGTAGAGTTTTTTCAAACTGCCCAGGCTGAGGAAAGTTTCATTATCTATGTAGTCAATTCTGTTGTTCGCCAAGTTGAGCAATTCCAGACTATCATATGTGACAAAATCGTATTTCAGGAGCTTCTGAATCATATTACCTGTCATCACCAGTTTAGTGGGGCTCTGCTGAAGTATTCCGATATCTGAGACCTTTTGAATTCCTCTGTCCTGACAATGCATCAAAAACCCAGCCACAGGGTGATTGTGGCAGGAACAGTGCTCCACACAGGGACTGCCGGGAATGTGAGACGGAGTGGGAACCTTGGCGTCATCTTTGGCGTCGGTCTGCTTAGGAATCTGAGCCACCTTGGATGAGGGAGTAACAACCATATCCAGTGACTTCGACGGCTCCTCTAGGTTAATATCTGCATGGGACGGGCAGAGAACGTCTCGCTTGACTTTAGCGAGAATAGTACCCTTGAGGTGATGCGGTCTGCTGCAGACCACGTCTCCGATGGCCGACTGGGCCCGCATGTTTTCCATCCAGATTTTTAAATGTAAAATATCACAGTCGCAGACCCAGTCGTTGTCTTCCAGGAGAAGTTCCATTATCCTTCCTATGTGCTCCAAAAACCCCACATAGGGCAGCGTCTGAAGCTTATTGCCCCGTAAGTCCAGGTGGGTAAGGGGCACGAAGCGGAAAATGTTGCTGGGTAAAAACTCGATGGAATTATCATTGAGGATGAGGACCTTAAGGCGGATGAGTTTGTTGAAGGCTCCCGGCTCGATGACCCGAATGAAATTCGTGTCAGCTTGGAGAAACTCCAAATTCACCAGGCCTTGAAAAGTGTCCTCTTTCAGGGTGACGAGGAAATTGCTATTTATGTGGAGTTTTTTCAGTGAACCGAGAGTGCTAAAGACCCCTGGTTCCAACTCTTGTATGCTATTACCCCCGATGTGCAGCGAAAGGGCATTTTTAAGCCCTTCCATTTCCTCGGCACGGAGCTCGACCAAGTCATTTCTATAAAGGTTTAGGTGGAAGGGCACACCTGACGGGACTTTGATTTGGGAGATTTTGCTTATGTTTCTCTGCTCGCAGTTAAGATGAAGGATGCCGTCTTTCCCCTCACAGGAGCACAAAGAGTCACAAGACTCACTAATAGAGGATGATGCCTGTGAGGGATGGATATCTTGGGATCTGGCCACTGTGAGAAACAAACCGACGAAAAGGAAACAGGGCTGCATTTCGGTCTGGGGTATCTGAAAAGAAAGAGTGGGGCAGAAGGGGTGGGGAGGGAAAAAAAAAACATTAAGTATACATCATCATGTAAAGGCTGACAAATTATATGTGGAGGTCAGAGCATGATGGGCTCTGTCAAATGATATTCAGTCCCACACGACTTCAATTTTCTAAATATTTCATGTGTTACAACAAATGAACTTTAGTTGTAATGTGTGGAAAAGTGTAACAGCGTAAAGCGACATTTCTGGTTTCATCTTATGCATGAGAGGAAGTAACACTCATCTTGTGCGGTGTAGTATTGTCTTTATATAGAAATAAAGTATTAAAAATGCATAACAAGAAACAGCTGACAGTGTTGAAATGCACACTGGTTTTCTAAAAAATAAGTTCAGTTTTTCTTCATATAGCTGTACTCTGTCTTTTCTTTTTGCACGTACTACTTAAAAAATGATATGTCCTGGACTTGAGGAATGGGAGTTAAATCAAGTGCAGCAGCAAATGGGGAATCTTATAATACATACAAAGTGCTCATCAGAATCCATAGTTTCAATGAAGATGCTGTATTTTACCAATGAGTAAATACATTTCGCAGACTGAGTAATGATAGTAGGACAATTCTCTCCAGTGACTCACAGTGGGATAATGGTATATGTAAAAAATGACTCTCTCAGTTGACTGATTTTTCTGCCCTTTAGGTGCAGACTCATCCGAACAAAGACTTACCCCCAGTGTGAGTCACAGAAACACCGGAGTCGAATCAGTCCATTTTAAAACCACATTCATAAGACAGGCATGTTCACAAAGCACTGAAAATTAATGTTTGCTGTCATCCCACGAACACTCACTTCACTGAACTAATCAAGCACGTGCTCGTCGATAAGGTGATTCATTTAAAGCTTTATACCACGGGTTTCAAAGTCATTTCAGTTCAGACCAGTAAAATAATAACATTATATTCTATAAATAATGACAACTCCAAACTTTTCTCTATGTTTCAGAGTAAAAAAAGTAAAATTACATGATGAAAATGTTTAAATCTACAAACTGTCCTTTAAAAAAAAAAAGACTAACATGAACAACCACAAAATAACTGAAAATTATTAAGAAACATAAGTGCAATTTTTACAATATTATACCTCAGCTTCTCATTTGCATTACAACTTACAAATCACAGTGGATCTACAAATACACAAATATTTAGTAACAGGCAAAATATTGTTAAATTTCCACTATATTTCCATGTGGTTATATTTGTTCAGGTTATTCATGTTTGTTTTGAAAGGATAGTCTGTAAAAGTAAAAATTTTCATGTAATTTTGATGTTTTACACTAAAACACAGGCGTCGAACATACAGCCTGTGGGCTAAAACCAGCCCACCAGAGGGCCCGTGGGATGAATTTGTCAAATGCAAAAATTACACTGAAGATATTAATGATCAAGGATGTCAAAATCATTTTAGATCAGGATCTACATATAGAACAATATGATCTATAGTGGATCAGAACAGTGAAATACCATCATAATAACCTTTAAATAATGACAACTCCAAACTTTTGTCTATGTTTTAGAGTGAAAAAAGTAAAATTACATGATGAAAGCGTTTAAATCTACAAACTATCCTTTAAAAAAATGTGAATTACATGAACAAGTGCAATTTTGACAATATTATGCCTCAGCTTCTCATTCGCATTAAAACTTACCGAACACAGTGGATCTAAAAATACACAAACACTTTAGTAACGGGCAGAATATTGGTAAAATTACGCTGAGTTTTCTTAATACATTTCATGTTGTTCATATTGTTCAGGTTATTCACATTTGTTGTGAAAGGACAGTTTGGAAATGGGTCAGGTCAGGGGAACACAAACATCTATGAGAAAAATTCAAATTTCTCTTATCCCATTCTGTATGCACTCATTTGTTAGCTTATTACTGTTAAGTATAATAAATGCTTTGGTCCTTACATCATAATAGGATCAAGAATTGAAACCGTGTCACTATGCCCGTTGAAACTGTGTTACTTTAAATCTGTTTCAATAAGTCCAAAAGTTTCCAATACATGTTCCTAAACTTTGACATCAGTGTAGCTTAATACATTATTTAACACACCATAGGCAAATTTAAGTGAATTTCCTGTGGGAACTGCATGTTAAGCACTTTGGCATAAACCTTGTCAAAGTCAGTGACATTTTGATGAAACCGTGTTACCGAGCGCATTTAAAAATATTTTTGGTCAAAAATGTACTTTTATGCAATCATCATCCTTTCTATGTTGACATACTTACAAATACCTACTGAAATATGTGACACACATTGATATAGGTTATATATGTACAAAGTTAGAGCCCATTGAACACAAAAAATGTAAACATGTCACCGCTTGACTTGACCCAAATGTAAACATGTTCATTTCATCTAACTTTTTTTTAAACTAAAACAAAGAGAAGAATTTGGAGTTGACATTATTTATAGGTCTTTATGATAGTATTTTACTGATCTGACCCACTAGAGATCAAATTGGGCTGAATGTGACCCCTGAACTCAAAAGATTGTTAATATCGTCAGTGTAATTTTTGCGTGTCATCAATTCATCCCTTTGGAGGGCCAGTTTTGGGCCACGAGCCGTATGTTAGACTCCTGTGCTTTAAAGTACTGCAGTTTCATTTCAAGATGATTCACAGTGAATGTGTGATGACAAGGGAAACGCTGAAATATGATTTTGACGGCAAGAGGCCTCAGCACATTGTCTACAACTATTAAGCTAATTTGACTAAGTCCCACGGATCAAAGAGAAGATGATTCTCAGGGGGATTGTTGGGGGAAGCACAGACATCCTGGCATGATCAAGGATTGAAACGTATCAGCGTGTAACTAAAAGAGCAGTGATAAGACAGAAGATGACAGAAAAAAACAGCTGTTAATGAATCTGATTAGCATCTAGGAAGTTTCACCCAGTCAGAGACTGAAACCTCTCACTTGAAATCTAATAATGGCACTCAACTCTCTTTTCACACAAGTTCCAGAACATATTTCCTCTCTATTGAAAACCAATGAGTTGTAAAGCACATTTCTGGGGGTGTTTGGATTTGTGCAGTAAGAGAAAAAAAAAAAGTAGCACGGCAGAAAATGTGGTTTGATGCATGGATTGGACTTAACCCATAGAGACCCCAAGAGCCTCCGGTGACACAAACCATCCACTGATCTAAACGGTTTAATAAATGTTGATCCACTAATCCTGTCAATCATGTAAATAATTGGGGGAAAACGCAGTTTGTCATCTTTTCATGGTCATCAGATATGACCCATTTGGACGTTCAGAGGCTCCGTAGTTACCATGGAAACACGTCATCTTCTACAGCATTGATTCACTAGTAAAACCCTGGATCAATGACAGTGGATGGACACACTTGCTTTTACATTCAGTAACAATATCTTTGCTGTAAAAGTAACCTTTTTCTTCATTTTCTCCGTTTTGATGTAATTAACTTTGAATTTACTGAGTTTTCATGAACATCTTCATGATCTGTGAATTAAATATAGGAAAATATGATTTACACCAAAAAATGCAAAATACACAGGATAATATTATAAAAAAAAATTTGTGATAAATCAGTTAAGAAAGGTAGAAGTAGAGAAAAATTTGTTTAGGAACTGCCACAAAAGTAGCACTGGGTCTTTATTCGTTAAACGCATACAGAATGTGAATACTTAATGCAATCAAACAGGTCACTGAAGGCCGATCAATGATTTCATGCAGCTTTTCGTCAATTTTCTAAGCCAAATAGGACATCAGCAGATTTTTTTTTAATTTGTTTTGCTTAAGATCATCTAAATTCTAAATAATATTTCTGTAGTATGCACACACCGTGTCTTCTGGTCCTGTTGAAAAAAAGGTTGGGTTGAGGCCAGCGATGCAATGCTGACGGCCTGAGGAAAGAATCAAACCCCTAAATCCCTGATGTTGAAATCCTAAAGCTGAAATTCTTATAACTTCACTCTTGCCTTTTTTTTTTTCATTTGCCACCATGTCTCATAATATTATTTGTGATGTTGGGTAGAGTAAAATTATTGATGAAAACCCAGTCAACACTATCTCCCATATCTCTGAGGCATACATCCCAAGGTCACTGTCAAACTTTTAAACAGTTCACACTGCTTCTTTCAGCCTAAAATGGTTGAAAACACTGTGTTAACGCTGGTAAATGCGACTGTATATACAACACTGGATAGTATAGCAACAAGGGCAAGTTAGATCGATTTGATATGGGGTGGTCAATAATGGGGATCAATAGGTCATAAAATAAACATATGTTTGCAGTAAAAGTAACTGCAACACAACTTTGTTAACTGCCTTTAAGCACAAAGACAAATCAAATAAAGACGAAAACAATAATACTGCAAATTGCCTAACATTTTCACACCGAGTGATCGATTATAAACAATAATCTAGTCATCACTTCAGCGTCGGTAGGTTATTACTCATGGCATGTACCCAATCAGATATTGCTGCGGGCAGGACACAGTGATGACTACAGATGCGAAACATTCATTTATTTCATCAGATGTTAAAGGAAAACCTTACAAATAATTGTCAAAATGTGAATATCTGATCTAATAATCATCTCTTCCAAATTAAGAGACTATAAGGCTACGTTCAGACAGCAGGTCTGAACGTGAAATCCGATTTTTTTGTGTGCTCGTTCATATTACACATTAAATGCGACTTCTATCAGTTTTGATGGAGGGATGCAAAATTGTGACTTTTGTCGCATTTCAATGACATAAAGGTCAGATAAATGTGACCTGGCCGTTCAGACTAAAGCTGCATTGGAAAATATCAGACACGTATCAGATTTAGGACCACATATGAAAGGCTACATTCAGACTGCAGGCAAATGTGGCCCAAATCCAATGTTTTTTGCCCATATACGACCTGTATCCGATCTGTTAAAGACAGTTTGAACAGCACAAATCAGATTTTTTCAAATCTGACCCAGGCCACTTTCATACGTGGTCCTAAATCTGATACATATCCGATATTTTGCAATGCGACTTCAGTCTGAATGGCCAGTACGCATTTATCCGACCTTTACGTCATTGAAATGTGACAAATGTCACAATTCTGCGTACCTCCATATTTACTTCTGTAAATAATGGTGCGTGCCTAGGTGGTCACGTATTACATCAGGACCTCTCACTTTAGGGTCGCATTCAGTTCATACTCAAAACTGATAGAAGCTGCATTTAATGTGTAATATGAATGAGCACACAAAAAAAATCGAATTTCACCAAAAAAATCTGAATTGTGCATTAAGACCTGCTGTCTGAATGTAGTGAAAGTGGCCTGGGTAGAAAAATGAGATTTGTGCTGTTCAAACTGTCTTTAACAGATCGGATACAGGTCTCATATGGGCAAAAAAATCGGACTTGGGATACATTTGCCTGCAGTCTGAATGTAGCGTAAGTGGATCGATGTCAATGCCTGTAAAGTCTGTGTAAGTGCTACATCAAGACACAGAGATAATAAAAAAAGATGTTTTACTCACTGTTGATATTATTATACAGAAACGAAAAACAGGAAGAAGTTTCCATATTTCCATAGAATTCATAGAAAGCTGAGAAAAAATATGGACTCATCCTGACTCCTAAACGTTACAAAAGACTGAAAAAATAACATCCCTGAACCAACAGTAGGCAGAAAATGGGGAAATATGATTACTCGTGCTAATCACTGAAAAGATAATGTTGAATAGAATGAACAGAAAAAAATCGAATTTGTCAAACCTATTAACTTTGCATTGTTTAGAGAGCGATAACATTCAGAGAAAACGCTCCGAAATCTGGCGGCGATTTTCTCCTTTTCATTATTTATTCATGCTGGCTTGTTCCGACGGTGGTTCCGGTGGTGGTCACAACACCCGTGGCGCCCACCTCTGTGCCCCTAAAGGCTCATAAGACAAAGCGAAATGAAACAAAGACTATTAACAGATGTTATCGCATGCAGCATAACACTGAGGCGCGATATGAAGAAGCATCAGCCTTCTGCACTCTTTCTTCTGTATTTCAAACAGACTTCTCTAAACTGATCCATTTTTCAGGCAATCAATGTTGCATGGAGCTCTGCGTGACGGGCAGAGGAGATGAAACGCTCTTCCGGTGCCGGTCTTCCTATGCAGTCTTTTCTGGATTCACATGTGCAGTGAAGACAATTCAATTAGAGATCTACCGAAGCCCTGCGAGATCTCCCCTCGTGCATGTGAATAACGCCGAACTGTCATCTAACATCAAACAAGAAAAAAGAGAGAGTGAAAGACAGAAGATATAGAGATGTACCGAGAGGAAATATGTTTATGGAATATTAATTGCATATTGAGCTCAGTTTCTGACGTTGTTATTTACACAATAGGCTTTGACCATTAAAAGCCTATAGAAAGCAGGTTGACGGCTCATTTGGACACATTCTGTGTCTTTCCAGTGAGGTGATGTGCTTCATAATATCATGAAGACGCCTATACAACTCCACTGGAGGAGATAATATGACAAAGGCTGCTGCTTTGTGTTTCAAACAAGACACTTATCCATCAGTGCAGAACACTGCTCTGAGAACTGCTGTCCTCTCATATTGATAAGCTATTATATTCACTGACGAGATGCATGAATGTAACATAAAAAACTTCATTTACTTGGTCAGTTATGAGAATAAGCCTGAAAATGCCTCGTGCACTGGCTAAAAGAGAATTCCTCCTGCATTTACAGAAAGGTCAGAGGTCAGCAGCCATGTAACTGGTGATCACTTCTATTTCACAAGGTCCCTCTGTAGTTTGATCAGAATCAGAATGCATTATCAATCCCATGGGAAACTTATTGCGCGTTACAGTCGCTCCATTCAGGTATAACATAAAGTAGCAGGAAATAAATTATTAAT
>JAPQRQ010000013.1:11273637-11286402 GCA_037367365.1 Apogon talboti | reverse complement strand
TGCAGAGGTGGACCTTACAGACCCTGTAGACCACATTGGACCTTAGACTGTTGACTCACTGTCCTCACTGGAACTGTGGAAATGACCAAAAATAGGCACTTTCCCAATACAGGGTTAAAATGTAATTAAGACAGATTTTTCCATGTGGTCATTGAAACTAAACAGAAAACGTGCTTGGTAATAATGATTGGACATTAGGATATGACATTTAATTTGCATGTAATGTGAATAAATTACACAGTCAGACATATCATTTCTTTTCCCAATAAAACTGTTTTGTTGTTTTGCAGACTAATCTCTAGAAGACAACCCTGGAATCTAATTGAACACTCACTGAGTCTTTGCTTTCTATGGAACATTTAACATGGTTCAGTTGCCGGACAGCTAAGGAGCTACGGTGAAACGTATTTTTATCCTCTATACATTTGTCATAGTTTGCAGCGAACTGACACATTCATAACACAAACAGCAGCCGACTACTACAACAACAACAAACCTGGACTTAAACTGTACCAAGCACTGCACACGTGATCCAGTTTAGGACATTATTTTTAGATAATATGAACATATCTACAGTCATGTTCTGTCCTCATCACTGTCAGAGTAAGTAAAGCATGCCGGAGCCACAAATAGCCCATAAGGCAGAAGTGTAATTCCTTTTCCTGTAGCGTGAGGGAAGTTGATGTACAAGTATGAAAGGCTTGTTATCCCCAGTGGCACCCGACCGATAGAACCATTCTCCCAACTCCGTCAAGACTAATAAAAGTCAGTCTATATTTGCCTTTTCTAAGACACATCTAGTGGATACTCTGTTTTCTTCCTCATTTTCCAACTTAAATCTACTAGAGGTGCGATGACGTCACCTGGTTCCTAATGTTTTATGGCCTTCATGCTCCTCATTGCTAAGCTTCATGCGGCGATGGTGATTTATAGATGTTGACAACAGGTTGAAGGAGTAAATTTTAATAATTCCCTAAACTCTGAGGTTCCTGTCACTCCTCTATAAATAGTGTTTAACCCATAAAGACACAGTCCTGAATGAATTTTTCTCTATTGTTAACTTTTCTTGACTGTTTTATCACCATTTATTATAATATTACCTCTGTATTTTGCTTTTTTTTAACCCTTTATCAGACATTTGACTATTTTTGGTAATTTCCGCATGCATTACAAGACAGTGACAGCAAAAGTTACGGTGACAACAGTGAGTCAACAGTCTCAGGTCCAGTGTGGTCTACAGGGTCTGTAAGGTCCACCTCTGCACGAACAGTGAGTGTACCTGCTTTGTTAGGTACCATGAAGTAATGGTACTAATGTAAGTAATGATGTTCAAAGGGATAATGTGGATGTTGACAGGTGTCTGGATCAGCACTTATGTTGGTCTAATATTACAAAAGTGACATTCTAATGTTCTAAAATGCATGTTCCTTTCACCTTGCATGTCTTTTTCTTATCGTTTTTTTTATACATACTTCTTGGATTTCTTTTTTTTTGTTGCCACTAATGGGAAAATAACTAAATATGGTAACTCCATTAACCAATAACAAAAATAACAAAAAATAACAAAAAAAACAAAAATTCACAAAAAGCAAGTGCTCAAGCTCAGATTAAAGTTGAAGAGAAAACTGAAGAAAAAGTGACTTTTTTCAGTAACATATATCATTAACTGAACATAAAACAAATGTTTCCACCCACTGTAACTTATCAAAGTCCATGTGTTTTACTGGTGAATCAATGATGTAGAAGATGACAGTGTTCCCGTGGTAACTCCGGAGCCTCTGAACATCCAAATGGGTCATATCTGATGACCATAAAAAGATGACAAACTGTATTTTACTCCAATTATTTACATGTATTGATAGGATTAGTGGATCAACAGGTATTAAACAGTTTAGAACAGTCGCTGGCGGATGTTTGGGTCTTTTTTGGGTTAATACACTGGTGCATTGTTAAAAGCTAAAATATGACCAGTACCGTTTTTTCAGAGGATCAAACATTGATGAAAGGGGCCTAAAGTTTTCTATTGATCTGTTTGCTGTTGATCTTCCCATAATACCAATAAATATTAAACACCTTGCCCATTTTGTATTACCTCAACACTACCTTTGACTATTTATCATCCCGCCACATCATTATCTTCACCTGAATAGAAGTTCAATGGCAATGGCGGCGGCAATTCACGTTTTCCCCACACCAAAGGAATCCACCGTGCAGAAACATATCCTTTTGGCACTGCTGGAAGCACACATCCTCATTAACTATTGGAGCTCGTGTCATGCCCCCATGCTCACTTGGCGGCTACAAGCTTCGCATCTTTATGGAACATCAGCAGCGGCCTGTTAAAAAAAGCTACATCAGCTGTGTGCTTTTTCATATCATGTAGCATTTCCATCAGCTGGCAGCCGATCATATGGCAAGACGCGTCCTGATGTGCTGAATCGCGCCACATCTATAGAACATTAAGCTGATGTAGATGCAACGATAACCTAACACAGCTACAAAGACGGCCCTTCCAACATGGCTACCTTGCTGCATTGCCTCCTCATTTACCTTACATCCTGTGCTGGTGGGCTTTAATTTATGATAGGGAACATATGCATGATAGAACTAATAATAGCAGCACAAAGAGTGAGCAAGGAGGGGAGGGGGAGGGGTGGCTTAGCTCCCCTGGCAAGCGTGATTTAGCAGGCTTGCATTTCAAATGGTCTGTTTAACTAATGCGCAGTAATTAGTTCTCCAGAAATGAGCAGGCAGATTACACCAGTGTATAGTGGCATCAAGGTATGTTTTGAAAAGAAAGGCATCTGCACCAAACAGATACAGGTTTTCTATGTATGTTATTGTTCCTTTAACCCTTTAGCCCCTAATGTGTCTGTGGTGAGCGTTCTGAATGCATGATTTATTTTAAATATTCATAAAAATTCCACTGTTTGCTCAATAAGAAATCTTTCATAACGTGCTGATAGAATAGACCTTGTGGTTTCCATAGAATTCTGAGCATGCTCAGTGCACCCCCTCATGGCCTGTGCAATGGGGGGGCAAAACAGAGAGCAGTGAGTGAGACCGACTCGCTATAAAAATAAAAATAGATTGTTTGGGCTTTCCTTGTTGTTTTTATCTTTACTGTTTGCAGTGTTGTGGTGATTTTCCTTTTTTTTTTTTTCCCACTGTGTTTTTACCGAGTTTTGACCATATAACTGCTTTTTGGAGTTCAACCAGGTGCCAACGAACAGCTGGATTCTTTTAGAAAAAAAAAAAAAGCCCCAAAACAAAAACTACTGGGCCCAAATTCAAACACTTCACTGTGTTCCAGTTCACAGTTCATGTTCAACATCCTAAATCTCCTATTGATGTACATTCTGAGTGTCTTATTTAGTAAAAACCTGTCAAACTTCAATTCCTCTCTTTGTCTTTTTCTGTTATTCCACCCTGTTTTGACCCTAAAACACACAATAAAACAAAACCATTGAAGAAAAGGAACACAAGCACATACTCACAGCAGCTTTTATGACACTTCTACAAATGCAAATTGAAAGACACCTTCCCGTTTATCCGGAATAACACCTCAGGGGTTAAAGGGTTAAAAAGAAAGGGATGCATTTGTTATTGTTTTTTTTTTCTTTCTTTTTAGAGAAAACTCACCAGCACCTATTGTAGATATAGACATTCTGAATACTGAGTCTTTATGATGCATCAGATCACACACAGAAACAAGATTAAAAATAATAAAAATTATTCTTATGATTGTAAAGTTTAGCAAAGTAGCCACCAGAACATGTTCTTGTATTTAGCGCTCCACTTATAATTGGATGTCCTATATAATACAGCTTCTGTTCCTTTTCATCATCGCTGTGAATTGGCCATTTAAAAGCACCCACAGTGTAAAAAGAAAAAAAAAAAAAAAAGCCACAGGGTGATGGTAATGACAGTCTTATGATTCACTCCATAAATAGGTGTAGATCCGCCGTCTGATACACAAACTTCAGTCTCAAAGGAGCCACACATTATAGGTAGACAGACCTGCTTACTGAGAACAAACAATATAAAGGGCACCATCTAGAACGTACTGTTCCCGATGCACAACAGGACTGAGAGGCCAATTAAAGCATAGTTTGTGTGTATTTTTTTCTTAAAATAAACCCCTTCCTTCATCTGCTTTCTTAAAAAAACAACCTAAAAAGGACATAGGCGCGCTACAAAAATATCTGCTAATGAGCTTTGCAAAAGCGAAAACACATCAGTTTTCATTTTAAGATATACATGAGTCTATTGTTGATTCCAGTTAAAACCTGCATGATTGGTTTGTGACTTCAGCACAAAGTGACATGTACAATTACGTGCTTTAATTACACTCATACATATTGAATGGCTTGACCGCGATGCATTTCAGTGCAGATCACAGCACTGTGAATGTACTTGATGTTGCTGGCATCCTCATTTGTCATCACAAAATGTACTATATCGTTAGCATCATAGCATAATCACCTAAGTCATACGCTATATGGACAAACGTACTGGGACATGTTGAATTCAGGTGTTTCTTTTCTACCAGGGGTCTGGGCTACAAAACAATAGTGACAGATGTCATAATATAGTTTTATACTGTGATAAATATCATAAATATTGATGTTTATATCTCAAATCAACATGAACAGGATATCTTATGGCTGTAGCCATGATGTGTCCCAATATTTTTGTCCATATAGTTTATAAACATTAACATTTCCTTAAAGTTTAATGAGAGATTTTTCTTCCTATGGAGATGTTTAATTGTGGTAGAAAAGTATTATTTACAGTCAGAGCATGGAAGATGTTTTAGAAATTTAGAGGTAGGATAATTTAAATTATAGTCATGGATAAAAAAAAAAGGCATTTTGGAAGCAAAGATAACAATCTAACGAATGCAATGATATATGTCCCAGTATAAAACTATGTTATGACATTTATCATTGCTGTTTTGTATCCCAGACCCCTGATAAAAAAATAAACACCTGAATTCAATGTGTCTATTTACTTTTGCCCATATAGTGTATGATTTAGGCAATTATGCTATGAGGCTAAAGATATGTACAGTATGTAGAACAGTGAAGGCTGGTGCAGAGTCACTGTTTGACATTTTGATATATCTAAATGCCATTTGGAACAAGTGACACCAACTTTAAAAGAACGTAGATGGTTAGTTGTGGTATAAAATTATTATTTACAGCTAGAGCAGGAAAATATTTGAGAAACTTAGAGGTAGTACATTTAAAATCATAGTCATGGATAAAAAAAAAAGGCATTTTGGAAGCAAAAATAACACTTTAAACCAAACTAAGTAATGCTATGCAATGATATTCATCACAATATAAACTATATTATGACACTTATGATTAGTTTTGTATCCCAGACCCTTTAGAAAAGAAACACCTGAATTCAACATGTCCCAATACTTTTGTCTATTTATGAATGTTGATAATTCTCTTTTTTTTCTTTTTTTGAGTATACTGAATGGCCATAACAAATATAAACAAGTAGATAAATCAACAGTGCACATGCTTTAAACCCTGTGGATTAATTTTCTGCCGACATAGCACTAACATGCCCAATTTTCTCACAGCTCTTTCAAGAAAAAAACAGAACACGACAGAGGATTAGCAGGAAGTCGCAATCTGTATGCCTTAATGTTTATGGAAATGTGCACTGGCAAGTCCCCCCCCCCCCCCGATACAAAATCACTGGTTGGATCATGTTATAGCCGAAACGCTCCCTATTTATTCACAGGCACCTGTATAATTCATTTCTGGGTCACACTGGGATCTGTTTAAGTTGTTTTACAATGCAGAGGCAACGGGGACAAAAAAAAAAAAAAAAACTTCAGCCGTTTAACACTCTGAGCAAACTCATGCAAATACCTCAAGCAAACCCAGTATGAGACCAATGAGAAACATCAAGACTTGTTGGAACTGCCAACATCAGAGACACAGAGCAGGCTCGAACAGACAGCACAGACACAGCTTTCTGGCTTGATGGATAGAAAAACCTATTTACAAAGGACTGAAACATATGCTCGACTCTGCAAACATCAGCAGGATATGCTTTGAAAATAGATAGATAAAACACTATACCGACTCAATAGCAACATTTTCCCAGATGAATTTTATATGCAGTTCATGGGTATGTGCATTTATTTATTTATTTATTTTGTATGGTAGGATGTTATATTTTCTCAAAAAAACATTAGAGCTGCAACAGCTAATCAACGAGTTATCAAATATTCAGTGAATTACCAACAATTTTCATGACTGAAAAGAAAATCTGTCTTTTTACTACAGAAGACGCTTGAGGGAAGCCCTAATCAACAGTTCTCATCATTTTGACATTTTGTAAACCACAACCAATCATTAGTTAATTGAGAAAATCACTGACAATTAACCCTCAAATACCTGAACACATTCACTCATCTAAAATCTCATCAATACATTCATGTAAAATGCAGTTTCTCCACTGGAAATGACCCACTTGGATGTTGAGAGACTCCATACTGAATGTGGAAAACACCATCATCTTCTGCAACATTAATTCACCAGTAAAACCCAATATGCCATTAACTGAACATAAAAAGTCATATTTTCTTCAGTTTTCTCTGTTCTGATATAATAACCTTTGAACTCATTCTGAGCTTTCATGCACATTTTCATAGTCAGTAAATTAAATATATAAAAATAGTTGCTTTTCACTGGTAAATACAATACTTATCATATTAAATAGTCATAAATCCCTAAGGAAAGGTTCAATGTAGGGGAACATTCAAGTAACCACAGGCATTTTTCTAGGTCTTTAAGTGTGAATAAACATTAGGTTGCATTAAAAAAATATTACTGAGACAAAACATCAAAGTTGTCAAAGTATGATTACAGATTTAGCTCATATAATCTTGTATGCTACCCCCCTGTTTTAACTCAGGTAGTGTGGCTGAGTTAATTGAGTGCCTGATGACTTTTACAACTACGGGGGCTTAAGCTGACCTGTACCGTCTTACTGAACAAGACCTTTCAAGACCAATTAACTAGGAATGCCACAGCGGGCAGCTAAAGAAGCCGGACAGCATTCTAAAGCTCCTGTTAAAACTTGTTAACAGAACACAGACTTCAAAGTCTGATTAAAATAGAGCCTCAACACCCATTATTTCCTCTTTGTCTTTAGGTTGGATGACTGCCACACACCTAAAAGAACACTACGAAACATAACAGAAGCCTACGATTAAATGTATTTACAGACGCAGCAAATGGTTGCACGTCTGGCATAAGAAATGTGTGCATATCACACGTGACTTTGATGCAACAGAAGGGAATGTTGCACAGGCAGTGTGGTGTTTATTGTCCTAAATAATCTGCTCACTGAGCAGTTCATCGGAACGCTCAACACAAACCGTCACTTTGAATACGCTAATTTTCAACAGCAGGTTTTTCAATGTTTAGAGGGTGCTTGTAAGAGATAGACCAAGGATATTCAACAGGCGGTCGGCGGGCCAGAACCGGCCCATCTATCAAACTGATCCAGCCCACAGCCCCTCTACCATCAAATAGTTTAACAGCCGCTAAACTGTACATACGCCTTTTTGCGACACTTTACGCTATTTTGTGACACTTTGTGTAATTTTCAGCACTGTTAAATAAAAATGTTGAAAATATGCTGACAATATGCGTCAATTGTACATCCAATATTAGAGTAAAACTACAGGGGTCCAGCCCATAGTCCATAGCATTCCAACAATTTGGCCCATGGGAAAATAGAGTTGAAAAGCCCTGAGATAGACAGACAAATACTGTATCTACAGATCTCTTCCATTTCTGTACAATCAATCTAAAACATTGGCTCAAAAGAAAAAGTAAATCTGCAGACTGATGCTCATACAAAATCAGAGTCGGCAGCATCAGCGCATTTAGTCGAAAACTTAACCCGCAGCGCTGTGAAAACTATCGACTCGCCAGACTCAATAAGAGAACCACTGGCCTGAAGCACCCACCTCCTATGTCATTTGAGAAAGAGGTTTATAGCGAGAGGAGCTTTTACTGATGGAGGCAATTTTCTTCCAGGTGTTCGAGATAACACAATCCTGGACGGTGGCTAAACAACTAGGTGTGCCTAAGCACAAACAAGGTGAGACATCCTGCTCCGGCTATTGAAGCTTCAGCTTTTGCGTGACAGGTACATAAAGGAGTGTTTTCTCACAGTATGAGCCCTACCTGCTAATTTACTCCACATTGAAGACATTCTCTTGTCTTTGCTTTCTCCCTAACACCTTCGAGGTCGCTAGCCAACTCTTGGGTGCGACGGCTAATACTTAAAGTCAGGGTGCTTTTGGCTTGGAGGCTGAACCGGACAATGAAAGGACGCCATGAGAGAGAATGCAAGAGTAGGAGACTTTGTGTGTGTGTAGATTCTCATTTGCCTAAATCATCGTTCTTCTTTATTAGTTCCTCTAGGTTCAACTGGACTGGTTTTGCTCTTTTGAAAACATTTCATCTCTCATCCAAGAGACTTCTTCCGTTCTAATAACTAATGGGGGGAAATTGGACTTATAAACCTGTGGGGGGAGTGGTCTGTGCAGGTATTAATCCATATGTTAATGACTTTAAGTGTTAAGGTCATCAGTGGGTATTCTGGGTGAGTTTCAGGACTGTGGACGAGGGGGTGGGTGGTTTTCAAAAGAGCAAAACCACTCCAGTTGAACCTATAAGAACTACAAGAAGTAGGAGACTTGTTGCATTCAGCCAGGGGTCATTTCATTTCAGCCTGACATGGGATAGCAAATTAGAAACCCCTCCCCCCCGTTGCACTCTACTGCTTTAGCGTCCGTGCACATGGGTGTGTGTTTCGGCGTCTGCGTGCTCCCTCAGACTTGTTTACGTATGCACGCTGACCGTCCATCAATTCGCCGGATGCCCTGTGGTGTTCCCAGGCACCAATTATAGCGGGACTTGTCCCTTTTTCCCTCTGTATTGGAAGTGATGTGGTTTGCCCTACAGGGTCGACACCACCGCTACACCCACATATCTGCAGAGGTTCTGCCAGCGCCCGCGGCCCTCCATCGCAGTCCTGGAGAAATGATAATTATGACATCCGCCCACTCAAGAGGCAAGAGATAGTTCAACTCCCTTGCCCCTTGTTCCGGCCCTTTTTTTTTTTTTTTTTGACTGATTCAATATTCCGTGGGCTAGCGCTGCCTGCTTTCTCTGCTGAGGCTCTCCAATATATCTGCAGGGTTTTTCTGTCTGAAAGTACTGCACTTTAATAAACTTTCACAATGCCTTTTCACCTCTTCTAACCCAAGGTTGATGCTCGAAAACTACAGGCTACTCACATAGGTCAGACCAATATCATTAGCTATTTCACGCCACAAAACAGCACTAACTGAATTGCACATTTGCATTTTCCTTCATTGTAGGCAGCCTGACCACTAGAAAACAGCAGGTCATGTAGTGAGAATTTTCTGCGATTGGATGATTATTAGAATAGATATTCGTGATTAGAATCTGCCTGACATTTCCATCTGGTTAAAGCTTCCACATGAACATAGCAGTATAAATGACACAGAACAATTGCACCATTTTCCAGATGTAGAACGTGTCCAAAAAATCATCAATCATTAATTAATCACCAGTTATTCAGGCCATTACGCTTTGGCAGTCCATAGTGTTATATCGTATATATATATACCACTCAGCTGATTCATCCAAGCAAAAAATTGGGATCCAAACTCAATTATAAAATTCACAACTGAAGACTAATTAGACACTTCTTTCCTTCATTAACTTGCACTTAAATAGGACTACAGATTCAGCCTAAACACAGAGAAGAAAAAAAGTCCAATCCTGTAGGACAAAGTGCAAACTAATTAAATGAGAAATTAATGTAGTAATGATTATTTAATAAGTCGATCTATATGATGGGGAGTGTGGGCTTGTTATGGAGTTTAAATAAAGTTGAAGTGGTGAAAATGGTGCTGCTGCATGAACACACACGAGGCCACTTGGAGTAATTATAAATATTCATGCGTCAAAAATGTATTTACCTATGGATAAATGGCACACCATGAGGAGCAATCAGGGGATAAATACAACTCGGCATCAACGTGTTTTAACACAGACCTCCCATCGTAATTACTGCAGTCATTAAGCCACATAAAAGAGAAGTTTTGGTAATGTTTATGCGTAATAGAGGCACCGCACAGGCATGACAGCGGTCTTGATTACCATGGCTGCGCAGCGCCGTAGGATACAGTAACTGTGTGTGGCAGACGGCCAGGTGTGTGCTCGAGGTAATGGAGCCCCCTCAGGAAAACTCACTGGTCCCTCTCTTCTGTTCCTTCTTGTCAAATCCAGGCACTTTTTACAGGACTTTCTCTTCTGGTAAAATCATGTCAGTTGTTTTTAGTGGAGATTGACGCGCACTGGTGCCTGAGGCGTCAGCTCACATACTGTACATGACACGCTGGTTTCAATTGCATTGTATTGTATTGTATTTTTTTTTAAACCCAAATGGTCAAAACCAGAAGGGAAAATTGCTATGAGGCGAGTTGGAGCCACCTGGATTCCGTTCCATTTTACAGTACAGTCTAAAATCCTCCACAAATGCTCTAATGTAAGGGGAGAAAAAAAAGTAATAACCTCATTATTGACGTTTTAACACTCATAGAAATACCACAAGCGCACCAGCTTCGTGACTTACCGACTGAAACTGCTGAGAAAGAGAAAAGGCTACTCCAAATGTACAGTACACAGTCCATCAGCTGCGGGGAGCGGACGCATTTGAGAAGGAACGGGGGGGCTACCTCCGGTTCAACGGGGCTCCTTCACAAACGCACCGACACACAAGGAAACTTCACAGGCTCCGTCTGCTTGTCCTATCC
This sequence comes from Apogon talboti, assembly GCA_037367365.1. NCBI lineage: Eukaryota > Metazoa > Chordata > Actinopteri > Kurtiformes > Apogonidae > Apogon > Apogon talboti. The sequence goes on along the minus strand of JAPQRQ010000013.1, from coordinate 11,275,508 downwards.
TGTCCACAGTCTTTTCTTTTCTTGAGTCCTACAACGCGTTCACACACAGGATACTAATTATTCCACTGCATAAAATAAGCAGCTCCCGGTGCGTTTTCACTCCGGTCCCGGGATGATGAGCGGACGCCTTCCTTTATGCCCCCCCCCTTCCCTCAAAAAAAAAAGAAAGAAAGAAAAGAAAAAAAAAACAATTAATTAGAATTAAGTTGCAGGTTCAAGCCGCGGCGCAAAAGCACTGACAATTCTTGCATCATTAGAGTCCAGTCAAAATAACCAAAGTGCGCACCGTGTCCAGCTCTTGCGCAGCGACGCGCGCTCTGTGTAGTTAACCAATCTGCGATATATTGGAGTTGCTTCGTAATTTGCATGCTGTAGAGGTGGACTACATGGAAAGGAAGCAGCGTCAAGGCTTACACAACACAGAGAACACGGTCTGGTGTGAACTTTCAAAATAAAATCCTGTGTGTGCACGCGTAATCCTCGCTTTTTTTAGGCATACGTATGATAATCGCACTGTTAAAGCGTCAAGAAAACTAAATCACATTCCAAATCCGAAGCATCCTGTAACACTTTAAGCACTCTTACAAGCTACCGTCTCCAGCTAAAATGACAATGTCTTATATTCAAAAGAGACAGTTCCATAACTTCCGGTATTTCCATGCGTAAATGTGGTTATCTTGACATAAGCGGGAAAGCTCCCGAACACTCAGGAAAAAGCTCCTCCCCGTAGAGGTTGTCACATAAAAAAAATAAAATAAATAAATAAATAAAACATGCATTGATGAGCTTTAAGAGCGTGGCTGTAACACCAGACCCCTAGGAATAGAATGATGTCGCACAATTGACATGTAGAAAAACTACATTCAAAACAAACAAATTGGTCCCATAGAAAGTCCACAGATCTATAACTCACATAAGATATCTGAGAGGGAAAGAGAGAGAGAAAAAAAAACAAAAAAAACCAAAAAAACAGCAGTGTCGTGGTCGTCACTTAGGAAAACAATCTATCGAAATGCCCTAAGAGCTACCAGTTCCAGCTGAATTGCGGCTGAACCTGACCTCTCACCTCTTTGTGGTGCCAAAATTGATTAAGTATCATAACTCCAGCTTGTGTTTCCATGTGATAATGTAAAATAAATTAATAAATAAAAAGTAAAGAGAGCATTACAACTCTGGAATCAAGGCTGTTGGTCTGTAAATGTGTTTATTATTATTATTATCATCCTTTATTTAAGTCAAAACTATATGAAACACATACATTATACACAATGAACAATAAAACAGATCAACAATTATTCAACCATAACCATATTATTCAATCATATGATACTTTTAAAATCAGCAACAGAGATGAATTTTTGTAGTTTAATAGTTTTTTGGAGATTATTCCATGACCATGGTGCATGGTATTATTGTAAAACTGTAATTATGTGAGTGTATCGCTGCTGTCTTAGATAAGCATCCCTTGAAAAAGAATTCCTCCTGTTTCAATGGCTAACCCATACAGACCCAGTGCTACTTTTGTCAGTTCCCAAATTATTTTTTTCTCTATTTAACCTTTCTGAAGTGATTGATCACATTTATTATAATGTTATCCTCTGTATTTTGTGTTTTTCTGTGTAAATCATGTATTTTCCTATATTTACTTTACTGATCATGAAAATGTTCATTAAAGCTCAGATTAAAGTTGAGGGCTATTACATCAAAAACAGAAAACTGCAGAAAATGTGACTTTTTTGGTCAAATCTATCATTAATTAAATAATCCAGTGTGTCCATTCACTGTCATGGATTGAACTCCATGGGTTTTACTGGTGAATCAATGTTGTAGAAGATGACAGTGTTTCCATGGTAACTACAGAGCCTCTGAAC